>JBBPCX010000011.1:18288257-18336689 GCA_037974365.1 Hydrocynus forskahlii
CCCACTTCTGGGTAACCTTACCATTTTTAAACCTCTCACAGTTCAGCACTGTCCTTTGTACCATTTCATGATATTCATTCGACTTGAACTGTTTGAATTTCAATTAAAAAAAGCTTGAAACCCTGGGGTGTTCTAAAACTTTTGACCAGGAGTGTATACACATACTTACATAGGTTTATATATACACATATATATTTACATACACACTATTATATTTTTGTATTATTTGTATAGTGTATTTTTTATATTATACTGTTGTATATGTTTTATTCTATTGTTTTTGCCGCTCTTACCTTTGCCCATTTTCTGCCATAGCAATGCAAATTTCCCACTTGTGGAACTAATAAAGGTTTATCTTATCTAGTCCTCCAAACTTTTCTTAACAAGACTCCAGGTATGCTAACAACTGACTTCAATTAGCTTTTTTGAGGTCATTAACTCAAGAGTACAGTTACAGCCTGTAGCCCATCTGATGTCATGCACAAGAGATCAGCTCCCATTCTGATCCCTCACTGGTCAGCTTCAGACCACAGGATTGCTGTTGACATCACACTATTTTGCTGGAAGAAAAGAGTTCTTTCTCATATCCAACAGTGTTTGACTACACAGCAAAAAAAAAAGCCTAGAGCTAGTACCTAAATTTAAGACCTAAATCTAGTGAACACAGCAGTGACAGTGACATGGTAATTTCTTGTGTGTGTGTGTGTGTGTGTGTGTGTGTGTGTGTGTATGTGTGTGTGTGTGTGTGGAGTTGAGAAGAGTGATGTAAGTCATTGTCACTACTGGGTTGATTTGAAGTGGTCAGAAATTTACCACTAAAGAAGGACTAGAAGAAGGCAGACTCTGCATCAGATAGACTACTAATCAAAAAAGAAAGTTTCTGATGAGTGTATACAAACATCTGCACTCCAAATGACCCATATAACATCACTTCTTTCATTTTCCTCTTGTGGCAGGTCAGGCGGGATTTGCAGAAGAATGCTGGTCCCAGGTACCCAGGGGCAGGATGGCGTCGTGTTGGCCGAGAGCTGTGGTCGTTAGATGGTTCCTGTTGATGCTGCTGTGGCACTGGGCACCTCTGGGTTCTTTGAGTTGGCTCCTGGCCACGGCAGAGCGCCTGGACCACAACCCTTCCCCTTTCTCATCTGTGTCTGGCCGGAGTAGCGGCCAGCTGGACTGGCTCCTGTCCGACAAAGGGCCCTTCCACCGCTGTCCGGAGTACACTGAGTTCAAAGAGCGCTTTCAGCAAGGTTTTGCCACCCGATACAAAATCTACAGGTAAGCTGTGGTGAGGTTGGATGATGTGCCCTGCTTTTAGGTATATTTTATAATACTTCAAGTAACCCCTTTCTCCAGGCCTCAAAGTTCAGCTGGCGGAACAGAACTCAACTTCTCTGATATCTTTATTAGTGTAGTCAAACAGAATACTGTAATATAAAGAAATGAATTTAAAATATAATTTTAGCTTAAGTGAAAGATTCAGACATTTTCAAATGTAATTAAAACAGTCAAGCCAAGGCTGAACTGAGGGACCTCTAAAACAAGCTGAAATTGCATTATGTGGCTACTGTTTTAATGGCATTTTTCTATTGCATAGTAAAAAGTGTCCATTGCAAATGTACAGAAGAACTCGAAAAAAGTGAATAACCCCTTTCCCCACAAAAACCTAGTACCGGGCTATAAAATATGGCAGCTTTGCTTCCATTTGCCATAAAAATATAAAAATGTGAAGATTAAAATTTAAATCACTCCCTAGCATTATTCTTGTGTTGGCTCAACTGCAAGGGCTGCTTTTCAGCCACCCCCCACCTTACCAGAGGTTAAAACATTCTTTGTTTCGGGAAATGTAAACATGGTTTTCAGAATCTATATTTACTTTAAATCATACTTTTTTTTTTTTTTAACACGTTTAGATGTGTATATCTGGGCTGAAATGTCAGTAAAAATGTTTTTGGCTAATAAAAACATGTTTTCAAAGGCAGACTGTGCAAACAAGGTGAAACACAAGAAATCTTCTTGCTCACAACCAGACAAGAATCAGAAATCTTTGATGTGTGTGGAAACCTCAAAGACAAGATGAGCAATAGATGGAGGTAGTGAAGTTTTGTTTTAAACTGGGATCTTTTTTTATTGCAGCTATATTTGTTGGTTCCATAGGTTGTGCAGGACATTCAGGATCCCGTTCAGTTTAATGGGCAGAAATAAACCTCTTGTAAATGATTCCCATTTTGTCAGATCAGTGGTTACTGACCTTACATGGTACATTTATAAAGTTTCAACCGCTTCAAATAAAAGAACTCCCATTCTACAAATAACAATGACAGAAATAAAAGTTTAGATTCTGCATTTCTGTTTCTCTGGTAGAGCTGTGAGTGAAAAATAACTGAAAGATTGTGTAGGGTGTCATGTTATAAAGGACACAGGAAAGTTAATAACTGAATAATGAGAGGACTTTCAGGGTGTAAAGGTTCCTTTTCGCCTGAACTTTCAAATGATGCCACAGATAACACACTGCACAGTGAAGAAATTTAATTATACAGGAGCTTTTGTTGAATGCAGGACAAAGTATAATAAAAAATTTAACATACAGAAGGTGGTAGAAGTAAAGTCTCTCTAAGACACCTCTGAAGACAGTGGCATTCATATCAGAACAGTGTCAGGACAGGTGCAGCCATATGACATAAATGGGCCAGACCCCATGCAACTTCACTCTCACGCTCTGTGGCTCTGTGGCAGTGTGTGCCATGACTAAGACAAGTAACACACAGACACACACACACACACACACACACACACACACACACACACACACATTCTTTTGAGTCTACAGAGTGACTTATGCAGGAATATGCAAAAATAATGACTTAATACTCTCTAATGGCTGTTCAATCACAAATATGTTTGACCAATCAGTACATTTCAAATGGGGATAACTACATGATCCTATGCAATTCACAGTGTTAAAAAGTCACTGTGTGCAATATGGCTATTCCTTCTGAAAATGTAAGCACTTTTTTCAACAGTGTAAATGTTTGCTGTCCACTTCATACAATTAAAAGCTTATAAGTGTTAGGCCTGGAATCAGAGGTGGAGTCCCAGTCAGGCGCTACCAGACAGCCCTCTCCAGATCACCACTCCAGGATTTCACACAGGCCCATAAGGCGGAGATTGGGATCACCTGTGTACTAGGCTCAGTATATATAGAACCTCAGGACGGTCTACGTGGGTGAAGTATACTAAACCCTGCCTAGTTACCGAGCATTCTCTCTGTGTTCTGGATTGTGTTTATTCTCTGTGTTTCTCTGTCTCGTTTCTGGACCTTGGATTACCCTTTTGCCTAGTGGACTTGGGTGGACTTGCTTGGATTTTCTGTTTTTTGACTTTTTTGCCTTTTGTCTTTGTGGACTTTGCATTGCAAATATTGTAGACTGCATTTGGGTCCATATCCGTTTTCATTACAATAAGTTATTACATCTCATGAAACCATTCCTAATTGAGCCAAGAGGTTCTGGATGCAAACTCATATCTAACCTCATATCTGTAGAATTCCCCCCAAGAAAATACTAAGGTCTGTGCTTTTTAATTTTCCCATTGTTTCAATCAAAATATCCAATGATTTTGTATGTTTGTTTATAGCACAACACTTCCAGCTTTCAGAACAGGTGCTTTATACAAATAAATGTACTGCTATATAAAACGTAAAAGAATATTAATTTGTTTTTAGAGTAGCATGGTGTGTTTTCCGAGGCAGGCAATTAAACTTCCATAGCACAACCAGTTACATTTACATTTACAAAATATACAGTTTATGTTGCTGGAAGTGCTGCAGAGCTTTATAGATTCAGTATACGGTTGTTTTTATTTTTTATTCAGTATTATTTTAAGATGTATTGCACGTGTTTTATCAAAAAGATTATTATAGCAGTGTTATAAGAGAAATTATTAAAGCCATTCCCAGAATTGAGCCAGTTGGCCTAGCTGGTTTGGCTTGCACTGACTGAGCTCATGTATCAGAGCTTGGAATATGTGTTTTTGATTTCAACCTTTTCTCTTGTTTCTGGCGTTTCAGTAAGCATAAATAAACTCAGCAAGTCAATATGTGTGAAAGAACAGCAGCTGGTTTGGATGCATGAAGGGAAGGTGTGTGAACAACAGCACAGGCAAAACAAACGTGACTGTTTGGAATATTTTGAAACAGAAAGCAACCTAAGGTGCTGTTTTGAACAGAAAAAACACTACACTTCCAGAGCAACAAAACAAAACACCAAAGGCAACATTATGTACTTCCGCCCCATTTTCATCTCTTTATATTCAAAGACATTTAGATCACAAAAGGATCTCATAGACTGAACTGAATTTGTTTACTTATTTTTTGGACCGCCACTGTGTGTGTTTGCTATTAGTTTCAAAGTCTGATGCTTCTGTATTCCAGTCTGCGTTTGGGTCATGATTGTGAGAGAGAGGCGGGCGTTTACTGCCTTACTGTGGCTGGCCCCAGTTTCTGTGGGTGGATTTTGGCCTTTTAGCCCGCTTTCTTGCCCCCCCCCCGCCTGACTCAGGCCAGCCCCCTGCTCTCACCTATCCAGACCACAGCGTGGATCCGAGCAGCCAGGCAGAGAAACCCCCGCCGAAGCGTGATGGACTCTGCGAGGACCAGACGAGACCCTGCCAGCATTGTTTGAAAGGTTGTCTCTCAGTCCAAAGTGCGGATTTGCTCCTATGAAGGCTGACAGAGTGACTCGGTGTGTGTATGTGTCTTTGTGTGTGTGTGTGTGTGCGTAAAAGTTTCACGGTTCAGTTGTGATGCATAAACATCACTGATCTCACTGGGCAACTTAAAGAGGTCCCTTTTCCCCATAATCCAGCCATTTTCGGTTGTGTCGGCTTAGATATGTTATCCAAGGCCACTGTATTAAATAAAAAGGGGTTTCAGGAGCTGCCATCCAGAGTCCTGGCCATCAGAAGGCTCTGTGAGCGTGTCTGCTAACCCAAAATATTGCTCTGTTGTTCAGATGTACATCAGTGTTATTAAAGGAGCTGAAGTAGGAGCCACAAAACAAACTTAAACCACATCCCCAGAATGCCTAAATATGGCTCTGATGAGTTCTTTTTTTTCTAAAAGGAACAGCACATTCAGAAAGCAAGACTTTTCTCTGCTCAGTTTAGTGGGTCCCACAGCTGCACATCAGGAAAAGGGAACACCAGCGGGTTGACTGGAAGGGCCCTATGTTTTATTCGCTGCGTCTCTGGGCTCAGCTCCCCCTCTGGGGCATTACGTTGCACCAAAGGATTTTCGGCAGAGTGAATTCAATGCTCTTTAGTCATACCCCCCCAGTACCGAAGAGGATTTCTGTTCTCAAGAGCACAGAAAGATGTGCTTGCCTCATACGACACACTCTCTAAGCTGTGGTTCCAGGCAGTTAGTGACAGACTGTTCGACTTAGGTTAACTCAATTTAGACCCACTGTGAGGCTGCTAACAATGAAAGGGATTTTTGTACGCTGTAGAAACAAACACATTGCTGACCTCCTGCTGCATCTGACTGCAAAGAGAATGCTTTTGCACAGCGGATTACTCCCTGGCGGTGTGTTATGGGGTAATGTGTGTTTCATTTGAACCCATATGAGATTAAACATATTGTTATCTTGTTGGTAGGAGCAGGGAAAGGTGTTTTAGGGTTATTTTTAAGCAGCTTATATATGTTATTTTATATTAGCCATTTGTCCATTTGATTTTTTTCAGACAAGTTACACCAAACAGAATGTGTCCTAACATGCCATACCTAATGTGATGACACATGACAATATACACATGCGACAGGCACGTCAAATCTCTCATGCACATCCTCTATTCTGCTTTGTCCTTCTAAAATGTATGCAAATGAGCTGCGCAGCAATCTGTTAGATTGATATGTGGCGGTGACCATTTGTATGACGCCTACAGTCATGTGGGCCTCTGCACCCCCACTTTCTGCGTCCTTGCAGTTTACATTTGATCTAATTAGATGTAACTGTGTGGTTGCTATAAATCCAGTGTCTGGATACACCCAGACATCGGTTTAATGGGCAAAAAAAAGTTTGCTTTAAAAAAAAAAATGTGGGTCAAACCACACTTGTCTGATTCGCTGGCTCTTTCAGAGCCATTTATGGGTAACGACGGCTCAACGTGTTAATGGCATTCATAGGCTGATTATTTTTCATTAAACCACAACAAAACAGTCAAACACGTCACACACATTTTGTATAACTAACTTTAGCTTTATTGTCCTGAAGTCTGTTTATAACTTTGCTACACGTTTGTAATTTATTTAGGTTTTTTCACTTTTTTTCCATTTCCAGCATCCTTACCTATGATGTCATAGACTCTCTCCTGTAAACATTTTAAAGGGGATTCAACCTGATTCTCTCCCCGTGTATTACAGAGCCGACACAATCACAAAAAATGATTTATTAAATGATCGATACTCGGCCCCTGATCATTTGATTAAGCCGTGTACACGCACACCGAAGGGATATTAACGAATGTTTTGACATTGAAACCATGCCCAAAACTGTAGGAGAAGAAGAGGTGCCAATTTCCAGCTATAAAAAGAATAATAAAAATTAGAAAATGCATTTCCGTGACACAATGTGAAGTGTGATTTCGTCGTTGCTATAAAACCAGTGTCTGGAGACAGCCAAACGTTGGTTTAATGGGCAAAAAAAAAAAAAAAATTGCTCCACTTGTAATGGGCCCTTTATCCACTGTGCCACTGTGGGGGTGTGGATGTGCTGGCTCTTATCATTTCCATTTATGGGAACAGCAGAATGCATAGCAGCATTCACAGATATTTTTTATTTAACCACAACAAACAGTTACACTGGGAGTCTGTTTTATGAGCTAGCTTTGTGTTTTTCTCTGTATTTGTTTCTTTGTGTTTCAGTTTTTTTGCCTTTTGTTCCATCTTCGGCTTCCGTACTAGTCACGCCACTGTCTCTCCACTGTCTCTCCAGATGGGGCTAATCCATTCTCTCTGTCTCACCCAATATGTTTCAGTAGTCACTGATCAACCGATCACAAAGTTTTATACAATCGCACTACTATGGGTTACAATGGACGTTTTGACATTGGAGCAATTTAAAAATTTATTTTGTGTTCCAATGAGAAGCGGTGCGTATTTTGGCTCTAAAATGAATACTAAAAAGAAAACTAAAGAAGAACAGTAATGTGCTTGCCTCGGCATGTGTTTTGTATTTTAATGTCATGTATTTTGTATTTTAAGTGCATAATCAATTCAGTTTACATTCTTAATTGAGTGTCCATTTCTGATTTTTATTATTATTTTTTAATAATAATGGCAAAAAGGTATCCATTTCAAATAAATTACTTTTCGGTGAAATATCTTTCTCTTCTAATATCTGAAAGTACAGAATTTGCACTTTTGACAGAATTTCTCCCGCAAGCTATAAGTGAGAAATAAACAAGGTGTAATAGGAGGTGTTTCACGGCATACATATGGTTGGGGGGCTAGGATGGTTAGCTAAAAAAATGGTAGCACTGTCAAAAAAAAAATCTCTGATAAACCAGAGTATAAGTACATGCATCCGTGGGGGAGTGGATGTTTACGACAGGCAGACAGGAAAGGACTGTGATGCCATGGCTTTCCCATGGGTGAGTTTGGGAAGATGGATGAAGTCCCATACGAGCCATTACCCGCGGGCCACTGCATCGTCAGTGCCGCACAAGGCGTCAGGAACGACAACCAGTGGGGGCCTAAAGGAGCAGTGGTCTAGTCCCTAGACACCCTGTAACCTAGTAACAGCTGGTTTCCAGAGGCAATGTGCATCAGCAAGAAAATAACAAAGGGACATTGCTATATTCATAATTGACCGTCAAGAGGAGGAAAAATTGGCCCTCTGGAATTGACAAGAGATGTTGCTGAAGCCAGGAGACTTTTTGATGAACTGAATAATGATGACGGTAACTTTTCCCGTAAATATTGGTGTCTAGGATTAATAAAGGAAATATCTGGCAATCTTGAAGATGCATGCCTCCAAAAGGGATTTAAATGAGAAAGATGTGTGTGTGTGTGTGTGTGTGTGTGTGTGTGTGTGTGTGTGGGGTTAAAGTGCAGTGCTTTTCTATCCCGGCGACTTGATGCAATTTGCCACTTTAGTGTCTCCTTATACAACATTTTGGAAAACAATGTTCAAGCTTCCACTGGCCAGAATCAAATTTCACATTCACTATTGATGTTTGCCTTTGTAACTTTGTGAAGTTTTGCTGAATTGCCTTTTTTATGTGGACTTGATTCTTGCTGAAAGCAGGACTTTATCTTTCATTCACTTAAAGCTGACTAGTTAGTGTAATAATCTCTTGTTTAAAAAGGTGACTAAACTTAGTTTTAAAATAAGATATGGCAGATTTTCTAAGCATCGCCTTTAAAACCATCTCACGTCAGTGTTTCTGTGCTGAGCAGTAGGCCTCTGAAGTCTTGTACGAAACAGGAGGTAGGAGAAAAAAAACAAAGCTTCTAGTTGACAGAGTACTTTAGTATTTACACAGAGGAGAGGTGGTGAGAATGTGAGCGGACTACAAAGACAGGCCTATCTGGTGTTTAAGACGTTGGCTGAATAAGGTGAAACAGCATGTGTTCTGAGCCATCCAACAACAGTCTGTTCAACATATGGCCTTGGCACTTGGCACAACTCATGTTCGTTGTTTTTCTGGGGGTGAATAGGGGTGGTTGCTAGAAATAAAGAAGACGAGATGGTTTAGAGACACATCGCAGTGGGAACTTGGGCTCCCTTCACCATGTTTTCTTCATTTTCCTTTGTTTTCCCTCCGCCAGAGTGTAGTGCACTTTCTGTAATTTGTAATCCACACATAAAAGCATTATTTATCAAGATGAATAAGAGCAGATGGGTAAATTTCATCTAGGTCATTATTGCTAAGGTTTGCTTAAACGATATTTGTCAAGAGCTACACCCCCCTTGCAAGAGGTGAGGCTGGTGTGCTTTAGACTTGATGGCTCTGGAGACCAACACTATGACTCTAGAGTCCAAAGTGCAATAGTTCTCAGGCTTGCGGAAAGCGTGGCAGGTAGAGGAAGCAAGTGAAGTCATCATGTCATTCCTGACAGCCTGAAGATCTGAAGCAAAAGCGCTGAGGACCATACACAAGGAATGTTTCTCAATATGTGGAAAGTTGCAAAAGTTATCCGCAAAAAAAGCAACAAAAAATGTGTTGAACTGATTGACCTGTACCATTTCTAGAGCATTACCATCGTGCAGCAATCTGAATCTGCAAATGATACATCAGCGCACGCCGTTCAGCACATTCCGATGGAAAAGTATGTGATGGGATAACCTTATGTCTGCGAAATCAGTGTTTGCTATTATGATTCTCTCATCACATACCCCAGAGGTGCTAAAGCGGAAAATCTAATTATGGTGTTCAGTGCTGTAACTCCCAGTGAGCAATTAACAAGATTCAGCTTTAATTCTGATGAAGAATCCCAGCTTTGGCCAGTTAGCTTGACGCAAGAAGGAACATGCAAAATGAGAAACAATCCGATTTTTTGGTGCACAAATAGTTTATGGTATTAAGAAGAAACACTTGTTATTTAAGTTAAAAGAAGGAAAACAATGTTTGAAGTCAAATCTTACCGCTTTGCTGGGTTCTTGTTGGGTACACAGTGAGCCTCAAAAGTATGTGGGTATTTGTGCCATACTTAGAAATATATTAAGTTGTGTAGGAGATAACCTGTCAAACCAAGTGACATTTTTTTAAAAACAGATTGTTCCAAGACTTTCATTTTCTTTTTGGCAATGTGTTCTCTCCTATAAGCTCACAGTTTGATGGTCTTTTGCTCGGCGAGCCATCGTTTGGCTGCTCATTGCAACCGTGGCGCTTGTGTTCTAAGTATGTTCATTATTTCATCAAATATTTTGTGAATAATCTAAAGAATCTAAAGCAAAGGTTACCAATGTTTAAAGGGGAACACCCTACAAAACCCGTTGTTTTGGACTCGATGGTTGTAGCCGTTAAAATTCGGCCCTCAGACTTAAGTCACTCGGGCTTAAGCCTGTCAGTTTTTTCTGCTTCCAATACAAAACTGACTGTCCACTTGCTGACAAATATCTCCCACCCCTTGACACTGTTACAAGATAACCAGTGTTATTTGTTTCAGTCAGTGGTTTTAGTGCTGTGCTATAGAATGTGCTATAAGTGGAAAGATTCTTGGAAAAGCCTTTGTATTTTTGAAGTGGAATTTCAGGAGAAGTGTCTCTAGGCCCGGATGATTCTACTGAGCTTTTACACTGAAAGAGTGCAATAGGAGCAGAAAAATACACTAATTGCTTTCCAGTATTTTCTCTTGTTCTATAAGTTAGCTACTTAATGCACAGCTCTTCTGGTCACAATAATGACATAATTTAGGGCCAGCTATAATTATACATTCTTCTGAATGGTTCTTGTCCTCTTTTTTATTTAATTTTTGCTGCTCCTACCCTTGTACTGTCCACTTTCTGCCATGACAATGTAAATTTCCCACTTGTGGGAAGAATAAAGGTTTATCTTATCTCATCTATTTTAATTCATCTTATGTTATCTTATCTTATATTATCTTGTCTTCTAGATTTTCAGAAGGAATGAGGGCTCTCCATATCTCTAGGCACACATACACACACACTTCATGTGTTTGACTGACAGCCTAATATAAACAGGCCTGAAGACCCAGTTTCTATCCAGTAGAGCACGATGTTGCAGATCAGCAGTTCTCCCCTCCCCACCTCTCTTTCTGTCTCTGCTGAATGTAAGCAGCATAGAAGCACATCACAAAAAATAGTTCAGGAACATCTTTTCTAAACAGGAACTTTAGCACCTTCAGTGAGACAACAGAATGATTCCATTAAACATATTAAACTGTCTTCTTGTTCATGTATTAATTGTATTGTCATTCAGGAGCTACTGTGATTTAGGTATGCCAGAACCTACTGTGCCAACTACTATCCAAGTGAGAAACTGAATTGCGAATCCATATTCAAAGCCCTTGGGGTGTAAGGCCTTTTCTCTTTGCACAGCTAAATTACAGATTGAAAACTAGAATTCTTATATAAAAAACTAGAATGCTTATATAATGCATGCCCTTTCTATCTATATTTAACATTCAGAATGAAGAAAAAGTAGTTCTAATGTTTGCATTCATATTCATCAGGTACTCTACATAAAAATATTTACATTAACATAAGCAACGTTAAAGTGCTAAGGTGCTCCCTTGCACAGGTGCTGCGCTCTGGCGTGTGAGGGGGAGTCAGATGCGTTGTGTTTTGGGGCGAGAGTGGCCCGCTACCCAGCTGAGATCCAGGTGCAATCAGCTGGTGCTAAAACCCTTTAATTAAGACCATCGATCATCATTAGCTTTTGCATGGACAGCCAGAGCTTTAGCTAATTAACTCTTTGAGATCACGGCGAAACAGCATTAAGCCCACCGGGCTATTCTTTTAGCTAATATGTTCAATAAAGCTTGTCTTGCAATCTGCCTTTACAGCAGAATAAGTTTTACTTAAGATAACTCGGATGTTTTGTTTAGAAATGCTGCGTCGTGAAATCTATATAATTAGCTTAATTTCTGACATTAGCACAAAGACTGCTTTTTTCCTCCCCAAAGTCTATATCTGGAAATGCTGATATAGACTGAGTATTTTGGTACTGGAAGATGAATTGTGGGTGCAGGCAGGATAGTACAATGTCTTCAAGGAGAGAGTAACAATAGCTGTCAAACTGAATCGTGTAAACCATGCGGCATTTGTAGAGCTGGTTTGTGCTTGCCCTGGATTAAAATCAGAGGCATCAATATGCAGCTCCATGTTTTGATGCATATTTATGCATGGTTTTCTGCTGATATTAGCATTTTCTCCTACACACACACACACACACACACACACACACACACACACACACACACACACACACACACACACACACACACACACATGCTCCACCAACACCCAGCAGCCTTATCCCAAAAATCAGAATCAAAATTGAATCCCAAATCTCAGTGCAGGCCTGACTTTAAGCTGACTCCAGTGTTTTTCCCCCCTCTCCTCTCTTGTAGGGAATTCAGCCACTGGAAAGTGAACAGCTTGGCCACAGAGAAGAGAGACTTCTTCAAGGCCCCGCTGCCCTTGGCTCCGGAGTTCTTACGCAACCTCAGGCTACTGGGAAGGAGGCCGAGTCTCCAGCAGATCCATGAAAACCTGATCAAAAAATACGGCACTCATTTCCTCGTATCCGCCACGCTTGGTGGTAAGCTCTCACAGTACGAAACTGAGCGAAATGTATTGATCACAAAAACCATTGAGCTACCATGACAGGTGCTTTATGGGAATCAGTATGTGATATCTGATATGTAATGTATACAACCCCCCTTCCCAAACAGTGTGTGGTGGTATGTCCACTAGACCTTTAACAACAGCAGAAAGTCCACGCCCTAAAACTGCACGGAATTCAGTTTGGTCAGATTGCACATGGACTGATCTCTAACTGCAGCGACATTAACTGAATCTTCCGTTTTTAAGATGTGGATGCTAATTATGATGCCACTCATTGGTAGACGTATGCACTGAGGCTGCAGTGACAAGGAAGATGAATGCAGTAGCAAAACTGTAGTGAATGCTGGTAATTAACCAGTCAAGCAGGAGGGGAAAGGAGGACGGGATGACTGGCTGCATACTAATCAGATTGGAGCAAATAATGCTCAGGCTCCACTGAGAGAGACAGAGAGACACTCCTCAACAGCAAAGTGAGACTATTTCTCAGTGTTTGGACTGTTGAGCTGCATCTTGTGGATAAGCAACTACCATGTTTTGAGCTAAACAAAATAGCCAGACCATCAGAACCAATATAATGTATACTCTTGTATAAAGTACAATACATACATTGCTTCCCTGTGGGCATGTCTGCTCTTTCTGTGTATTTTGAATGGTTCATTGTGATGCCATCTAAACAAGAACCATTGCTTCCAAATATTGTTTCCTTGCTTGAATCTCCACAGTGCAAAAACTCCAGTACAGTCATTGCACATCATTTCCCAGTTCACATTTTCAGTGTCACATTTCCCAACAAACCACAGCCAGGCGATGTGATAAAAGCTGTAGAATGCTGTTTAGCTGGCTTAGATGAAGTGGGAGCTAAACTACAAACCCTATTTCTAAAAAAAAGTTGGGACACTTTCTCTTAAATTCCAGTGTAAGTCTCTGTATCAATGGCGCCTTAAAATTCTACAGAGCCCCAATGCCATGGGCATGGATGCCCCCCATATGCTGGTTTTTGCATCTTTCGTTGATTCTAGTCTGGATGGTCTTTTTCATCTTTGACATGTAGAATCTGATGTCTGTTTTTCCCAAAAACAAGCTGAAATATGGACTCATCTGACCACAGAAAACATTTCCATTATCTTTCAGTACTTTTCATATGAGTTCAGGCCCAGAGAACTCACTGACGTTTCTGCACAAAATTGACGTGTGGCTTACTCAGCATTTCTTGGTGCTACTGCAGATTATGTTCCGCAGCAATGATTTCCCAAAGTACTCCAGAGACCATGTGGCTATGTCCGTCACAGTAGCATGACAGTCTCTAATGTAGTACCACCTAAGGGCTCTAAGGCCACACACATTCAGCAGCGGTTTCTTCCCTTGGCCTTTGCACACAGAGATTTATCTTGCCTTCTTGAATAATTTGACAATGTTATTAACTGTGGATGGTGACTGTATAACTTGCTCAGTCTTACATTGACTTTGCCCCAACTGGAATGTGTTGCAAGCATTGATTTCTACATTTGTTTATTTTTACAAAATAGAATTAAGTTTGCCTGTGAAAACACTGATCTTTTCCTTTTGCCTGTTAAATAAAGCTTCAAGTGCATTGCCAAATTACAGATTTTAGTTTTTATTGCATTTTTTGAAGAGTCCCAACTTTTTTAGAAATGGGTTTTATAGAACAAAAATGTTTACTAGCTGGGGGTCCCAGAATACCAGATTCAGAACTTCTGTTACATTGTAAAAGAATTAGGCATTTTACTTCAATTGACATGCAAAGCAAAACATAATTTTTCTTCTATTTTGTAATTTCCTATTTTATCATTTATTTTATCATTCCCTGCTTGTATCATAATGTGTGATTATGATACATGGCACATACAACATCTACATATCATTTAACCAAGAGAATCAGTTCCTTCAAATGAAAAAAACACTGTGGTTGTTTAAGTCCCAGTACCAGCCCTTTATTCTTCTAATTGTAAGTCAAGTCAGGTCAGTTAGGTTTATTGTCATTTCAGCCATATACACAGTACACAGGGAAACAAACAAAAACAGAACAATACAATAATACAGACAGAACAAAATACACAGAGTGCGAAGAGAGCTAGAGAGAAAGTGGGTAAAAACCACCAAGTGAGTAACAAAAGCAACAGGACAAGACAGCATTGAGTGCAGTTGACCTATTTCAATGCAAATAAACATTTTTGTAAGCTACTCAGTAAAAAAGCAAAATGGCGCTATATTTCAAAAGTTGTACAAAACTTGATGAGTGTGATTACTATTATGTATTTATAATGTCCATGTCCATAAAACTGTGCTTAGCATGAATTAAATAGCAAATGGAAACAAATGCACATTCAAATCTACCTTTTAATTGCAAATTTTTTTAAAAATATTTTTTTTATATTTTTGAGATCCGGGGCTATTTTGGGGCTATAGTCCCAGATGCACTGGCCTAACGACACCCATGACCTCATCTATATGTGGACAACTTTCTTCTAGTTTGAGGAGAAGGAGCTGTCAGTTGGCTTGTCTTTAGAAAGTAATGATTCCATGTTGCACCAGCTTCTGTGTCTTACAGCCAGTTTCTATGTGGATCTCTTTTAAAGGGGAGGAGTCTCTCACCATCTTCCTGGATAAGCAGAAGCTCAGCAAGAAGTCCGAAGGGAATGGCAACAGTTCAGTGGTATCCCTGGAAATCCTGCACCAGCTGGCGGCCTCCTATTTCACAGACAGAGAGAGCACCCTCAGGAGACTCCACCACCTTCAAATTGCCACTTCTGCAATTAAGGTAAATGTCCAAATTTTCATCTATTCAAACTGATTTATACAGTTTACCCTTAATGCGGTCAATCAGCCAAGTGGGTGGTATTGACGGTTTGCTTCTTGAGTTTTGCACTAAAGCAACGAGACCAAGTCTAACATCTTTTGTCGCAGGTATTCATTGGGTAAATAGCTGAAAAGCACTCTGGACAGGTCACCAGTCCATTGCAAGGCAGACATGTACTCACACCTAGGGGTAATTTAGCATTACCAGTTCACCTGACAGATGTGTCATGTCTTTGACTATGGGAAGAAACCCCAGAGCAAACAGCAGAAACGGAAGAATATCGCAAACTTCACACAGCTCGACTCCGGCCGATAATTTGAACCCAGGACGTTTGCGCTGTAAGGCAATTTTTTCATCCTATACGATGTCAATTTTTTTTTTTGCTGTATAAAAGATTTGCAGCATTTCACACATTAAACTCCACTTAATCCAATTAAACAGGATATATTATGCTGGATATATTATGAATCGTGCAGTTTGTGAGTGATTTATTTTAACTGATCTTCCACATTGTTAAATTTGCAAATTTTCCAGTCTGCATTTGTGTATAGATGTATGTTATTAGCTGCTGTAAACATACTGCATTCCATTTCAGCCACTGCTACAGTTATGGATTTCAATAGTCTGTTGCCATGGAAATCTTTCAGCAGTATAAGTCTCTTCCTTTCAAGCAGTGTTGCCATTAACATGATGGATCAAGTGACCCTAACCAGAGCTGTTGGGTGGGAGTACACATATCATTGGACTCCACTGGTTGAAACAATGTGATTAATTTAGAGCAGGGGTGGGTAACTCCGGTCCTGGAGGGCCATGGTCCAGCACGTTTTGGTGATTTCCCTGCTCAGAAACACCTGGTTCACCTCACCAGTTAATAGTCAGGTTTAGTGAATGTGTTTGCTGGACACCGGCCCTCCAGGACTGGAGTTGCCCACCCCTGATTTAGAGAGACCTTTTCACAAGGCCGCTGGAGAATGAGGCAGAACTTGCTTTATCAGAAAGTGATGGGTTGTGTAGTGTGCTCTGCTGTTCCAGTAACACAGTGTTTAGAAACTTTAGAAAATGCGTCTGCGGCCTTATTTTGTATGGGCGCTAGTGCATTTAAGATGGTGTCACTTATTCGGTTGTGCATATACACAGTTTTTTCCATTTACGCTGAATGATTTCATGGCCGTAAAAATATGTAATTTAAGATCCACGTCCACAGTGGTATTTTCAGACTCTTTACAGTCCAAAATGCACTTGAGCTACCATCTCCTGAGACCCTTTCTTAGCACAAATGCAAGGGCAAAATTTTACCCTTTAATGGCAAGGTATGAAGCATTTGAGCTGTATAATAATAATGATGATAATAATAATAATAAGAAGAAGAACAATATAGACATAACTGTTAACTGTAATAATTATTTCAAATATCACAAAATTACATCTGAACATCTAAACCACAAATGTGTAGATTATGGCCACAGAGGCCATGTGTCACAATGCTTTAAAATACCAGACTTGCCAAATGTATTGCCACCACAAAGACTATATGCTTTTTTCCCCTCTGTCCATAGAAGTAGTAGAATTTTTTTTTTCTTAGGAGATAGCTACGCTATTTATTGTATTTATTCTATGTACTTATTCCAGTCCAGCCTCATTCTGCAGTAGCACCACTCTGTACCATGTTAGCACCAGCTCTACTGGTCATGAAAATATATTTTCCATTCCTACATGTCCCACTTTATCTTTGCTCTAGCACAATGATCAATGACATACAGCCCAATGGGTCAAAGCACAAACCACTGGTGTTTTTTTTCCTAAGAACAAATAAGTAAAGACTGGGTCTTTGGCCTCCTCTTTACAAACAGAAGACATGTCTCAGTGCAAGCAGACATTCAGCTGGTTATGAGTGCATGTATTCACCAGGATGAAGCAGACTGAAAGACTGTTGGGAAATTACATCCCCTTTAGGTTGCATCGTGCTTCTCAATGCCACATCTACAAACAAAGTTCAGTTTGTTACAGATCCTCCTGAAACTCTGTGGTCATGACTTCTCATGACAACAGAGTTTCAGAGTTTCCTTTCCTGTATATCTGCAACATACCAGCCTTCTGTCTGCAACTAGGGTTTTGACTGGGGAACAGAGAAACAATCTGTTGTTAAACTCTGTAATAATACTGAAGGAGTTGAATGATCCTGTTCTCTGATGGAACAGACATTATATGAGCTTATTACTCTAAATAATTCCATTCAGGGTATAGAAGGAACTTTTTGTGGTGCTCAGACTTTATTGTATACGTGCAGCACAATGTTGCAAGTTAGAGAAGCTTTACATAAGCAGAAAGCAGCCCCACCTGCCAGGTGCGTTTATCGGGCTCCAGGATATTACATGGATCCTCTCCACTTTTTTTTGTAGCCATTGTGCTAATCAGCCTGATGAATTGGGCACCAAAGCAGAAGTGGGTTCTAACAGGCCCATCAATAATCCCATAAAAGGCAATCAGTTACTTTGTGCAACCCAGAATGGGACACCAAGGAGTTGCTTTCAGAGATGCAACCCTTCCGTGTAATAAGATGTTGATTGTCAAATATATAACAAGTGCCACCAAGGCACGTTTCAGTGTGATCAGGTTTTGCACTAAAACCAGCTAGGCTGTGTAGGCCACAAAAAGAAAAAACAGCACTATGTTTTGCTTGGAAGTATCACTGGGGAGTGGCATACAAGTACACAGTACTTGTGAAGACAGTAGAATATAGCTCTGCACCTGCACCAAAATAACCAACATTAAATGAGCAGCAAGAATGTTAAAACCATTCCCAGTGGTAGGTGTTCATCCAAAAGTTGTGGTTCTGGGGTGTGGTTAAAGCCTAGTATTTGACTGTAATTCATCTTTTGACATGTACTGCTGCTCCTATGTTATAATCCCAGTGCAATAAAGTTAACCTAATGTTACAATTACCCATGAAGGACTCTCCCAATATGTTCATTTGTCATAATGACATATTATTAACAGTCACCTCTGTGTAGGACAGACATATTTGATATTCTGTCCCATCTCTGCCCAGGACGTGGAATGTGGAAATGTTGTAATGGCAAAATCATGTCAGAATGCTTGTACAAGTTACGCTGCATGAGGAGCGATGCAATCGCCTCAGCGATTTGTACAAGGGTGTTCTACACGCCCATTTGGTGCCCGTCCCATCGGGTAAAGGCTCGAAAATAGCAAATGCATGTTATGGGTATCCAGGATGCTTTGCTAAGCAAACACTGGGCACTTCGTTCTGTCTTGTCATGGAATGAGAGCGATCATGAGTGGTCCCCAGAGCGATCCAGAGCATTTAACAGGGCGGAAGAGGACCCTTCACCTCGTCTGTCTGGAGGTGGCTCTGGATAGCTGACGCCGCCTGAGATAAGTGACAGCCCCGTCTAAGTAACATCAACTGTCAAGTCCAATGAAGCGCCAAGAGTCTGCGTTTAAAATCCCGTCACACTCTGTAGACTCCTAAACATCGGAATTCATGCTTTCAGATTACTGGAAGCCCTTAGCAAATGTGAATTCAGTATGGGCTGTGGAGACAGTTTTGATAAATGAGTCTCTCCCATATGCATTTTGCCTGCAACTCAGTCCACAACCAGCTCAGCTTATTGCTCATAAGAAAATGGGCTATTTTCCGACTGTATGAGAGCACACAGCTGGATCTTATGGATTCTTTGAGATCTTATACAACTGAAAGTACTGCGGCAGTACTGCCCTGCACATTGATATGGTTATGTTCCCAAGAATCATTTGTTGTAAATAATATATAGAATGTGTAAATAGTAGACTTAGAAGGAAAAAGACTAATCTTTAAAAATATGGGACTGTAATAGAGATCCATCTGTATTGTTTTTGTACTTCTTGTTTCTTATTGGTAAAGGACCCTTTTGTTCATAAATGTTCATAAAGGACTCTTTCGTCGCACAACAGGCTGTAAAAGGTAAATAAAAGACCTAAAGACTTTGCTGTCTACAAAGTACGTTAAAGCCACATTATATTTGATGATATAAATGATGATGCATCCAAACTTGCTAGTACTAAGGTTTGATAAAAAGAAAACAATACTTGTCACCTCAAATTTTTTTGGCATGACTAGAAATTCTTATGACAAACCTGGAACTAAATCAGGTTCCGATTTCTGTTGCTTTTTAATTTTAAATGAACTCTGAACAGTCATAACTTTATTTTCCTTTACTGGAAAATAAATATGAGGTTCAGCAGAGGCCAAAATCTTTTAGTAATTATGAACATGAGGAAGAGTACAGAATACATTGATGAAATGTGACAAAAGTGCGTCTGACCTTCATAAATCAGGCAGTAGCTATTAAAAATAGATGCATGCCAGCACATGCCCTGAGCTACAGTTAGGGCAATAAAGTGAAAAAAAAAAAGCCCTGCGATCAGGAAGTCATGGGTTCTATTCCCAAGACTGCTAAGCACCTCTGGGGTACTCTTGAGCAAGGTACCGTCCTCACACATTGCTCCCCGGGTGTCGTGTTCCTGGCTGCCCGCTGCTTCACTTGGTGCATGGGTTAAATGCAGAGGAAGAATTTCGTGCTATCCACACTGTGTGCTGTGGTGTGTTCATGAATGACAGAATGGTCACTTTCACTTCACTTTCACTTCATTCGTTGTTATAAGAGAAGGCTAACTTCAGTTGTCTTGACAAAGAGAGGTCACACAAAGCACTGTAATAATTGTGACATCTGCACATTTGTTGAATATGTTTTCTTAGATTACATTTACCCCATTTAAAAGCTAGATATATTAGTAGTGTGAGACTGAGCTTATTAAACACAATAGATTCCTTTCCCAAGGAAGCCAATAATTACTGGCTGTTCTGTTATCTACACAAAATAATATTCCTTGTTTAGCCTGTTAAGTCTAGTTTCTCTTTCTCTGTTTGTGTTCCTTGGTGGTGTTTCTGGTTTTGACTTCAGCCTTCTTGTTCTCTCACTTCTTGAATATGGATAATAGAAATTCCTGTGGTTACTCTGTCTGCCAGTGTCCTGACCCACAGTGCACAATGCACAATACACAGTGTCTTTCATATTTGGACCTTGCCTAATAAACAGTCCACACACATACCATACATCCACCAGCCTCAGGCTCTTCTGCGTTACAACAGATTAATAGATGAAACATATGTCATCGAGTTCCCAGTTCACTTCAAGTAAAAGTGAGACTGCTGTTGGTATCCCATATTACAGATTTACCGACTTTCCTCGTTTGCTCTGCACTCATGTAAAGGTTATTTATATGTATGCTATGTTCATTCCTTCAATAAGGAAACCTTTTACACTCATACAGGTACTGAGTACACTTTGAATCTTGAAAAATTCACTTTCTTCTAAGTGTCACAAGGTGTGATTATCTGTGTGACAGGTGTGATTATTTCTGCAGGCAGAAGTTAATGCTGGCCAGTGCGTCATAAATGACGTGATCTCATATAAGTTTGAAAACTACCAGCATTAATACCACAAATCATACAAAATAGTACAGGCAGGAAAAATTTTAATTTGAATTTTACTGTAATTGCAACAATTAAAGCACACAATAGCACACACAATAGCACACAACTGAGAAAGACTTATGCAGTACAATTTACCTGCCTTGCTTTGGAACTTTCTTGTTTCATTAATTCCACTAACAGGGCCAGTAATTGGCAAAGCTGAGATCCCTGGCTTCAGTGTGTTTACAAACAGCTCTGTAACACAAACAAAATTGCTGAGTGAAATAAGAATGAAATGGAAAGATAATGGTGCCTGCACACAAGCAAAAGGTCACATAATGTGAAAAAGAACAGTTTTGTACATGCTCGTTCAGAATCCTGGGAGTACATGACCAATGGATTCTCCTCTCATGTTATGTGACCTTTTGCATCAGTTTGTTTAACTTTAAATTGGAATGTGGTTATTATGCTAATACATTTTTATGAAGAAACTAAATCACATTGGAGTTGGGGGCTATAATTTATAAAAGAAATGGAACAAACTTTTTAAAAATTAACTTTCCACTTATTGAAACATAATGCAAAATATTCCCTAATACCACGCTGGCATTAGTGCCATGTAAGTGGGTGTATCTGTTTGCAGAAAGTGGAAACAAACCAGGAAAAGACCTCCTTTCAGACATGCAAAAAAAAAAAAAATCCCAAGTCTCTGGGTCTAAGCATACAGAATTTAACCAGTAAAATCATCATGTTGACCTTGGTTCAGTGACCTCTTCCCTAAAGAGTGTTATAAAATGTGTTGAGTATTGTTTCTGTGGTAGAATTTCTCACAAACAACACTTCTCGTCTGCTAAACAGAAGCTCATATGACTCCAGACAGTGTCTAAAAAGGTTCTTAATTGATTTCTGAGAATTGTGCCTTTTCCTATTCATTTTGCCTTTCTTGTTTTCAACCAACAGTAAGATGGAACGAGTGTGTGCTGTACACTTCTGCAGTGTAGAGGTAACAACAGAGCTGAGACTGGTTGCAATCAGCATTCCCTGGAATAACAGCAAGACTAAGCCATCAGAATCAGTATTACGAGATGGATTGAGCACAGCAGAACATTTTGGGTAGACATGCTGACCACATCCTTTCACTCTAAGATTAGGTACTGTTCTCTTTCCTCAGTGGGGAGGGGGCACATGCCTGTCCCACACAGTAAACCAAAAGACACACATCTGGCAAAGGCCTGGAGATGAATACAATAATAAGCGGTGTTATCTCTTTAGTTCAGCAAGGGATTAGAGTCATAGACAGCAAGCAAGCTATTTTAGAACACACAAAGTTGTCTGCCGTTTGATATAGGGGCCGAGCTCATGCTGTGTAGCTGCACACAGCTCGCTGCATCCCTGATTTGAAATTAATATTGCATTGGCATCATTTCTTGGGCGTCATTTTGCATTTTACATGGAAGATGCAAATAAAATATGGCCATTTCAGCAGAGCTGTGACCTACTGGAGCGAGTCATGGTGACATTTGTGTATTGACTTAAGTTGATTGCAGATGCGTTTCAGTTTGTTTAAGAAAACGACCCATGCCCAGTACTCTGCCACCACTAAAGAGGAACAAACAGGTGCTTGATTTCTCCAGTAATAAGGCATTAAAATATCCTCTTGTTTCCTAGGTAACAGAGACTAGAACGGGGCCTCTCGGATGCAGCAACTATGACAGCCTGGATTCCGTCAGCTCAGTACTGGTGCACAGCCCTGAGAATAAAATCCACCTAAAAGGTATGCAAATGTTCACTCCTGTGCCTGCATGCTTCTAGCATCGCAACCAATCCCTTATTTAATGTAGTCTCTTAACAAAAGGGGTCTCAAATGGTGCTTGATAAGATCCTGGGGTCTTGAGTGCATCCATTTAACAGGGGAAATGTGCTTCCCTCATGCTGAAAGCTTCCTTAATGTTTTTTCAAAGTCTGACCATGTCAACTAATAATATTTAAAGTACACCAGGAGCAAGGTTCACTGATTCAGATCTTGTCATGGTACAAAAGGTTGTCGTATTCCTTCTCTTTGATTGCATTATGGGATTAAACCCTTGAAAGCATGTCTGCAGGTTGTGATACAAGTAGGATATGATGTGCAAAACGTCTCACTTTTGGCCCAGTTAGCGTCTTTTGTTCTTCATTGACGGTACTTGATTACAACCTGGGCCCATACAGACTTAAGTCAGTAAAGAGGATGCTATTTTTGATTTTGTAGGGCTGAACTCATTTAGTGTCATCTGTATTTTTTACTACTTGTTTCCTCATTTAAAATGAATGTATTCATTAATTTTCTTCACAGACAAAGCAGTGGCACGACAGTGTGTGTTGTGTTGGCAGAAGTTTAGTGTGCACAGGGATTTTTATATGTCACTGCTGAGACAGTTGAGAGTGGTCAGTCATCCAAGGCAAACAACCAAGGGCAGCTCTGGGGCCACTAACACAGGAAACTATTTGCCATTAGGATACGTATTAATCAGATTACAGAAAAAAATAGTGTGACTAATAGCACAGACTTCCCACGTGCCATTGTTCTTGCATATTCTAGTTTTAATAAAGAATTTTTATTATTATTAGCGGTATTACATTTAATGATATCCAATCCTAATAGTTTGTTTTTGCGCTGTTTCTTGCACTGTTGTATAGTTGCCATGAATGGGAATTATCCAGCCTGCAGCACTGAAGATCATTTTCTCTTGTAATATCTGCAGTGCCACTGTTTCTACTGTTAGAACTAGCCACCTTTTGTCTAAACATGTTAAAGGTGAGAGCATGACTATACTAGTCTGTACTCTGTTTTCGTCTAGTTGAGAGTGACGTGCCACCAAATCCATGCAGAAAATACATTCATGTCTTGTTTTTCTCTTTCCAGTTCCAACAGGTGAAAAAGAAATGTTCTGTTAGCCATGCTGTGCTGCATTTGGTTTTATACTGGTGTAAGCAAAAACAGCAGAAACACACTCAAACCGAGTGAAAGCAGCTATTGTTGGAGTAATATGAAATCGTAGTGTGTTCACCATGTTATAAGATGGTGATTTCACACAAATAGTCCCCAAACAATAGATATAGAATTTCAGACTGTAACATCATGCACATATCAAAGCTTTTCTATCTTTCAGCTGAAAGAGACCTTCAAGTAGGTCAGTGGAACATAAATTAATATTAAACTATAAAATATGAACACTTAAGACAAAACTTTAGAAGTTCAATAGAAAGTTAACAATAGAAGTTCTCAGCATTAAGTTTATTCTGCGCAGCAAATTGAGAAAAAACATCAAACGTACTGTTTCAAAGTTTTAGCAAAGGGATAGTGGATATAGCCAACACTTACAGTCTAAAACAAATGTGAGGCTACTGTAATGTTAAGAAACATTTAAGCATTATATTTATGGCAAACCATATATCCTTCCTACAGCGGTCCTCTGGGTGGACCACAGTGCTTGATGATTACATAAATTATAAAATCAAACTCGGGAAGGGCTATGAATCCCACAAACATCTTAAAATGCATGTTCACACTTTTACAACCAATTGTTTGAGCTGACCTCCATTAGCCCACCCCTGGGTGGATGAATATGCCTCACCACTTTTCAAATCAAAGACACACGTGCAACAATGCATTTTTATAGCACCCTTTTTAATGTATGTCATTCATACTTATAGCAAAGGTACTAATAGTATCTTTATACAACATGAGAGCATTTGGGTCAACGTATAATGCAACCACCATGTCCAGCAGAAGTCTCCTGCATATCCTGTGAATATAAAATGCATATGGTAGTGCACATTGTGGTAAACAAACTCAGTGGGTGGGATTTTATGAAAAATGTAGAGGCAAATATAAGTTACTAAACTGTACTTCCTTTTTTAATGTGTTATAAAGATTAGTGCACAGCTACTGCACTATATTAGTCCCTTCAGCATGCGCCCTGATAAAGCAAGGCAAAATAACACCAATTACATATTGTTATTCGAACAGCCATTCTGCTATTGCAGTATTACAGTAACAACTGGAATGATCTTCACAGCAGTAACACTATATGTGAGAATAGAATGGAGTGGCACAGCACTGCAGCTGGTGTTTACTAACCTAACAGTGGAAATAGCGTAATGCTTGAGAGATTTTTTATTTGTTAATGACACATCTAGAAAGGTGAGACATGTAGTTCTTAAAGTGGTAGAAGGTAGTGTAGTGCCCTTCTAGCCATTTTTACAGTTAATAGGATACCACAGTGTCCCCAAAGGCTAAAAGATTACATTGGCAAATGTTTAAGATTGATAAGATTTCAGTTCAGGCCTGTGTTATTAGCTTTGGTTACTGAATCAGTGTTTGTGATATTAAGCTGAAGATGAGTCTTGGGATGAAAGTATCTGACTTATAAATAACACCATAAGCCATGATGACAATTGGTCAGGGATTCCTATTTTAATTGAGTGTTTGTTGTTAATTGGTCTCTTGCTGCTATTTTAACATAGAAAATAAACTACTTTCTCTTTCACTGTGGATAAATCATAGGGCCTATGGCTAGAAAACTCAACAAAAGAATTCAATGCAAGTAATACAGGAATAGCATCAGCACCAAACTGTCCATTACAACATTGTTTTCCAGGGTCCCCATAGAGGAAAAATGGATGAGTACAATCTCAGGCCTACAGAAAGCCCGACTATTTTCACATACCACATCAAAGTTGCATTCAGATACTGATATCCCGCCTTTACTCCCATATAACAGATCATGCTGTACATCAGCAGCACCTCATTCTCTTGTCATGTATACTTTAGTAGTACTGTAGTACTGACAAATTCCCACCTAATCTCTTCTCATTTGTCAGTCCTCCACATGACCATGCAAACATTTATTTAATCTTTTTCCGTTATTGGTGCAGATGTATATATTTAGAAATGTTTATATTTATAGGATGTGTTAGTCATTCCAAAAAGTTTAAGCATAATAAATAGGCAAATTTGTTATCTGATAATAGTATAACAGGCCACTGTATTATTGGAAATTACACCACATTTTTTATCATTCTCGACTAATGTCGAACTACATTTTCAGCATGTCCAAAACACAGTGAAACACAGGGTATGCTTTCACTTTGGTCTTTTTTTCCACGCTTGACATTAAGAACAGTCCATATCAGAGCAATGCACTATGATAAACAGATAAATGCTAAAGAATTAAGTGCTGCATTCATATAGTACTACCTGTACTAGTTTAGTACCTGTTCATATCTAAATTTTAATTCTCCCATCTGTGATGAGACCTCCCCACCTCCCATATTTATAAATTAGGCGGTGTCCACTTTCATTTCCCAGAGTCACAAAGGCACTTAACTACATTCTGACCTGACCCATTTAATTTAGTCGCAGAATAGATGGGGACCATGGCTTAACTGTTATATCAAGACAACATAAAAAAAATTCACAAGAAATAAATAAGTAAAAACACTGTAGATGCTTATTGCATTAGTTAAACATTTAATGAGTAAAGTACCAACAGAAAAGGTCTAAAATTACCTCATTACATTAACTTAATTAACCTTTTTTTCTCTGAGAGTTTTCTGATTAGCTTCATACTTAAATTTTTCCAGACTGATTTCATTGTAGAGAACTGCATACAAAATATTGGTTTTTCATCCTTCTGTAACATCAACCGAGTGTGATCACTGATATTTGGTTGCAATTTATGAACAGGTCAGAAAGTGAGAGTGCTTTATAAAAAGAAAATACATTGTCGGTTTAATTTGTAAATACTTTTCTTCCTAGTTCCGTCGTTCTTGTCTGACAGTCTTATCTTCTAGAAGAACAGTGATTTGGACACTGAGTCTCATTGCAAAATTGAACATCTATAATGTTCCCATCCACACAAGAGAGAAATAAGGAGGCATTACTGAGAAGTGACATAAAAGATATTCCATAACAGTATTGCTTATTTGCCTCTTTGCTCGAGATCTGTGTGTAAAAAGGTATTTAATGAATTAATGCATAAATTAAAGTTCTCTTCAGCAGCATGGGAGAAATCTGCTGGAGATCATATTAGGCTGAGTGACAAAGCTAAAAGCTACATACTTTAAGAGCGCATGAGAGGCTACCTGAAGACGGGCATTTCAACTAACTTTAATTCGTAACACACCCTAGTGACAACAGTGTCATCACAAGTCGACGGTGGCTAGAATGTAAAAAGTAGAGAAAGTGGCAGCAAGGAGGGGAAAAAAAGAACACTGAAGTGTTTAGCCTTGGAGTTGTTGCTAATCATACACCTGGCCTGTGCCACTTTTGCTACTTTCTTTGAGTTTGACATTTAAAACATCAACCCACTTAATGCTGCCGCCTCCTGAAGCTAGCACCCTGCTGACCAGAATCCTGTAATTACTTTAATAAGCTGGGGATGGGGCATTGAAAGCCCACATCTGGAGCTGAGGGAGAGTGAAAAGTACCTGCATTGAGGAAGCCTTAGGCCTACATTTGCGCAGGCCGACTTTTAACTCGGCCTGTTTCATCTGTTTCATGTCTACTGTGTTTCTGAAGCCCTCACTCTATTAACGTTTTTTTTTTTTTTTGGTCTGACTAGAGATGGTTGGATGCTAGCCATTAGCAGGGGGATGGATGGAAATAAGGGGAAACTTCAGTCTTCAGATATCACTGAAGACTGCAATAATCCTTGTGAGGGGGAAAAACGCCATTGCTGTTTCTCTCTTCTTGAAGAGGCCAGGTTTGAAGAGGAGGGGGCACAAGAGCCGTTATTTAGCTGTCTCCGGAATGAAAGCCATCCAAGTCGGTCTCTTTTGTGCACCTCCCCACACTGTTGGCTGTGTACCCAGCAGAAGCCAAGGCTTGAGAGGAAGACTGCATCTAATTACGTCTCTTGTTTTCCACGATTCAGAGAATAAATACTGAGGAAAACATCCCATAAATATTCATACCAGGAAAAAGAGAATTTGAAAAGCCCACAAGCGGAGGCAAAAAGGAATCGATTCTCTCTTGTAGGGTGTCAGATCTGGAGAAAGTGAGAAGTTTTTTTTTTCAGATAATATAATTAGCAGGTGCTCAACACCCACAGCTGGGCTGTGAAATCTGAATTGCTCTCACCGGCAAAGGGATAGCAAAAGGATTAATGTATTCATTATCGAATGATTTCATAAGTAATTCATAGGGCGGCACTGATTAGTGCTTGGATGATCACACTGTTGCCAGCATTTTTGAATGACATAAAAACTGAAAAATCACTTTCTTATGTACATTGTTTCTGTCCTCAGTGTCCATTTAGTGCTACCTACTATGTAGGTGCCCTTTGTACTTTACAGTTACATTTGTTACCCCCCTTTACCCTGTTCATCAGTGGTCAGGACCCCCTCAGAAAAGCACTGGTGAGCAGGTTTTATTTGAGCGGTAGATCATTCTCAGCACAGCAGTAAAACAGACATGGTTGTGGTCATATAAATGTGTGTGTGTGTGTGTGTGTGTGTGTGTGTGTATGTGTGTGTGTGTGTGTGTGTTTGTGTGCAAGTGTGTTTTACACAGTAGTGCTGTTTTTGAACAGCTCAAAATCACTTATTGACCACCAGCTCAAAAAGGTGGTTCCCAACCCCAGTCCTGGAGGACCAGTGACCTGTACAGTTTGGCTGTTCCAGTGTTTAAATATATTTGGTTCAACTCACCTGTTAGTTGCCAGGTTTAGTGAGTGTGTTTAAGGAGAGAAACAATGAAACAGTGCTGGACACCAGCCATCCATGACCAGAACTGGACATCCCTGGACTAGAAAAGGACTAACAGATGTTTGTAGCAGGAGATGAAGTATCATTAATAAGTTAATATGCAAGGTAGTCCACCAGGTTGAATGTGTCTAATAAAGTGGTTGAGCAGTGTACACTGTACATTGCTGTGGGTGTTCTGACCATTGTTGAATGAGGGCTAACAAATGATGCGAAGATGCAGATAGATTACAATGTCAGTTCCTTTACTAAGGACTGTTGAAGTACCTTATTCTTTCACTCACCAAACCAGTAAGGTCACCTATGTATGCGCGCACTACATAGGTGTACAATTACAGACTACAGAATCTATTGTTATGAATCATTTATCAGTTTCCCTTTACTGTATTCATCTTTGGTAAGTTTCCTACCACAGGGTCATTGTTTTACAAGATGTTATTAGGGTGGTGGACTATTTTCAACACAACAGTAATGCAGACATGGTAGTGGACTGTTTTAAAATGGTACTAGATGGCCAACACAATCTGCTCATGGTAACAGATCAGTAGCAAGTTAGATCCAATGTAGGGGGTTCCAATAAAGTGTCCACTGAGTGCACTGTAATTAAAGAAAAGATTGTTGACCAGTAATATTTATCATCCCTCCCTGTCATGCACTATTATAATACCTTTTTACAGGACATTGCAATCTCTCCAGTCATCAATAATTAAGTTCCTACATAAATGTCAATACTCACATTACTCACTGCTATCAAAATATCTTAGCAGGTGGGAGAATTCCACCGTGGATGCATTGATTCTCTGTCTGCAGCTGTAGTTCATAACAGCAGTTTATGGACGAATGACCTTGCCATAGAGATCACTGGTCTTTATTCATCCCATTACCCAATTACACAGCTAGCATGGCAGTCCTCTGTACCAAATAGGACCGTGCGAGCAGACACAGTCAGCCTGGCCCCGGCAGCGCAGCGCCTGACCCACTTTACATTCTATCAGCCGTCTGCCCACAGCTCAATCTATAGAGGATAATGGAGGAGAAAGAGCTAAGGCTTATTGTATTGTTCAGAACATGGACTTAAAATAGAAAACATATTACTTTGGGGGTACATGAGGAGATGGAGAAGGGAAAGGAAATAAGATGGGGAGCCCTGTGAATTAAATGTTGGCAGGCTTGTGCAACTTAACAAGGTTTTTACACAGTTCTTACTCCACTGGTTGGTGTAAAATAACACCATACTTGTTTTCACAGACTATGCATTTGTGGGCTGCTGCTTTTCCAACATGTCTAAAACCTGTAATACAGGTAGTTATTAGTCCAAGACTAGCTAAGCAATACAATTTCCACCAGAAATACTGGCGTCCCAAGGCACTGAATGGTCTAAGTAGTGGTGGTTGAATTGTGATGCAGTTGGTTTAAAACTGCTTCTTACATTAACTTTTGTTGAAAATAAGTAATCTGTTTGTTGAGTCTTTAAATCAGGCTTCAAACAGCAGCCAGCAAGAACAAAGTCATGGTGCAATTTGATGTTAATTATTTTACATTCTTAGCTCAGTTAAAAAGAAAAAGAGATGCTCTGTCAAAAATGTGTAAGTAAAAGAGGAGGCATGTTACTCTTTGCTGACATCAAATTAAGACAAAATGTAAAATTATTGTGCTTTCAGCACAGATTTGGTGAAAGATTTTTTTTTTCTTTCTATGTGCAGAAATTCAATAAGTAACTGTGTTAGCAATCATGTAACTATGAAACTATGTAATCAGTTGTGTGGCTATGACAAGTCTATCTTCTGTTCAAACCCAGGTTTACAAGATGTTCTACCTGAGTTCCTGCGGAACCGCTTTGTGGAGGCTGCTCTCAGCTATGTGGCATGTAACTCTGAGGGTGAGCTGTTGTGCCATAACAACGACTGCTGGTGCCAATGCTCTGCCAAATTCCCCGACTGCAACTGCCCATTCACCGATATCAAAGCCATGGAAGACAGTCTCCGCAAGAGCAAAGAGACCTGGATGGCCTCAAATGATGAGTTTATTGAGTCAGGTAGGAAAATGATGCTGATTTTAATTGTTACAGTTGCTGCAACTGTGTCTAGTGCTAACAATGAAACAAATGATTGTGATTACTACATTGGCTTTTGCGATACAGATATTGTCGAAGGCTGTAATAATTATATTAATTAATCAAGATATTCATTATCCATCAAAAGTCAATTTAGTCAAGCCAGGTCAGATAAGGTTTCACCCATTCATTATTATGTAGTACAAGAAATATTACAATCACAATGTGTGGCATATTGATTGCAGTACTAGAACATAGAACATACTAGTACATATCATAGATGAAAGCAATGGAACAAAGAAGACTTTTAACAGTGGGAGCTCACTGTAAGCTGCAGGGAGAGTACTGACCCCACAGGTGAAAATCCCAAAATCTTGCTAGCTGTGAGGGGGAAGGCAGTTTCGACGTGAGTGAGTGTGCAATGGCAGTGTTTGAGGTGGCAGCTGATTGATATGCGCACAGCATTCCCATCCGCTCTATTGCAGTCTTCCCCCTTTGGGTCTCTCTTACATTGTAAAGGGAACATCTGCCAGCATTCAGCGATACTCCGGAGAGCACATCATGAAATGAACTCATGTAGCAAAAGCACAGTTTAATTACACTGAGCTGAGCATTGACAATACATGCCCAGACAAAAGCTTGTGATTGCATACTTAGTTTGGGAGTATGTGAAAGGGAAAGAACGGTAGCATTCATTTTGTCCTGATTAAGCTGCTGGAATTGCAGGCAGGGTACGGCAGTGACCTCATATAAGTAAGTAGGTTTGACCCTTGTAATTCAGTTATTTCCTGTGTTAAACGAAAGCATGCTGCAATTTGATAGAATTTATTTCTCACCTTACAGTCCACTGACACAAGCAGAAGAATTCTGTCAGAAGTGCAGTTTCTGCATGTGCAGCGGTTAAAGTAACGTGCTCCCTTATAGTCACACATACCACAGCACACAGTGTGAACAATGTGAAATTCTTTCCCTGCATTTAACCCATTCACCAAGTGAAGCAGTGTGTGGGGATGGTACCTTGCTCAGGGGTACCTCAGTGGTGCCACAAGCAGTCCTTGGATTCAAACCCACAACATTCTGATCGCAAGGGCAACTCCCCAACCACTAGGCCACCAGCTGCCATTTGAGCTAAAAAAGTAGATGAGGAAACACTTCCAAAGATTTGAATCTGATGAAAAGTTATTGGTGGGTCGGACTGTTGATGCAGAATGTAAACTGAACGTATGGGTCGTTCAGCATAACTATGTAATTAGTTGTATAATTACACATTAGCATTTAAATGGTATAGCAAAATGACAGTAAGTAATGACTAGTCACCAATCATGTCAGCAAAGGGCTGATGATTGCAACCAAGAAAGAACACACTTAATGTAACTCTTCAATTACCTGAAGACCAGCTGATTAAAACTGTGGAATAAGATGCACTTCAGACTGACTGGAATGAAGACCTGCAGCTATGCAATCCCTTTGTGTATACGACTGGTGATTCCTGGTCTAGACTCTAACCAAGTGTATAGAAAAACTAGGCCTTTTAGGTAAGTGCAGAAACTGACTGTGAATGTGCAGACATATGACTGTGAATGTGAGCATGATTTATTGTTGCTTATTTTCACATTTGAGTCAAAACTCTTTAGAATCGGCTTACCGTGACACAAGACTTGAAGGGAGACGGCAGACAGAGAGGTGGACAGACAGACAGAAACATACTGAGCCGTATTCCCCTCTGACTGTGTGTTTCCTCGAGGGGAGAGTGATGCAGTCCTATAGATAAACCCTGACCGGATCTAAAAACCCATCCCTGCTCTGTGATGGGGCGTTAATGAAAGCAGCCAAAATCCCTTTAACTGTGGCGCCGCACTCCTGCGAATGCCTATCTCCTTTCAGCAGGTGAACCGCTGGGCTCAGGAGAAGAGTCTTTTGACCGCAGCACCGCCGCTGCAAGCATGTTTTATTTACCCACTGTCAGGGAAATCAGTCCTCATTATCAAAAGCCCAAGAAGCAGAGAGAGGATTCTCAAGACTGCCGATTTAAAATGAAAAAAAAAAAAACCTGATTTGCAAAGCAATATTTAAAATTGTGCTTGCGTCCTGGGTATTGAAAACCTGAATTTTTTTTTATGTATTTGGCACATAGTTGCATTTCTGTTAGAGATAAATAAATATGCCTGTTTGATGGGTTTATGTTATATGCCAGTTTCAGCAGGGATAGCTTTACGTTACAGGCATGCATAGGCAAATATATAGGCGTTAATTTCCAGTGTTATCCGAAAAGTTTTTATAAAATGAGAATTGCATTTCACATGGATTTTTGAGAGTGTTGTCTCACTAATGCCTTTTTAGAAAAGCTAACCTAATAGGTCAACCTCATCAGTGGTCAGGTTCTGACAGAAGAACCTCCCTTGTCTATTTTCTGTTGTAACACTGCTCTGTACACCTGACCTACCAATGTCAGTGTCACTACCGTGGTTAGAATGGCCACTACCCAAATAATAGTTGATCAAAAGCAGTCCCGTGTTCAGAAACTGACTATTGAGGAATGGCTAAGTTCAACAGTTGGCTACAGTCTGTAACATAAAAAACGATCGAAAAGAGTTAAAGCAAGCAGTAGTTTTTAAATGGCTCAGTTAACAGTAATGTACCCTAAATCTACATGAGGGGAAAAGTCTTCACACTTTTGATGAACTTTCCTTACGTTGACTAGTTTATAATTATTTATAAACTGATCATTGTTTATTTAATTGAACTGGAAAAAACGAAAAAAAAAAAGGTTGTGTATAAAAGTTTGGCCACCCTTTCAGTTGATCCACTGGTGTTAACTGAAATAGTTTTTTTGTAAGGTCTCAGAGCTTATTTGACTTATTGGGCCTTGTTCCAAGCCAGGACCCGACCATTTCAGAATTCAATAAATGATGTGACCAATCACACCTCTAAGGGTGTTGTGTGTACGCTCAAGCACATGCTAATTTAAGTGGCTGAATGAAAACCTGATACTTAAGGTAATTGACTCTTACAAAGCAAAAGAAGACTATAAAATATATCGAAGCACTTCGTTTGTAATTTTCACTGCCCAAAATGTCATTTAGAAATGGAGGTTAAGGAGAATTGAAGTCAAGGCAAGATCTGGAAGGCCAAAAAGAATCTCTTCAAAAGCTGCTTGAATTGTGGAATCAAATTTTGTGGTCTGATGAAAATAAAAATCTTTTGGCTACAACCACCAAAGATATGTTTGGAGAAAAAAGAAAACCATTTCAATAAAAGAAAACGTTGCCAGCTTTGAAAGGGATGTGAAACAGTGTGAGGGCAGAGGGAAAATGAAAGAGAGAAAGGGCTGTACTAAATATTAAGAATAATAGATACTAGTGTTCCACAGTCAGTGAAGAAACTGAAGATGCTGGATACTACAAGACATGATTTGAGCTTAAACATGCCATGATTGCAAGGCAGCCTATGTATATTTCTGACCCTGATGTATTCTGTAAGGAAAAGTGAAAGCAAAGAGAAAGAGCTTGTGATTTCAAAGTGGGTCTTACCAAGGACCAACAGGAAGGGTGCCCAAACTCATGCACGTACCACATCCAATATGTTTTGATAAATTTAGCAAATGAGTACTAATTGTGCATACAAATTAGCAGAGGTGCAGAGGTCATACTTAGGTTTGCAGCTAAGTATAATTTTAGTGTTTCAAATAAAGTCTTGCTAATACGATTTAAAGGTGTGAAGCAGGTGATCTCGCATAAAGCTGAGACCTGCCTAACCCTTCACAGTTTACACACATGGGGCTTATCCATCCTGTTCTCCGTGGGCACACAGACAGCCACGGACGAGACGAACTGCTGTTGGCTCCCACATTTGTCAGCAGAAGGGGAGAGCTCAGCTATCTATAGCCCTAAGTATCAGCCAGCCCCAAAGTGACACGTTTAATACCGTTGTTGATGACAATGACATTTTTTTCCTCTTTCCCACCATGCTGAAAGCTCCATTTATCCATCCTTACCCACATCAACCTGTTCTCATTCTATGTGCTGTGAGTCTGCTTTAATGACAGCTGCTTATCATTCTCAAAATAAATGTGTCATTGAAGGACAAGGTCTTCTAGGAGTCCTTGCCGAATGGTGTGCTGTCTTATGCTTCTTAAAGAGAAGCCAAAGTATAAATGTCATCCAACAAGCAGTCTGAGTAACTGCTTCTTCCGTGACACATTTAACAGTTATATTTTCACCAAGAGTGAGGAAATAGCAGCTTATCCAAAACTCCTCTCCTGAAGGTCACTGCCTGGTCCACGAGGATATGTTTGTCTGACAAGATGTCTCTCCTGCATCATCCCCTCCCTTGCTGTTTCTGCAATGGTGTCCAAGTATTGCTGCTCAGACACACAGAACAGGTACTTGTTAATCCCATGCCAGCTGTGCAACTGACTGCAACGCCCGTCATGACAAAGGAGGTTTGAGGAGTGTAATAATCAGCATCTGTTTCACATGTGTGTATGAGTGTGTCAGTGTATGCTGGAAAGACAGAAAGCAGGTGTCCTCTTGCTCTTCATCAGGGCACCTTGGTTGGTTGATGTGGGGGGTCTGCTCGCAGACTTTGACAGAATGCGCTGTCTTCAGCAGGGGCCACTTTGTTGACCCAGGCCCCACTGGGCCTGCAGTAAGCTTTAGGGGTCAGCACTCGCAAGGACAGCTTGCCCAGTCCTAGAACTCCATCTGAAGTGTGACAGGGATTCAAACACTGTGTCGCTTTAGGATTTCTCTTGACTTTCACATGTATGTGCTCCTTCCAGGCGTAAATGGTGCAAGTGTCCTTTGAAAAAGCCTAATGAATGTAGGTTTTAATTTGTTACAGAACCATACATTTCCAGTTTCAAATGCTATACTGCTGGGACCAAAACTTGGATGGAAATGACAACAAATGTGCCACCATACAAAATACGACTTGCTTACCTGACAAGAATACAACATGGGTCCTAAATATTGCCTTTCACACACAGACAAAATAAGTATAACGCAGAGAATACAATAATGCATTACAAATGTTCATACTGTGACAAAAAATAACAGTTTCTCATTATTGAATTTGAATAGGATTATCGGCAGGATTTCGTAAAGCTTGTTCAACCTGGCGGAGCCTGGCTTTATCTTTCAGTTTCAAATTGCCCTATCCATGCTCCACTCATAAAACGCTCTTTTATGGTCACTGTTTCCTGGATTGATAGGCTTTTCAGAATAGAAAAAATCTGTATGCAATTGAAAGGTGACATTTTACTTACTTTTACGTATAACTGATAGATCAGGTTTAATTTTATTTTCATGTAATTGTTAGGAATAAATAGGCAGTAAGGAATGACTCATAGGCAGTAACTTCATCAGTTTCAGTTTTGCTGGTTAGCTGAAGTAACCTTGTTTAAGAGATCCCCCATAAATTCCCCACATACCCTGTTCACCGATTCTAAAAGTTTGTTGTGATTCTCATAAATGGCAAGACCCAAGGTTACCTAGCAGGTGCTTTCAGTGGTGGAGTTTTGGTAGATAATGACCACTGCATAACAGAAAGACCTGTTATTGTGAGGATGCTCTGACCCAGTCATTTAGTCATCACAAATGGGCCCTTGTCAAAGTTGCACAGATCCTTATGCTCGCCCTTTTTCCTGCTTTCAACAGTTTGTCAACAGTTTATTTGCTGCCTAATGTATCCCAGCCTTTGACAGTTGCCATTGTGACAAGATAATCAATGGTATTCACCATTGTAATGTAATGTTTTTGGTCTGTTTCCATATTTTTAGTAATTTAGTCATTAAATAATAATAAGACAAAGAAAACATGAGTAAACACAAAGTAATTTCATCTACTGAAAGAAAAGAAAAATTCTTCTATGAAAAAGAAATTGCCTTAATTACTGTTTTGTGTTTCCCTATGATCTGTTTGTCTGATTTTACATTTTGTATGGGGGTGTGCAACCTTTTTTGACATATGACAAACATGTCAAAATAGAGCAAATAAAGGTGAATACTTTTTCACAGCACTATATACTGGCATTACAGCTTGCAACATTTGTCACTAAAGTTACATCTGGCAGCAACAGGGAAGCACAAATCAGTTTTTTTTAGCAACAGAACTTGATTTACTTGCTTAGACTATCAAACAAATATTTATCCCTTAAACTGTAGATATATGTTGACTGAGAATTAATGTGTCTGATTTATAATAAGAAAAACCTTTAACATGCTTTCAAAAATACAAATAATTTAGAATTGCACACTAAAGTAAAATGATTTGCTAAAAAAATAAAAACAATTTCTTTTAAAGCTTGTCTGACCTCATAACATTGGCTTTGGAAGGCCATCTTTGTGGATATTCTTCTGAAGCAGCCATAGGGTTTGAGCCCTGTGGCAGCAAGAAATGGCAGTGGTGTGTGAGTGGATGTGTGTGTAGGTGTGTGTTTGTGGGTGGGTGGGTGTTTGGCATCTGATGGTGTGGCAGAATTGGAGGGAGAAATTTGCTATATGTGGAATCAGAAGGATTGGAGGATTTGGAGGAGCTGAATGTGTTGTGCTTGCGAGGCGCTCATGACGAAAACCCTTAACCCCAAGGAGAAAACAGAGATCCACATATCAGCTGAAAGAGGCTGCTCTCTGTCGCATCTGGGGTTTGGTTCAGAGGAAATGGGACGCGTAACAGATAAGAGGAACCTTCCATAAATATGATGTGCACCTCTGTGTTCGCTGTGCAGTACGCAATGTGCTGCCTCGGTACGTGCGACAAACTCTTGGTGCTTTCACAGAACACTAGGACACCACACAGCACAGTGCAGAGCTAAAATGAGCTAATAACCAAACAGCCACCCGAAGACCTCAAAGAGGGGGAGAAAGAGAGTGAGAGAGAGTAAGAGAGAGAATTATATTACTAGTCCAGTTATCTTACCCAGTTATTTTGAAATGAATCTATGAGTAATAAATCCTATTCACACATTACCATGATGAAGTTAAAGGTGTTGAGAATTTATTCATGTTTTTAAATCATGCACTACATTACTGAACTGCCAACACCGGAGGAGGATGAAAAAAACATGAAAAACGTGTTCCATGAAAAATGGAGCTATTACGAATAATTAATGAGATGTGAAAATGAGAGGTTGGAATTTTAATAAGATTAGTAACATTTTAATCATTTGTTTCCGTTAACTCAGTTGTTTACTTGTGCTATATGAAGAGGTGGCAGTCCATGCGTCTGGTCAAGCATAGTGGACATGCTTTTTCTTTCTTTAAGGCGACTGTAGCATTTTGCAGGATTTGCTTAGGAGTGCTATCATGCTTGATATATGTGCAGTTTTGTATAATCCCTGCATAGATTTAGCTGAGCTAAGGTTGAATAAGTGCGTTTGTTTTGCTTACCTATCTAACCTAAAGAGAATAGTGCTCTGAAATTTTCAACAGGTGCATGGTAGAAATTTAGGACAGCTGTTTACGTCTCTGTCTTTGTTCACTGAATGTGAGTACGTGATGGTTATGCACAATGTTGCAGTGTTCTTGTTGGACAATGAGCTCCACCTCGATGCACCGCACCTCAACACTTCGTGCTGCAGTGGAAGGGATGAAGCAAATATGGGATGGGGCATTTCAGATTCAGATTCAGATTCAGATTTTATTTGTCACATACAATATCATACATAGTACGACATGCAGTGAAATGCTTTTTGCAGCACCCGACCTTAAAAACAGTATTTAAAAAAAACAAAAAAACCAAAACAGTAGAAACAGAATGAAGGTAAGGATTTGCTTAGGAGTGCTATCAGTGCTATCATTTAGGGTGTTTTGTCCAGCCAGTCGTTTTACATTTCAGTTGTTTGGGAAAAAAAATTTCCTTTATACAGATGTAGTAGATTAAACAGGACATGTTTGATATAATAACTGAAAATTGCGGTTTGTCTCAGACTTGCCTTATTATTTAGACTCTAACACAAAATTATATCCATTTTTATAGATATCACCCTGGCTTGTAGAGTCAGAAGCTACAACGAAAAGTCTGTTTGAAATTACATAGGGAAAATCCACTTTTCTTTCAAATCTGCATAATTTAACTGTTAAAATGGAAACAAAGTCATTAAGAGTGGGTTTATGTGAATTTTGCAGAGTCAGAAATGTTCATAGTAGTGATGACAGGAACCAGATAAACTCATTTAATGCGTCCTAAAGCTATTTCACAGAAAGTTTTTACACAATTGCTGAGATACTTACTTACTTTTTTTTTTTTGAAGTTTTTGGCCTGAAAGACATTGAAGGCAGACCAGTACATGAAGAGTATTGTAAGGGTAAATAATACCCAAATAATACCAAAGTTTTTTCCTCAAATTTACAAGTACATAAAATAGAAAAACTCCGGTTCACTGGTGATTTTGAATAGTTAATAAAATTGCTATACTTGTGTTGTAGTCACCAATTACCATCACTATAAAATAAATCTAAGTTGGCAAGTTTCTTTGCAGCACATTACTGCATTCTAGATCACTTGGAACGACTTTGTTTACATATCAAAATCAGACTCATGCAGATATTTTGAAAAGCACGGTTTGAGGAAAGTGTTTGTAACTGGAAGGGTGTAGTAAGCTTCTATTACATTACAGAAACCTCATAACTGCAGTGCAAAATAAAAACTGAAGAAGCGAATGAGAGCAAACATGAGCAAACATGTCTTAGCCAAGTAACTACATTTGAGTTAATAGTATAATAGTAGTAATTGTAATTCGATTTTCAGCTGAATCACTGCTTGAACACTTGTGACATTTTGATAGGACAAACAAAAAGCACACCCCAAAATAGTAATATAGAACAACAGGACAGATGACAACGAATTAAATGCCCATTAAGGACATTCTTCAGATTTGACATCTGTCCATTGATTTTCTCAGCATTAGTTTGTGGTCATCTGTTACTTCATACTGCTATTTCATCATTATTATATTATTCTTCACCATCCCCTAATTAACATACTCTTTAAATCATGTTTGAGTGACTTTACCAAACAGCTTGAAATTTCAGAAAGAGTGGGTCAAACTGTCAGGATAATGGGTTAATTTTCTTGCATATCTGTGTACAAGTGATGGGAATTTGGTAGCAGGGGGTCTCATGCTTCTATCAGAAAAATGAAACTTGGCATTTCTATGAGAACACAGTGCCATTAAGCTGCTAAATAACATCTGTTCTCACTTCTCTTCTCTACTGGCTCACCTTTACACAGTCTGGGCTCGATGGGACATATCTAATACTTCACAAGCAGCAATCTTTACATGTGTTTTAAGGCTGCCATGAGAAAACGAATGGTGAAGAAGTGCCCCCATGCCAAGCATGAATTCCCTCAGCTTTATCGTTCATTTCCAGGTGGTTCACGAAACCACAGGATGACACATGTTCAGTAATTACCTCGGCTCAGAAGCTCCTGTTTTGGCTGCTTCTGTCATTCCTGAACAATTCTAGGGTTGTGCTAAAACTGGACAGGTGACTGGTTGGCTATTACACACTACACTGCACACATCATACCAATAACCTAATGACAATGCACCTTCAGTGAAAGACTAATTAGAACAAGTGTGGCAGAACTAGCTTAGTGAATGTGTATTAAAAATAACCATTTTTTTCCTTCTTTTTTGTGGGAGGGATTTTGCACATCACAGATAATAAATGTTCTAATAACGTGATGGCTTGCAGAACCTGCATGCTAGAGAAAATGTTAAAGAGGAGCTTTGATTTCAACTTATTTTAACCCTTTGTAGTTGTTAGCATCCAGCTGATGGCAAACGCATTATACAGTGGAATTCTGTCAAAAATGTACATTGCACAGAATTATGCAAATGTCTTAGGCACCTATACAACATGTCATAATGTATCTTTTGGCTAGCAAAGTTAACAAGAGGAGAAATGCAAACAAGAAAGCAGTGAAAAGTTTCAGAATTTGTTTTGTTGGAAGGGAGAACACAGGTTCAGTTCCAGATTTCTCCTCATTGCCTCCAGCCATTGCCTGATTTAATTTAATGAAGTACTGAATGAGGTTAGTGATGGAAACTACAAATAATACTGGGCTTCCACCCGGAGCACATTGATATACTGTACATAAAATCACTATTTACAATATATTCTTTTTAGATTTGTTTAGTATAGTAGTATTAGTGTGTAAAAAGACACTCACTGCTTATCTAAACAGTTTTTAAATATTATTTTTGCAAGAGCCAAAGACTTTTGCACAGTACTATATACAGTGGCAAGAAAAAAGTATGTGAACCTTTTCTGATCTTCATCAAAGTCAAGGGTATTGACAAATGGATAAACTATAAGACTGTGGCTACTCTACCAAGAAGTGGGCGCCCAGTCAATATGACCCCAAGAGCACGAGGAAGACTCATCAGTGAGGTAAAGAAACAACCCCTGGTGGCAGCCAAAGATTTGAAGCAATAATTGGAACTAGCTAATATCTGTGTTCATGAGTCCACAGAACGTAAAAATTGATCAGGCAGGGTGTCTATGGCTGGACACCACGAAGGAAGCCGCTGCTTACTAATAAGTTTTGCAAAAATGCACATTGACACTCCACAGCGGTATTGGCAATATGTTTTGTGGACTGATGAAACTAAGACTGACTTATTTGGAAAGCACTACATCTGGCATAAAAAGGGCATCGAAAAACAAAAACTGGCTTCGGGAGTGGCAGAGCCCAGACCTCAGCCCAATAGAGATGCTATGGAATGACTTGAAGAGAGCCATACATATGACGTCCAAAGAAAATGACAGAGCTAAAGCAGTTCTACCAGGAAGAATGTTCTAAAATTCCTCCTGAACTATGTGCAGGTCTGATGCACAGCTACAGGAAGTACCTGGTTGAGGTTATTGCTGCTAAGAGGGGGTCAACCAGTTATTAAATCCAAGGGTTCACATACTTTTTTCACCAGCAATATGAGTTTTTTATGGTTGCCCTCAATAAAGACATAAAAGATCATATTTTTTTTGTGTTATTATTTTACCCTTGACTCAGATGAAGACCAGATCACATTTTATGACAAATTAATGCAAAAAATTCATGAAATTCCAAAAGGTTTACATACTTTTTTCTTACCACTGTATTTTAACCTGTACCATATTCATATTCATATATAGCAAAGGGAATATTTTACAATGATTCACATCTGGCAATAGGAAGAAAACTGCCTTTATATTTCTCATAGATTTTCTTGACAGCAAACAGAATCAATTACAAGCGCAAATATGAGGTGTGTCACTATAAAATCAGTTATGTAATGTAATTACACTGCTTTTCTGGTACAATAATAAACCATTTAATGTACCTACAACATCACTTCAAAGGTAAACTTTCTGATCCCTGGCGCAAGGCTAATCTACTTTTGATTCAGGCAATTAACAGAGTCACTGAAGTCTAAGTAATGAAAATGAGTAAAACTTGCTGAAATGTCACATAGTGCAAATGCTTTAAGAAACGTCTCCTTTGAGAGGGAAAGGAGGCATTTGGCTGACGCTGTTATACAGAGCGACTTACACTCATTAGTAACAGGGACAGTCCCCCTGTAGCAACTGAGGGTTAAGTGTCTTTTTCAGGGACACAATGGTGGAAAGTGAGAGGGTTCAAACCTGTGACTTTGTGGTCATCAGATTCACAGCCAGATGTTTTACCCACTAGGCTACTACTACCCCTGCATCCTCTAAATTCTGAGCTAGTAGTACTATAGCCAAATAGCTGAGCACACTTTAAACCCTCGTATAATGTGGGACTACTGGTTCTGAAATCTAAGATAGAAGAATGTGAATGAGTGTGAAGAAAGAGGAATGCTTGCTATAAATGTAACATTAACACTCCAAGTTTAGTATATGGCTACCAGTTATTGAATTAAAGAAATCAATTTTTTGGGGGGAAAAAAAAAAAAAATTGTTCCAATCTGTCACATTCAGAGAGTGAAAGCAACTACATCTAAGCACTGGAGCCACAAGCATTATTGAGTAAAGAAGCCATAAATGGGCAAAACATCACTGAGAATTTCCATTGGCAGGCTGTGGCAGTAAGGGAAGCTGTGCCAGGATTGTTTGTTGGTGGTACCGTGTATCAAACAACTCCGTTACCTGAAGGCATGATTTTAATTACCATCATGGAACGCTTGTGACAATAAAGCAATTTGCTTTGCATCGAGGGATTTTTGGGGGGTTGGGAGAGGGGGGTGAATACCACAGTCTTTACGCTCCAAAAACACTTGCACTTTTAAGGCTGGATTTATGGTTGTAAACATAATCGGTCATGACAGTATAAAAGGGAAGTGCTAAAATTATTTTGTGGCATGAGTGTAAAAAGCCATGCAGCAAGTATTCATAGCTAAGCCTGCATGCTTAGCTTTCAGACACACTGATGTATCTCCTGTACATCGACTTGGGCTGCATCCTTGTAATGTGAAGCTCCCTTTCTTTCCTTAATTTCACCTGATTTGGAGTCTTGCTAAATATATTGTAAGTGCTGTGAATCATTGTGACTCATTTTGGCTATCATATCAGTCAGTCAAGGGAAGTGATCAAGAAAAGAAGTTTTACTCAGCTATTCGAACACAGACCCCACCAGCAACACCACCAGTTTGATTGAGACCCCTGATATCCTAAAAATCTGGTAATAACTTTTGTCCGACTTCTAACTGGCCAAACCTTGCCTGTATGGATGGGATATTTCTTTTAGAATGAAAAAGGAAAGCCCCCATTTAGAAAAATATTGGTGCACGTGTAGACATGTCATCTGCGATTTGTCAGTTGTCCTCTGCTTCATTCATCATTGGTCAGTTTCTGACGACATGATCACTGGTACCCAGGTAGTATTCAGGTTGTGGGCCGAATTCAGCACAGAAGTGAGATATTGACAGTAGCAGGGTCACGTATGTGGTGCTGTAAAGAGTTTACCACACACACTGGTGTGTGTGTGTGTGTGTGTGTGTGTGTGTTTTTTGGTTTTTTTTTAAGAGTGATCTAACAGTAAAAACAAAGAGCAGTTTTGTCGTCAGAAACCCTTAATGGCTAGAGGATGACTAGAACAGTGCCTAGCAATTTATGACCTAAAATAGATATAAAAATTGTTCTGGGAAACAAAGACTCGTCTGTGCTATCCCTATGACTTGGTTAGAAAGAAATGAAGGGCAAATGTAAAAATGAACAAGGAACATGAAAATGAAGAAAGTCAGTTTCTCACTCTCTAACATCAACACAATGCAATACAGATGCTCTCCTCTCCTAACAGCCTTAGAGGGAGCTTTGAGAGTGAGAGGATCATTGCTTTCACCAACGTTCTTGTCTCATTAACACAGCCCTACCTTTCTGCTAAGCTTTCTATTTCTAGAAAGTTCCACACTGAGGTGGCAGTCTGCTGGGGGATTAGATTCTCCATGCAGGTGCATTGAATGTAAAGTTGTGAAAGCAGCAGTTTGAAAAATCACTCTTACCTGCATTACAGTCTAGAGCCATTATAAAAACTGTACCAGTTATAACAGGGATGACTTGATACAAGAAATGTGGGCCAACAGCGATATGCGATTTTCATGTCAGTGCCAATGCAATACTTACACATTTATAAAATGTAGAAATTTAGACTTTATGTACCTACACTAACTTTATAGAGAAATATAATTATGTCTGTGGGTTTACAAGTGCAAGTAAAATGAATGAACGCAGATAGTTATGCACAGGAGCTCAGCATCACCTAACATTCTGTTCCTGTGGAGCAAAATAAACATATCATTAAATATCAATATGCAAAATCGTTCAAATGCAATTATCTGTTGGGTGCTTTTTTTTTTTTTTAAATAAGCAATTAACTGTTAATAATAATACAATTTCAATTTCACTGTGCATCCCTTTTGTAGTATTTACTGTAGCATTTATAGATAATGCTTGTGGTTGCATTCTATTACCATGGCATATTACACGACATACATAACACAATATATAAACATATATTTTAAAATGAGCGAGAAACCTTACTGAAATTTATTTTACTGAGTTCTCATATTGTATCACCATAATTTAAAACATTACCCTGTGCGTTTGTGTCAAAACACCTTTCAGTGCAGCAAAGTGAACGAAAATGTGTGAGATGTTCGGTAAGAGATGGGCAAGCCTTGCCTAATTGCCCTAATTGCTGAGAAGCTGGTCAAGGCTCTCGCCTGAGATGCCCAATCAATAGAAACCACTCATCACCCTAGACTCTGAAGTAAGCTTTAAAATATAAGCTCATCAATTGCAGAGCTCTCAACCAATAGTGAACACAGACTTGGCAAATAATGCGGTTAAAATCAGAATTCAAGATTCCACCATGTCCAAATATCTGCTAAAGCGGGAGGTGTCTGTTTGTGGGTCAGTGTAGGGATTTCATAACTGGCCCTAGCTCTATGAGTGTCCAAGGCAATATATATGAACCCAATAAGGCTGTGATTGGGGTGTCAAATATTGCTCTTTCAAGTCCAGCAAGTGTCACTGGAGCCGGGTGTGCAGACATGATGAGGTCATGAGACACTCCAGCAAATACAATAAATTTGGTCAGGGTGAAAATAAATAGAGGCTAGACTTTATCGTGAGAAGAGTTATGTCCAATTTTTGGGTTCAGCCTGTGCAAAATAAAGGGTGAATCCTCCTGGCCTGTCCACACCTTTCACCTTTGTACCTTGGATCACATCCACACACGTACATTATGTTCTCTCTATCTTGATGCTAGTTTTGTTTTGATCTAACCTTAAAAAGGGTACATATTTTAAGTGCAAAATCTGCCCAGTTCCATGGTGCCATTACTGTGTACTATAAATACCATTTTTTAAAGACTATAGCTTGCAAGAAATGTCACGGGCAATGTAGTAGATAAGTGGTTACCTACCCACCAGATGGTAAATGATATCAAACGTCCAGCACCCACTGCTGTTTAAGTTATTCAATCAAACACTAAGTATGCATTAGAAGGTGACCCACATAACTTTAGCAATGCAGCAAGAGTGGCAAAATGGCCTTTAGCACTAACACATGTTGTAGGTGTCTATTTTTTGTCTTGCTAGTTAGAACATGACATTGCAATGAAAACTTCTGGCTGTTATCAACAGCTCCAGTGTGTCTCAGTGGGATACATAAGCCTTCCCTTTGGTCTTCCACGACCCACGCATCAGTACATGAACCATTTCAACTGAAAAAATTACTGTATCAAAAAGCTCCACAGACAACGATGCTTTCTGTTGCCTGGGTCTGCCGAGACTGAGGAGCACTGACATTTCTTCTTATGTCCTGCTGTGAGAGCTTAGAATTGTGGTTTGCTATAGTAAGATGTATGTAATATCTCTTTCCCTCGTACTAAGTAAGATACTACATATTATATGTGGTGCATCACATGGTGTGCAGTAGAGATCCAGCTGTTCCTCTAGACTAATGAATATCAGAGGAACAACAATAAATAATACTTTTCATTCACTTAAGTAAAAACGAAATAAGTCAGAGTTTAGCCTTTTCAGATCATACAAAGGAGCTGAAAACAGGTACTGGATTCAGAATCTGAAGTCTGTGGAATCAGGATTTGTCTCAAGAGAGACTTTGACAGGTCAATTGTGTGTTATTACCAACTGGTTTAAATGAGGGAGCTGATAAAAGACAGGGTGGGATAGCCCCTGCCAATCTGGAACTTCAAAGAGAAATGCAAATATAAGCATTACAAGTTGGGTATTTTAATAGAAGCAAAGTCCACTGACTTTGGGAATCATGCAGAGCTTACAGTGTCTATGATCTAATCTTGTTTAAAAAAGATTTATGAAAAGGAATTTATAATATAACTGGATAACGATTTGTTGATTTTGAGAGCACACACTATGCTACTGAATTCAAAGTGGGGTTCTTAACAGAAAGAAAAGATATTTTTCTACTCCTTGCTTTGTATTTTTACAGTAAAAAAAAAAGTTTAGCGGCTAACTTCCTAATCAATGAATGAGGCATGCAAAAAATGCAAAGTTAAAAGAATTCTTTTGTGGTTGTGCTTCAGTAATATTGGAATTCAGTCTAGTTACCTTTATTACACTCTGCTGTTTATAACCTTAAACAGTTGGTGCACTACAAGAAGAAAAAACAATATAAACCTCCCACCTGTTCCATTCAAATAGGCCATCTGCGTTCTTTCTCCTTCCTGCTGATCTTTACTTCTGAATCTAGCAGAGATCAAACAAACAATGGGAAAGATTTCAGAAAACATATCATAAGCAAGCAACTCATTTTACTTATAACTACATCATGCTCTTGGCATCGACAGTCTTTTGTGGCTTCCTCCATCACTTGAGAGTAATTAGCAATAGAAGCTAAAGCAAGCAAGGAGTTTTCTGCTTTCAAAATTGCCCAGCAGACAGGCTGAAACTAAACTGCTCTGTGGAACTGTCAGAGGAGTGTTGGAAACCATCTCATCGAGGTCACCAAACCACCTTCATTCCAACATCTGATGCCACCACCTGCTGTCAGAAGTCTAATTAAGGGAGTGGAGTGAACTCTAAGCCAAAGCTCAGGCCGTCTGGTCCTTCACAGATACTGTATTAGCACTGTGTCATATGTTATTGCCGAAAGAGTACCTTGAGAGAGCCACATGAGAGAGAAGTCACCAACCCAACTAGCCTTGCCCCAAGGCTCTTAAGATACCAGAATACTACAAGCAGAGAAAATAATAGCCAAATAATAATAGCCAAAAGCCTCCCTTTGGGCCAGGGACCCCAGAGTTGCAGATTTCTAATAAAGTTAAGTGGATTATTTGCAGAATATCTCACTCAATACATGCCCGAGGTTATAAATCAGGCGACCTGACTGATAGTTTGTCTGAAATTTCTGCTGGATATTTCCTGACTGTACTCCCTGTTTGTTAACTCTTTTACTGAACCATGATTTCTGTGCATTACCTGAGGAATCTTACACTTTAATATTGTGTTCAGGACAAATCTGACCTGTTTTCAAGTTTTGGTTTGTAAAAAGTACGAATTGCTTTTTTTATTGGAACAAGGTTTCATCATGTCCTCAGAAACGGCTGTTTTAACATAACAAAATAAATGTTCACCATTTTAGTAAATTCTGAAGGTCTGTAAAAACAAAAGTGACATTTGTGGTGTTAAGGGTCAAATTTGCCTGGGCGCACACACACACACACACACACACATATGCTACTGCTCACATCCCACCTGAATACAAACTTTCTCACAGAATATTGATACATTTAGACTAAAAATAAACATTGACATCTATAAATAGGGTTTGGGTGAGATTTAGTAGCATGAGCAAGAGATTCACTGTCTATAAGGCTATTGATCATATCTTTGATCATGAGATATTGAGGACAGAGAGGTGAGCAAAACAGGAGAATGTGTCTGAGGAAGAGGGTGATGTTCAATATGCCCCTGCACAAGAAGACACATCTGATGAGGAGGAGAACCCAGATGACACAGGTGACCTTTCATGGTCATCAAGGCGTTATGACACCCAATGCAGAGCACCAACAGAGAACATCATAAAAATGACTCTGGGGTCGACTAGATATGTTGTGTGTCATGGCCAAGACATCAAGACAACATTTTAGCTGTACATAGCACCATCTCTGGAGAAGATCCTGCTTGAAATGACCAACATGGAAGGGAGAAGGGTGTTTGGCAATAGCTGGACGGAGATTGACAATACACTGCTGGATGCTTACACTGTTGCTTCTTGCTGGGGTGTACAGATCCTGTAATGAGGCCACGTCCCGATTATGGGATGGTCAGGCCGTTCTATTTTTCGTGCTACTATGTCACTTCAGACCTTTCATGTGTTGTCAAGAGTTATCCATTTTGACAGTAGGGAGACAAGAGTTGCTCGGATGTTTGGGACAAATGGGTGGAGCAATAGCCATTCATGTACAATCCAGGGGCCAGAGATTGCTGTGGATGAACGGCTGGTCCCTTTCAGAGGCCGCTGTCCTTTCAGGCAGTATATGCCAAGCACACCAGCATCCTGCAGAAGGAACCAGATGGG
>JBBPCX010000011.1:18336975-18383787 GCA_037974365.1 Hydrocynus forskahlii
CCAGGGGGAGCAAGAGAAAGAGGTGCCAGTCCTGCCCCTCGAAAAAGGACAGAAAAACTAGCATCACTTGCCACACATGTAAGAAACACATCTGCAATCCATATTGTTTTTCCAATGTTCAATTCATGGTTGTAATTTTTTAATTTGCACTTGTTATTCTGAGTAAAATAAATATGGTTTTATGAAAAAGGACTTTTTGCCTTTTTTCTAACATAAACCTATCCGGGTCAATTTTGGCCCGTAACACCACAAATGTCACTATAGCCATTAATGTTAAGTTAAACAAGAAAGCGTTTTTAGTATATTAGCCTATATTGATCAAATATTAGTCTATTAGACAATATACTTACCTATTGTCTTCATTATAGGAAATATAATGAGTGAGTATAATTTTTTTAAAATTGAAAACGAGTGGTATAATGTAAGATGAAAAGTCTATGGGTCCATATAAACCCCATTTAAAACTGATACTTTTAAATTGATATGAATACATACTTAGTCAGCTATGAGGTGAAAAACAATATTGGAAAATAACTATTGTGGGGTTTTTTTTTTGTATTCTGGGCAGATTTAGATCACGGGTCAAATTTGACCCGCTAACACTAAAGACGTGGGCAGCTGTCTAACACAATACAAGGGTTAAATGATTACACAGTTAAACTGATCACATTGCACCCTAGACTACAATTAAAACAGATAAACCTACTTCAGGAGCCAGAATATTTTAGCTCTATAAGCTTCAAAGGCACAATGTTATTATTGTAATATATGTTATAAAATAAAAATCCAGAAAAAGTATTTAGACTCAGTTTGTATTACAGTATACATACACTACATAGATGCTAGATCATACATTACAGAATGTTTTAAGCATCGCTGGGCTAAAAGATTCAGCCAAGACAGACAGAAACTGATCACTAAAGAAGGACTGGAGAATGACAGCTCACGCATTATCAGATTAACTACTCAGTAACTTTATACGTGCAAGGTAGACCGCAGGTTATATCTAATAAAGTGGGCAGTGAATGAACACTGTTGAAAAACTCTGTATGTGTTCCACTGTGTGCAGCACACACAGTCACACACACACATACACACCTGTTGTTCCCAAACAGGTATGCCATGCAAATTCCTCTCAAACTAATGATAAGGAAGGTAAGAGAGATGCCAGTAGTCACTCAAAAAGAGATAATAGGAGGACCTAAAGCAGTAGGAACAACAGATACAGAGAGAACAATATACAGTGAACCACACTGCAACAGTCTCCATTTCCACATCCCATGCAGAAGCCCTCTGCATGAACAAAACCAACACAAAACAAACACAAACAAAAAAACAGAGAGAGTCATGTAAAATTTGCACAGAGGTATTTATGCAAATCACTCTTTGGCATTTAGACAAAAAACTCTTTGATATTGAACTGTTTTTCTCACATGGTACTTGCCATTACACATCAAAGGATTCATGAATTGAGGAATATACCAATATAGTAGAGGAAACTTTAATCAAAAAATAGACGAAGGATTTTGAATTGTGAGTACATCTGGACTCCTGTCACCCCGGGGACCCATGTAAAACTGGTGTTTTGCAAATGGTTTGCCAAGACAATTAAATCGCAAAGTATTCATGTGCAACAATGTTGTTGTCTAGACTAATAAATACATACTTGTCTAGGCTAATAAATACATACTTTTGTATTACAAAGTATGTAAGTTCAAAGTCAAAATACGTTATGGGCCCAGTGTACTTAGACACCCATGCCAGTTTAAGGCAGTTTAAATTGGACACAAAACTGCAGGACAACCCTAAAGGCTGAGGTTACGAGCTATAAGCAAGATACCATGCAAAATGCACTTCTCTTCTTTATGCGTAATACATATAAGGGAGGAAAGTGAAAACAGTGGTTGGGGTTCGGGTCTCAAAAGATGTTGTGTCGAGAGACTTCCTTTTTACAACTGCAGCTTAGTGGAGACATAAACACAAACATGTGATGAAAGAATTTTTAGCACAGAATCACACAGTTTAAAGATCAGATGTACACATGTGAGAAGACGCAGCACTGAACATGTCACTATGCGACCATAAAATGTGTGCTTTGGTGTTAAAGAATTTTCATTAACGTAATGAAAATCTTTTCATCAGTGAACTTAAGTTTTCTGTTTCGTCTCAAGCTTGTAGCATAGTGGTTTGTGCATTTGCCCTGCGATCAGGAAGTCATGGGTTCGATTCCCAAGACTGCTAAGGACCTCTGAGGTACCCTTGAGCAAGGTACCATCCCCACACATTGCTCCCTGGGCACCGTGTTCCTGGCTGCCCGCTGCTTCACTTGGTAATGGGTTAAACACAGGGAAGGACTTTTGTGCTGTTCACACTTCATGCTGTGGTGTGTTTATGTACGACAGAATTTTCACTTCAAGTTTATTGTTGACTCTGTTACATCACTGTGCCTCAACAGCATAGTTTGTGGGCAGGGCTGCGAAGCTGTAAGTGACCTGAATGGTTAAATTCAAGCGCATTCTGAACACATATTGTGGTTGGATCAAGGCATGCCTTGCGCCTGTGTTCGTATGTAAATAACAGAAAAATAAAACAAAAAGAAAGGAAGTCTGAATAAGTCTTCCCCTCACTGTAAGACAAAGATGTAAAGTTAAAAGGGCATAAGATTCTTCTGAGCATGTTTTCCCAAATGCGCTGTAGCATGAACATCGACTTGCCGTTGTAAGCGCATCAGCCTGAATGCTTCAAACGGTTCAAGTTGGCAGAGGCAGCTGCAGCTCAGAAGACGTCCTGGCATGAATGATTGAAGAAGGGCATCACATCAATCAAAACGCACTGATGTAGACACATACTCTCTGAGCTGCTCAATGATTTATGTACATATCATGTCATACGCACCACTAACTACAGGTTCCCTACCGCAGAGAAACCATCCTTCCTCAGTCTTTCTACGCGCAAACATTAGTTTGCATGAAGCAGCATGAACCCTCTTTCTTCCTTTAGAAATTTGCAGGAATCCACATCATCTTTCTCTTTAAGGGTGCGTACGATGACTTGTGTGACAGTCCGGTCCATTTGGTCTTGACTCATGGCTGTGCATGTCCTGCAAGCCACCCACCGATGCCTATTTTAGGTAATGGGAGCCTCATTCATCCAGCTGCCCCATTTCAGTTCAAACCAGCTCCTATTACACTTTAAACCTGTAGCGTGGCTGCCAGATATGTCAGCCCTAATGGACTATTAGGAAATCATGTATCACCCTAGTGACCAGTAATGTAATATCTTGGAATCAGTAAAGAGAATGTGCGTGTGTGTGTTTGTGTATGTGCATATGTATATATGACCTGTAATGACTGCTATAAAAAGGCACACCTCTAAATTGAATGGGACAAAGACAGCTTTATCATAACAGTCACCAAAACCATACTGACATGAGTATAATCTTCAGTAAACCTTTTATATTCAGTATTTGGTTTATTGCTACATTTATAGTCGTGACTAAGGTTATAATGCCCCAAAGTTCCTTTGAACTTATGATTGAATCCAAAAAATTCAGCAGGCTGTAGCTGAGAGCAGTGAGGTAGGTTATATGTGACCAACCCCATTCTGACAGGCTGATCTCTTTGTTTTAGTCTGGATTGATCTCTGTTGTGAGGTTTAGGAGGCTGAGTTCCTTACAGAAACACTTGGCCTTGTTTAAAGGACCCACCAGAGAGCAATAAGGAGCGATGTGATTGTTGGGCTCCCTCAAAACGCACAAACAGGAACTATATTAATGGTTTGGGGTTTACTGTCATTGCTGTGGGGAAAAAATATTTTAACAACATATGTGGCTGGATTCTTGGGCTAGTTGCACTCACCCACAATAGGAAGGTGTTTTCATTAAAGATATTCCTGCCATAATTTTCAGTCCATAACAGATGTTACAATTCCATTTGGTTTCTTTTGTCTAACCAAAGATTGCTTGTCCTCAGGCATCTTATGTGTATGAGTACACCCACAGTGGCAGTGTTTCCTTCAACGCTAAACAAAAGTATTCCTTTACCAATCAATACTAAAGTAACATGAGTAACAGGTCATGGCCCACAGTGATGCTTCTCCTACTACAGATGGAATGAGAGCATATGGGCCTGTGAAAAGGACTGTACATTGGAACATACAGACTTCTCTGAACACACAAAACTAATCTTCTGTGGAGGCTCGTCACTGGAACACCTGTGTCTCTCTAGCTTTCAAATGATCATAGACTGTTGGACACCTACCAAGTCATAAAGAAGTCATAAAGAAGAAAAGGTCATCACTGGTTCTCACTGGGGTACACAAGGCTTTTTGTTGGTCTTTTCTAGCCCACACATCGACACTGGCGTTAACTGAAATGTCTACTGTACCAAAAATGAAAAAAGACAAATAACTTCTTCCAAAACAATACATCCAACGTCTGAGATAGTAACTTTCCAGCACAAACAGTAGATCATTGCAATGTAATAAAATTTACAGTTAAATAACTGTGTCGAAGAGTCTTTGACAGAGTGACATCACAGGTCCAGTTGACTGTTACTGGGTGTTTTGATGAAATGAGGTATTCATGTAACCAAAAAAATGTAAATTAGTTTATTTTCTTCCTATCTTTAACCACTGAAAATACCCAAAGTGTTTCATCAAGGTATTTTTAAAAGGTTCCATATTCTACCATTTCCATCTATTGCATTATTTCTGTAAGGTTTGTGTGGGTTTGTAGACCAAAAATAAAACTCATAAGTCATCATTATTTGTTTTTGCATAACCATCTTCTGTTTATCAATTAGAATTAAACAGGTTGCTTTTGTCACTGTGTCTTTAAGGCTTATATTTGTAAATGTTCTCTTTTCTGTTTGGCTGCCCTGACTTTAAGCTCATTCAAAAGGTAGCATGGGGCTGAAACAACTACAGCAAGACCTCCAAACAGAAAATATACAGCCATGATAGTATTGTGACACCACAAAAACTGTGATTTGAAAATGAGTTGGTTTTGCAGCTTGGTTTCCATGTATAGACTGTATGAATGGGGGAATGTCGGTGCATTTTGAAACTTTAACAATGTCGATGTATTCAAGCGTTTTTAACTCCAGAAAAGTGATTAAATGGGCCCTTCAATATATTAAAAAAGCCCTATAATCTCAGTATGGCCCAGTATTATCGCAATAATAATCTGCTGTCAGTATCATGCACCCCTAATCCAATATTAATAAAGTTTTCACAATGTAAATGGCAGTTAGCAGTTTAAGTGGTATAAAAAAACACACAAACACAAAAAGAATTAAAGAAAGAATAAAAAAGTGGAGTTTTGAGGTGGCAGCAACAGGATACATCTTTGTACACCAAGCTCGTCGTGCAAAACTCCTAGGCCTTGCATCTGTCTGCCTCAAATGATCTCAGATTCTCAGGTTAATATGTACAAATCCTGTTTTACATGATGCAGGACAAAAAATATCATATCTACATTAGTGTTTAGGTAATGCCTGGCCTCAGACTTCTCCAACCTGTCTGCCGATCCACTCATCTGATTAACTGAGAGAAGATCCTTCAACTTGTCCTGACGCAGTGGCAGGAAACAGTCTAATCTCAGCTCCGTCAGCAGTCAGCCTCTCTAGACAGGTCATAATTCTGCACCTCACAGTTTTCCGTCCTCCAACCAATCTGTGATTAATGCCCACTCCTTGGGGAGCCCAACAATTCCTGTAGCACCAATCTCAAATTCCACTTGGAGGCATAAACGACATATAGAGGCCAGCATCCTGCAGGGTGTCCATAGGACATAATACATCCAGTTTTCCCATGAAGAGAAAAATGAGCTTATTTACATAAATTATACAGGTGCCCTGCTTTTCAGAGACAAAAAAGAGGGAAAAGAAAAAAAGCAAGATGAAGGCCTCTGTTTTTATACCCTTGATCTGGTTTGTGCTTTCTACTTTGATGATTAACATCTGGATACAATGGACGATTTTAGTTTTTATTGAATAATTCGGCAGAGATCTCACCTAAGTGATGGGAGAGAGCAAGACCTTCAGCTCCACGGAACTTCCTTTTTATGTTAAATCGAATAGCAGTGCAGTTGGAGATGATAATTACGTTTTACCTCTATTTAGATGCAAAGCAGTTCATTACAGGTGTAATGAGTTCGAGAATCCTATTTGCATCAGATGAAAAAGCATAAGGCTGCATTATAATAGGTAATTTAAAGTGGATTTTGTTTTGTTTTTTTTGCTTGCTGCCTGACATGAGACGTTTAAGTCATTTTGTGCTTGTGCTTTTGAATCGGTGGCATACATCTCACTGATGTCCTCATAATAATGATCCAAATCATGTTTGGGGCTTTTTCTGAAATGGTTCAGGTAGAAAGTGCGATGAAGTCAGATTGCTGAGAAAGGTATGTTTCAGGGAAGAAATAATCAAACTAATCTGCCACATTACCTTGCTTGTCACTTTCCAAGTACAGACTTTATCTGTTGCCATTCACAATTTGTTTGCCGTTCCTCTAGAATCACTTCTCAGTTTCTGATTACAGAGATGGATATTTCAGGTGGTGGACAACTATCCACCACTCTCCATGAAATGTACTAAAACCCCAGCAACACCACTGTGTCTGAAACACTCAGATCAGCACCACACACTACCATGTTGGTGTTGAGAATGGTCCACCCAGTTAAAGTATGTTCAAATGCAATCATGTGGTCCTCTGCTATAACACACCCATGTTAACCTATGAAAGACTTTTATTAACTAGTTGGGTCAGGTTTGTTGTGGGCACAAGGAAAACATGTGCAGAGCAGGATGAGTTAAAAGCAACAAAATGGGCCAAAGTCTACACTTGTTTCTAGTATTCGTAAATGCCATGCTATGCCACACTTGACTTTTTTTTCTCATAATAATCTTATTTTACCTTCTCAGGATATTCAAGTTGTTCAGTCGCAGGGTGTCTGTGGCTTCGAAACCCTATTTTCAACATTTTGCAAGGAAACGCATCAGGTACACATTGACAGTTACCGCCTGCTTGAGAGGGTTTATTTTCAAATAAATGCTCAATGTGGAAAATGGCTGGCAAAGCCTTGTCAGCCTATTTTCGTCATAGCTCTGCACATGTCTGCAGATGCTCAGTTGGGTTACTTGGCATGGTAAGCCTGCCGTATGCTGGCCACTACCCTTCTCTTTACCCTCCAACCGTAATTCTGCGTAGACCCCTCAAGATGATGTCCGAGAGGTCCAGAATGTTCCTCTTGTGCTCCTACTGGTCCAGTATAAATGCCAGACAAAAACATCAGGATGCAGGTGTGTGCTGAGCTTGTGTAAGGAGCAGCAGTATGTGAATTCTGATGGAGCAAGAGGGCATTAGCGCTGAAACTCTGGAAACTGCTTACAGATGTCCTTCAGTCGCTCCTTTAGAACCTAGCAATGACAGACCCACCCTGTGCAGCTAATTGAACATGCTAACACTGCTGCCTTTTTCCTGTCTCCCCCAGTTTATGGCAATTTGAAATAGTAATTTACCTCAATAGACGAGAATGTGCAGTGCCTATAATAGTAAATAACCCCCATCCCTCCATCTTTCACATTTCCAAAGGGCTCAATCATCCATAAATTTGAACATGAAGTCATAAATGGCAGAAAAAGAGGAGAATAGATGGGCCAAATTCTCTCCATGAGCTGCAAATGCTAATGAGGTTCCCTTGCCAAAAGGGGACAAGGGAGATGAGGAGAGAGGAGAAGGGGGATGAGAACAAGTGTCAGTGAGAGAGTAAAGGGGGAGAGCAGAGATCTAGAAATAGGAGCAGCAAAAGGAAGAGCACTGACCATTGGAACTCGACAACAGAAAAAGATCGATCAAACTGAGTAATAACACACGTCTTTTTGAAGATAGGTTTCTCTGACAGACAGCTGTGCCAGTGCTCCCTGGTGCAGAATACACTTAAAGTTTCTTTTTAGGTCACATTTCAATAACACTGATGATGGTCCTTAGATATGTCATCACATCGTAATATTATTTTTTACATTATTATCCATGGAAAAGCACTGCGATAATGGTGATCAGGTGGATATCACACTATATTAAGTTAAGATAAGACAAGATAAGATAATAAGACAAGAAAAAACATTATTCATCCCGATGGAAATTCTTTTGTCATTAGCATGCTCAGTGCAATAAAAGATAAGACAATAGAACATCTAAAAAAAACAGACCATAAAACATAGGGCCACACAATTACAAGAACATTATTGTAAAAAAACTAACAGTGTAACACTGACATTGCTGTGTATAAGCCTTAGGGTGCCATACCAGCAGATCAGTAGTGCAAAATGGTTTATGAAAATGACTTAAGTGTTAATGCAAAAAAATTAAATAAATCCAGCAGACGATGAGTGGATGAGATTAACATTCAGTAGTAACATTGCTGCAGACCAAGTATACCCCTTAATGGTGATGGTATTTCCTATTAACAGTGGCCTCTTTAAGCAGGAGAATGGTCTTTGCCACAGCGCAAACATTTTTCAGGAATGGATGGTACAACATGACAAATATTTCAAGGAGTTAACTTGGCCTCCACATTCCTCAGATCTTAATCCAATCAAGCATCTGTGGGATGTGCTAGACAAACTAGTCCACACTATGGAGGTCCCACCTCATATCTTACAGAACTTTAAGGATCAGCACAAAGGGCACCCACACAATATTAGGCAGATGGTTTTAATGTTATAACGGATCGGTGTGTGTCGGAGTCACAGATCGCCAAAGATCGAGACACATTAGCTCACAGAATAGTTTTTGTTGGACTTATATATCTTACATTCATTCATTTTCTGTAACCGTTCAATCCCTACCAGGGTCGCGGGTAACCAGAGCCTATCCCAGGGTCTACGGGCACAGATTCACCTTGAGTGGGGCACTAGTGTGCACATACACACACACACACACCCACACCCCCCCACATACACACCATTCGCTCAATTTAGAATCACTACAAGCGTCAATTTAGAATCACTACAAGCACAATTCCCAGTGTTTAGCCTTGAGATTTAAATATTTCCTCTGTGCAGATTGCTTACATTACATGATTTCAGATCCTTATACAAAATTGTAATAAATGACAAGGAGTTATGACAAATAGTTTTGAATTTCATTAACTGAAGCTACTTCATACAGGTAAATAGGTAACTGCACTTTAAACAAATTAGGGATCAAGTCAGGACATTGACTAGGCCACTCCAAAACCTCAAATTTTGTTCCTTTTGAGCAATATAGCATTGGGCTAGGTTTTTTTTATCTTCAGATTGTTGTCTAGATCCCATTCTCTTTACATTTAGAGATTTTATACGTAAACTTTTTTTATGTTTGACATAATTAAATCACAAAAACTGGCTGCATCCATACACCTGGTAAAACGACCCTACCAAGCTATTGTTTTGGTTGCACACCTTTATAAACCATCTTTATCGAGTTTTTATTTTTTCCCATATTTATTCATCACTACTATGGCACTGTAACCATAGCAACCACAGCTTGTCCTGTTGTACAACAAATGTGATCAAACTGTTGCGTGAGTCACAAGTCAAAGTCAAATGAGTGACACAAGCATATAAACTAACATTGTTTCAATGACAAGGAGATGTTGAGAATATTGACATAAATGGATAAATGTACAATGACAAAGAGACTTCAGCTGCTGATTGCATCACCACCAGCTTGAAACTGCTGCTCTGAATCTGTATCTTTGCCATCACACAGGTGCGATCCACAAAACAAAGTAATAGACTGTCGAAATTTAGTGTGGATTGCTGGCACACAAGCAAAAAACAGAAAAACAACATGTGGCAATGGGTAGAATTGTTAAAAAAAAAATCCCTCACTGTGTGGGTTCTTCTTTGACTGGATGGTTTGCTCTTGGAGGAATTTTGGTAGGCTGATTACTTCTGGGAAGATTCACTGCTGTTCCTGGATTTCTATATTCGGAGATAAGGGCTCTCACTATGGTTTGCTGGAGTCCCAGAGCAATAGAAATTGTTTTGTAATCCTTTCCAGACTGATATGTTTTAATAACTTTCTTTTTCGTGGAATAGCCTGGGTGTATCTAATTGTTTACCAAATAACTTGTGGAGTCACAAATCCTACTTAATTAAAAGCGTTCATCAAAATAGTACACCATATCTAAGTGGTTTTATTTTTGACACTTAAGCATGTTGAAAAGCAAGTACTTTTGTAATATTTCTACTTTTTGTATTTCTACAGGATTTTTGTATGGAAATGTGTATTCATACAATATGTATGAAAATGATCACTCAACTTCAAGGGCTTTGCAATGGCTAACCAGACAGACTGTCATGTTTCAACTCTCTGTGAAAAACCCCAGCATGGTGTTGTTATCCTAGGCCACCAAACTGCATGGAGACACTCTGGGGGATGATCCCGTGTTGGTGTGCACTCAGGGGGTGTAGGGGTGACCCTCTCAGCCTAGCCACATAAATAGATTGAGGCAATTTTCTCTTTGTCCATGTGTGTTTGTGTGTGTGTGTGTGTGTGTGTGTGTGTGTGTGTGTGTTTTAATGAATACAAATGCATATACTCACACCCTCTGCACATAGTGATAGTGACACAAATATTTCCTGTCACTTCCTTTTTCTCCTCATGAACCCTACATCTTTCACATTTACAAGCAAATTGTTTATAATTAAAACATGTAAAAAACATATTTATGCAAATTCACAAGTACCATCTTCAATCAGAGTTATCCTTTTTGCAGCAAAGAAGGTAACCATCAAATAAAGCATTACCCAGTATTTTTATTAGTGGGTGGCACTGATTGTTGGTGAATTGGCATCTGCAAAATAGAGCAATGAAGGTACTGTACAATATATACTTTACTGACGACTGTGGAAAATAAAGGAAATTCTATTCTCTCGTTAGTCACTGTTCAGCCTGAATTGACAAACATTTTCTGCTAACAGTTTGTGCTGTGTCACCCCTGGTTTAAAATGTCCTTCAGGCTCATTTGGCAGATAATTAGTGTAAAGAATTACTAAAAAAGAACATACTGTGTATATATATAAAAATCTAAATATAAACAGAATAATAATATTGCAGTTGTGGTTGCAGTAGGCTGTGTGGTGTGAAGAATTGCCGCTGGATTCCATGGTCCAATAACTTCTGTGGTATCGGAAATACCAAAAACATTCATTCCAGTGTGTCCAATCATTTTAAAACTTTATGAACTCAGAAATAAGATTTAGGTATTTTTGTTCACTAAGGTTTGACACAATGTAAATTTATCATTTAAAGACAGCAATGGTCTTAAATAAAAAAAAAAAAAAATTAAAGGTAAACTACATTCACTTTCTCAAGTACCATATTTGTACTCAACCTCTTCAAGTATAAATTATGCAAATATGTAAAGGAGATAAAGAGAGAATGCATGAGTGAATGGAGCCCTGGTCAAGCTTGAACACCTCTCTCTAATATTATACTTCCAATTCGAAGATATCTGTGGGAGTCTGTGTGCTTTGCTACCCTGCACAGGATCGTTGCACACTGTAATGGCTGGGGACAGCAGGGTGCTTCAGCGGAACTCCTGCTTCATGTCCACTAACGGAACAAGGCCCCGCAGTGCTGGCCTCCCTCTCACAGGCCACATGTGTGGAAACACCTTCATTTCATGTGCTTTCAAAAGAGTGCTAGTGTCAGCCTAACCAGATGGAGTTAAAATAGACATTAGGATAATGTAACTTTGATAAAGTCCCTAAAGTGTTGTCATTCTTCCTTGTTCAACATTTTCAGGCAGAGACTGCTAAGCTGTTTTACAAACAGCACTGGTGCCTGTGGTCCTTAGTTACTGCTACTGCACTTCCTCTGAAAAAAGCTGACCTTGATCTCTTCTGTGTTTCGAATAAGAAGCAACAACACAAGGACATGAACCAAAGCATCATACTTCGATTGCTCTGATTCCAACTTTTTTAGAACATTCTACCTCAGCCACCCTTTGAAGCACTGACTGTATTTCCCTGCACTTTGTTGTATGAGGCTGTTATCTGAATAGTGGCTGACGGCGCGTCTCCGCCACCCACATTCACTTGGCCGATGACTCAGTCTCAAACCCCTTATGATTCACTTGTATCATCAGCTACCTCCTGCTGGTTCATTTCACTAGAGAGCAGCAAATCAGAGCTTCAAGGCTCTTTTTTTTCCTCATTGTAGATAAATTGAAATCTTTACAGTCCTAATATGGTTTGTCCACCTTTTCTGTTTCAGATGAGTTCAAGGCTTTCCTGAAGAAATTGCCCACTGATCACTTTTTAAACACGACAGCCATCCTTAGGTTCTGGAGCTTGGATCTGGCCTTGCAGAGGCGCCACGGGCTGTTGGAGGTGAACACAAAAGTGATTCTGGGAAAAGCACATAAGACTGTGCGCAAACTCTTCACACTCAGCAAGCGCTGCCCCAAACAGCCAAAGATCAGCTTGCCCAGAGACAGGTAATTTGTCTGTTATAGTTAAAATCATGTACTTAAACACAAAACAGAGACTGCAAGTCTTAGTAATAGTAATACTGTAATAATAATAATACTAATAATAATAGTAATTGTCACATTTGCTCTTACCATCAACTATTAGAGACTACTTGTTTATTTAAAAAAACAAGTACTCTGAACACTCACTGGCCACTTGAGCTATCACTTCTTTAGAGGTCCACTACACAGGTGTACAATTACAAAGTAATTTGTCAGTCTCACACTTTTGGTGGTATACAGAGAGAAAAGCCAGACAGAGAAAACTGATACTGTTGAGACTGTTGTTAATAAGTTGTTGCAATATCGTAGTGATTAAAATGATATGTAGTTAATTGTTTTAAAAACTAGTTGTGGCTTGCTCTTCCTCTCAGCCCATTCTGCTTCATAATTGTCCTGTAAATCATACTAGTTTTAGTTTCATATGTATTGCAGGAATAGAGTATTTATTACGGTTTAACTCCTATATTTTACAACTATATAAGTATAATTACACTTTCACATAGCTTAATAATGGTCTCACGGGCTTTTAAAAAAAAAGTATGTTGTAAAGCACTTAAATGTTGCTATAAATCCAAAGGTGTACAATGGGAATGTACTAAGATGATGTATACACAGAAGAAATGGATTCATCAAGTACCAGCGACTTACACAGGAAGCAGGCGTTCCATAGCGAGCGCAGCATTTTTTAAGGTATTTTAGGATGCCGGTGAGGAAGTTCTCCATTGCTTCAACTCAGAGCTCTGAGCATTAAAAAGGAGATCATAAACTGCAGGAATATTGGCCAGCCTGTTGACTCATGCATCACAACACCTAATTGACTTCGTTTTAATATTCATGCAGTGTAGCATTTGCCAGGTCAAAGATGGTATTAATGTGTTGAACTCTTTTTGAAAATTCATAAAAATCATGTAAAAAGGACTTAAACTCACCTCACAATTCACACTTGGACAAACAAAGTCAGGCACATTCCTCATTATGTAGTGACCCAGCACAATCACCTCCAAGGTCCAAATTGGGTCAAACCCCATGGTTTCCCACAGTTCAAGAAAATATGGGCTAGTGACAAACACACTAGGCAGTGGGTAGCAGTACAACAGTAAGACTGGAACAGTGTTGCTAAAATGTGATCTTAGTACCCTCCTACACAGCCTATTCGTTCACATACACTTGATTCAGTGACAAATCTGCCTTAAGATGAGGGTGTCACTTTGACACTGTAGTAATCTCTACTGAGATTACTTAAAAGCACAGGTGCCATAATCCATTCCTGGCGAGCCACATTAGTTCTTAGTTTAGTGTTTTCCCTGCACTAACACTCCTAACTCAATTCAGCAGCTAATGAAACGAACCGTGAAGGGGCCCTTAAGAACCGGATTCTGACACATGCTTTGGAATGATCTCAGAAGAGAATATGAGAGTAAGATTTGCTTACACTGTTGTGCAAATGCACCCTGTGATTGGATCAGTGTGCTTTAGCTTTTTAATCCATCAATCCATGTGTCAAACTAAACCTCAGCCCAAACAAAGCATCAGAGCCTATGAAAAATACCTTGCCAAGTCCTTTGCCCCTAAGAAGTGGTATTACATTGTGATCTTCAGCTGTGCCACTCAGAATTCAGCATCCATGGCCTGTATTCAAGTGGAAGGGCACAACCTTCATCGATAGAATGCAAGTACAAACAGCTAAAGTGGGTGCTGGTTGGGGTATTTTCCCCTCAGCCTTATATGTAAACATTTAAAGGACTGTGACCTAAAAATTGCTCCACTGTCCATGCCCACTCAATATATGCCATGTTGTTTGTTTATTTAGAGCATGGCTTGGAGGCATTACAGCAACACATGCACATGCTCGACTGCTATCGTTTAAAGGCAATTATTTTGTATTTGACACCAATAAGTTGAGAGGACAGCAGCAGTGGGCAGCTGAAGTCAAACTAAGGGTGAAGACAAAGTGAGAGACGGAAGATGTGGACAGCAAAAGAGGAGGGGGAGGGAGACAGACAGGCAGAGAGAGACAGAGCTGTTTAGCTTCTCAGGGCCAGATTGAGAAGACCTTTGTGAAGTGTAGTTAGTGCGTGTGCACTGTAATCAAGTGCTCTAAGAGAGTGACAGGTTGTAGTTAACGTTCTCTGCTGTGAAGACTTTCCCTCCACTCTGACAGCCCCCACCTGAGGCTGCTGCCGTTTCCATGCCACTGCTTGGAATTAAGCCTCGCACAGGAAAAGCCATAGAACAGTGTGGATACATTACTCTGAAATATGAAAAACATCCACAGCAGGAGATGTGCTGAGCAATATTATTTGTGCTGCTTTGGAAAACATTTGTTACCAAATAAATGGCATGTCACTTAATTCCACAACTATTTTAATGCCACATACTGTGCGAAAGTCTTGGGCCAGCCATAAGATTTAGGCAGCCGGTGGGTTTTTGCTTGGAACAATAATAAAAAAAAAAGGTTCATACTGTAAAGAATAAGATTTTTGTTTGTTGCTACTGATACCTTGTGAGATCACAGGATGGGTTCTGTTTCTATTTCTGTGTTAGTTCTAGCCATTACATGGACTCAGTTCCACCACCAGCACACCTGATATAACTTTAAGTATTGTAGAAGTTTGGTAATACACTAAGAAACATAAATCACAATGTAACATTTATTGGTATATATCCAATGTTAGCTAATGAACACTTACAGACCAGATAATCTTTTTTTTTTTTTTTTTTTTTACAAAATATTGCACGTGTTAAGACAGAAAGCTTTTGGCCACTTTGTTATTCAGTGCTCAGTCAAACATTAGTTCTGTTGAAAGCTGGTATTCAACAGAGGACGTGGGGAAAGAATTAATCCATAGGTTGTGGATCCAGGCTATCAGTTTAAAGCCTAACCCCTGGAAAACTGCTTTGACTGTACATTATAATATGAGCACTGAGGTGGTGTTACATAATGCCAGATTGTTTGAATAGGTATCAAAGGCTCCTGTGGTCATGCAAAATGTGTTACATTAACAGGCCCATACGACTAATGTAAGGCATTCAGCAATCCAAGCAATGGGAATTACTTTAGGAAAATGTACCCCTGGGGGGATGAAGTGGGGGACAAACAGAGGCTGTAGACAGAGAGGGGTTTAATTTATGAACATGTGGATCTCGTTACACCTTAGCTCCAGTTGTGTGGTATTAGCAAAGTCAGTTGTATGGTAATAGCAGAGTGTGCCATGCCAAATGCATTTGTCAAACCAGCTTGTCACTTGCTAAATTGGATGATGGTAAATGAAAATACAATGCTGCCAATTGCATGTCTTTTATTTTTCTTTTGGTTCAATACGGCTGCCCTTTGTCTAAAGGCAACTCGGCTGCACTCAATTAAAATTCATATCAGTCAGTGAATGTGGTTGTCTTGTTTAGTGTAAACTGGTATAAACCAAAATAAGACCAATGTCAAGCCTCAGTTGAGCTTCCTATGAGAAGACGTTACATGTCACTGAAGCCTCGATGTGTTTAACGTTCGTGCCTTATTAACCCTAAAAGATAATTGATGGAGGAAAAACAGAGGGATATTTTACACTGCACATTTTATATTTGTAGTATATGTAGAGTGGGGGAAAATGTGTTTTTAAAAACTTAAAATTGATACAAAATTTAGACTGTCATTTTTGCAGGGGTTACATTCCAAGAGCACCCATGTATAGTGAAAAACCACATTGTTGTGATGTGGTTAAAAAAATGCCCATAAACCCTAAATATGCCCCCAAATATGCTCCCAAAACACTTTAATTACATTTTAAATTCATTATCCACAAAGACAATGTAAAGGTAAACCCGTATTCGTACTGTACAGTTTAAACTGAACTCCCGCAGTGCTAGAATGTAACATTACCTCTACATAGACTTTACTGTAATTCATGTACGTCCGTTTACTTTGGTATGCACTGTTGTTTTCTTTGGTATAAGCAGGTAAATACAGTAAGAAATTCATTTAATTTACTGTAATAAAAATACAGGGCTTTAAGAACAAAACGAAAAACACAAGAACACACGAGACGCTTCACAAGGGAAATTCTGGCCTGCAGCTGGGCGAGGGGGCATGGCAGATGAGGCCAGGACGTCACAAAAGCAAAAAATGCAGAGGATTTCTGCAGTTTCCGCATTAGTGTGGGGGTCTCAGTGAAAAATGCTTAGTTTGGGAAAAAATCCGCGTTGGACTGAAACAGCGACTGCTGATCCGTGTTAAAATGGGGGGTTACTGTAATCTATAACACATTTATGTAGCAGTTATTCTGAAGATTACTTAAGTAATACACAGACAATTTCTGACAATAAACATGTAATTTTATTTCTTATAAATTACATTTGTAACTACAAACACACTGGTGAGATCCTACTGCTGTGGGTTTCTTTTTTTTTCATTTATTTGAGTTAATGTAGCTTCCCTTGTGGACATTGTTCAGAGTGCAAAATGTGTCTTCATAATGACTTTCAGATTCCCTGTTTACTATTTAAGTTGCGAAGTAATCACTAAGCTGATTTAATAAGAACATGAATTTTAGATGATTTAATTGTTCTTGCAGTTATTGAGTTGTGTAACCATTTCTAAACAAGCAATGACTGCATGTGTGTTCATAAATAGAAGAGTAGATTATTATTAATTAAATTTGTAGGCAATTTTTGACATCAAAACAAATGGAAAATGGTTGAAAGCATACCTTTCTGTGCACAGTGTAAATCAGATGTAAATGTTATTCATTATATATGTGATTAAAAATGTAACTATCTAATAACAGTATAGCAAAATAGCATTAAGACCAGCAGATACATCTCAGCTGAGTCTTATGCTGTTTCTAACAGTGTGTTTTGATCTTCCTGTAGGACGCTGGGTTTCTGGCTCAACAGAGTGCAGTCTTTGTTATACTGCAATGAGCATGGAGTCCTGGGCTCTTTTTCAGAGGAGGTGCAGGGTTGCGTGTGTCCCGCAGAACAGAGTGGCGCCTGCCAAGGGACCATCCCGTGCCTAGTGGGTGAGGGCACGCTGTGTTCATCCTGTGCCCCAGACAACATCACCCGCTGCGGGACGTGCCTGCCCGGCAGCGTCCTTCACATGGGCTACTGCCGGCCCAACATTGCCAATTCATTGGATCACTATGTGAACTTTGATCTGGACATGCCAGATGCCGAGGCACGGCACCTCCTGCACCGACTTGACAGTCGCATGGAGGTTCATGCCATCTACATCAGCAATGATGTGCGCCTGGGCAGCTGGTTCAACCCAGCATGGCGCAAGCGCATGCTACTGACACTCAAGAGCAACAAGAACAAGTCCAACCTCATCCACATGCTGATGGGGATTTCCTTCCAGATCTGTTCTACCAAAAACAGCACGCTGGAGCCTGTGCCTGCCATCTACGTCAACCCCTTTGGGGGCAGCCACTCAGAGAGCTGGTTCATGCCAGTCAAACAGCAAGATTTCCCTGACTGGGAAAAAACCAAGCTGGACTCGTCCCTGCAGTGCTACAACTGGACGCTATTACTGGGCAGCAAATGGAAGTCCTTTTTCGAGACGGTCCACATCTACTTGCGTAGTCGCATCATCACAGATGACCCAACTGTCAATGAGACACTTTTCTATGAGCCACTGGATCCAGACGATCGCTCGGCCAACCTGGGCTACATGAAGATTAACAACCTGAAGGTATTTGGATACAGCATGCATTTCGATGCTGAAGGCATCAAGGACCTGATCCTGCAGCTGGACTACCCATATGCACAAGGCTCGCAGGACGCCACTATCCTTATGCTGCTGGAGATGCGTGACCGCATCAACCGCCTCTCGCCGCCTGCTGCCCAGCCACTAGACCTCTTCTCTTGCCTGCTCAGACACCGGCTCAAGCTGTCCGCTGGTGAGGTGGCACGTGTCCGGGACTCTCTGCAAAGCTTCAGTGCCAAGCTGCCCAATTCCTCGGAGCCTGAGCTCGCCCAGCTGTGCAGCTAGCTCGGTTAATTCTTCCTTGCTAAGGCGCATGAGTGTATGAATGTGAATGAGAGAGGGAAAAAGGCAAAGGATTATTTTGGGAATTTGTACATACATTATTTTGTGTGGATGGGCATGTTTGCTTTTCAGAGCATGCCACTCTTGGGCAGCAAACTGAAAAAATAGGAAGCCGTGATTGATGGGAGGAGCACAGAGCACACTAACCGAATTTTAACACGAACAAATCAAATTGCGCTTCTGAGTGAAGCTTGAGAGAGAAAGAGAGAGAGAACTGCCTCTTAATCTTTTCTGCAACATGACACAAAACTGGGACTGGTCTGTTTCTTATATTCTGAAAAATGTAGGTATTCTGTGGTGATGTCATTGTTCAAAGAGACCATGATAAAAAAATTTTCTCCATTTGGATTAATTTATGACAAAAAAGGTCATACAGTGATAATCAATTCAGAGGTTTACCTTGATTTTCTATTTTATCTTAAATCCTAAATCCTGTATATCTGTATTTAACACTGGATTGAGATCCATTTAACAGAATCTTTGTATTCAGAGACATGGCTAAACCAAAAGGTATATGTCAAGGCAAAACGAATGGCAAAATGTCTGTTTTTACATGTTCGTTGCAGTCTTTTAATTTGAGATACTGATCTTAAGATAATATGACATTGTTTTGCAACGGTTTGTGGGCAGCTTTGTAAATATGCTCCGTCATTGATCCTCATTCAGGACATGAAAGTTGCACATTGCTTCTTGGATATAACTGGTTCAACATTATTCTGAATTTGTACTTTTTGAAAAGTGCAAAGACCAAAAACATTTCTTATTCAACAACAACAAAAAAAAAAATCAATTATCTATTGCCTTATAATGTGGAGTCTATGTTTGGATATCAAAGCACACTCTGTTGGCTTGTTACACTCTCAAAACCTTTTTACACCTTTTGCACCAGTTCTATGTTTTTCTTTTTTTCAGTTCTGATTTAAATGACAGTAACTACTAATCTGTACAATTCCAGTTTATAATTGACTCTGTGAGAAATACATGCTGTGTCTGCTCTGTACAAATACAAGAAACTGTTTGAAGATCTTTACTATTATTACGTTTTCATATATCGATCCATCTTAACTACAGTAACGCTTAACGTACATCTAAGTTCATCCTAGAAACTGTAAAACTCAAAATAGCTGTCCACTGTTGGCATTAAGTAACAAATCTTGAGGCTCTTTACAGATCTTTTGTGGTAATTCGGCATTATAATTCCCATCTCATCCATATCGCAACTATACAAAACAGCAGAGCACTGGCTATTGCTCATGTGAAGGAATGCCCTTTCTGCCAGTATGACTTTGCAGACATAACCGTCTATCTGCAAACGCCTATCATTTTTGTCATTTCTCATCAGGAAGAAAATGATTTTGATTTTGCCCAAACAGAGCATTTACGGATATTCCCTTTTAGCTGCAGAAAACCTGAGTGTCAGCTCAGATTGCAAACCTATGTCCAAAATGACCAGGTTTATCCTGAGATAAGATTAACGTTGACATAGAAAGAGCAACATTTACAAGGTGAAGAAACAATTTACGAGGTTGTCGAAAAGGCTGGTGCGATCTCTCAGTCTGTCAAAATATAGCCTACTTGCTAGGCTAGAAAAACAGGCAAAACATGCAGAATGGAGTTTGCAAACACAGATTGTTTATCTTGACGTCACCTCTTGCCCTTCAACTAAACATTGATACGCAGGAGAAAGGCTAATCAATCACTGGCCTTGTGTAAGCTATGGCTGCCCTCCCGAGGAGGAATAAATACAGTAAATATTCCTACATTCGATGATTTATGAAGGTTGTATTACCAAGGGTGCCAGTGCATTTAGGTAGTGGATTTATGAAATACGGAATTGGGCCAAATTTAGATTCTGTGTGTACTCACCCTCCTGAGGAACATATCCTGCCTCATTAAGCCAGCTCTTTACATAACAGAATTAACTACTTAAATGCAGTAAAGTTCTGAAATGAAAAAAATTATTACAAGAAGCATGGCATTACCTCACAAAGACAAATATGAAAACATGCTCTGCAGTCACATTTATAATTGGCTACTAAAGCAAACAATCTAAATTATTTTGTAAGCCAAGACTAGCCATTGTCCATTTCTCATGCTCTAATAGATGTGTCTTTCTCAAACAGGGTCTGATATTCCCAATTTATTCTTTATTGGCATGTCCAAACACCCCTGACCATGTTTCCTGGCACCACATATGACCTACTTTCAAGGCCTTCCCCCATGCTAGATTCAAAATACTATCCATTTTAAAGGGTGGCCTGTCTCTTACATCACTTGAAAATGTCTAAAAACCAATTTGCATTACCATGCTAAAATTTAGGTTATGAGGGAGGACCTCCCATTTTGTACATGCAGTAGTGTTCACAGTGAGAAAAAAATTCAATACTGGCTGCAAAAAGTTTTTGCATCGATACTGCTCTCAAGTTTGGCCTAGTTCTTAATGGACAGGCTGCCAAAGGCAGACATTTTTTTGAAAGAGTGACAAAGAGGTTGCTGCCATATGGGATCTCTGAGGAGTCTTAGTAGATATGACCAGAAAGTAGCACCTCATTTTAACAAGTTTTCTCCCACTCAGAAGTTATTAAGGAACAGGATTTTCAAAGAAAACCTGAATGTTTCAAACAGTGACATAAGCACACAGGACTGAAAGGTTCTTATTTAAAGCTTGTGGTAATGCTTAGACTAAACAATATAATGTCCCAAAATTCACAGTTCACAACCTTGATGTTTATCAAATTTGCAAGTGCTAGTTGCACTTCGTTTGTGTTGAATTTAAGCAGTGTGTTGCAGTAAAGCTACAAGCTGAATTCAATGTAGCCTGGTGTAGCTCTACCGCCCGGATAATGAAACAGTGGCAATATGATGTAGTAACGCTATGCTGTCTTTTCTTGAGTCTTTATTAAGCTTAGATTCAAACTATGTTGGAGTCTGTCTTGGGCTGCTTTACTGCTTTAAAAATTTGTTCAGTGATCTGAATTTGCCTTTTCTTTGGTTTCTTTTCTATGACCTAAAATTTCACTCAATTTGACTGAAAAATTCCCCAACCAGTGGCTTGTGAGGCATCTTTACCATAGGGGATCATGATAGAGTTGGAATTTCTTAGTAAACTAGACAACAGGAACTAAATTAGCTTTGTCTAGTTGGAGCATCCATGCCCTCTTCTCCTATTAGATGTTCTTGGCTTTCAGCCTAACTGGATAATTGAGAAAAAACTGAAAAGCTTTGTGAATAGCCATGGGTTTACCAACAGAAAGCATGGTATACACAGATAATACTTTCCTGCTGAGTGTGCAGTCAATTAATGCTCCTATCATTTGAAGGTTTCAGAGGCTTAAGTGTGAGAAACTGTCCTCCTTGCTGGAGCAAGTTTTGACTGGGGCTTTATGAAACTGCAGTTGTACCTTCATTGACTTTCTTCCCTGCAGTTCCACATCACACAGCTGATATTTTCCTTTTCTGCCCTGCATAACTTGCATGTGACATAAATCACAAACATGTCACACCTTGGTGAGGTCAAATCTTGCAGACACTGGGGTCATGATTTCAAAATGCCTTTAACGTCTGTGCATTGTCAGACTAAAATACAATTAAAGGACTCTAAAAATAGATATCCACAGCCAGAACCAAAGTGTTGAATGTACAGTAAATATTCTCTGGCTGAATTATTCCAACGAGAGATGATATTGCTCAATTAAGAGCATGAGGTATCAGCATGCTCTGAAGCAGACAGGATTCTTTTTGTTGATAAGTTTGGCTCATGCATTTCCAAATGTATTACTGTAAAATTTGCAGATCCCTGATTCAGACAGCCTGGCAAAGAGATAAACCATTTAACTTTATACTTTTACTGTTTGATCCAACCATTTCTCTCAGTGTTTTATCAGGATGTAAATGTTCTTATATGAAATAATAAGAAGGTGACATTATTCTTTTCCCCTACAATGTATGTAAATAAATATACTTTAATGGTCATGTGTCAAAATTTCTTATATCATTATTTGGGATCTTATGCAATGTTTATTAGAACCAATAGGTTTGTTTTATTCAAATTTTCATATTTTATGATAATAACTAATGTCTCTTTAAGCACCAAATTAGAATCACAGTATGATGTGTGCAAGTGCTAATATGTGGTCATTATGTATCATTACTACTTGTGTATGTCTGCATTGACCTTACGAACCTAATTACACTAATAGACCAAAAACAGAGACAGCCCTGTTGAGCAAAGTCAAACAAAGCAGATAAAGAAGGAACACCATTTTTCAAACAGTATAGCAAAATTGAGCAAATGCTCTGTGTCGCTTTATTTGCTTCTCAACAAGCTCCCGTTTTTAAAGAAATAAAAAAGGTCAACCTGGAAAGGGGGAGGGGGATCTTGAAGGGGGAAGGGATTGGCACACACGTTCCTTGCTCCAGCAGAGATGTGTGAATCGATAAGCTGACTGGAGGCTGACAGAAAAGACAACTACAGAGAGTGCTGAAGGACATTGTGGGGGGCGGTGGGATACAGACAATCTGACAGCCACCTTTAATGAATAGTAATTATTTCTCAAAAGGAAGTCTATGCGTCAGGTTGGGGGTATAAAACCCAAAGCAATCGACAAATCTTCTTCCCACTCACAAAAATAAGACATGATAGGCAACTGGGGCTGAAAGACGCTTCAGAAAAAACAGAACATTGAGACAAGGGAGCCCTGTAGCCAAGAGGGCTGATTGGCAGCCATGTGTTATGGGTTTTTTTTTTAGAGGTAGACAACTTTTATCATTTAGAAGAATAAATTGACTGAAAGGGTTGAGTCAGAATTTATAATTACTGAATCACTCTCCTTGTGTAGACACCGTTTCACAAGAACACAGGAGTTGTGTTCTACAATTTAAGAATCTCGAAGCCTTGCCTTAAAATAATGGTATTAAAGAACAACAGGTGAGGGTAACTGTCTCAGATCATCCCAAGAACAACAGAACATGCTCAGCAAGCCCATCCAAAAAAAAGTTAAATAAGGGAAGCCTCTCTTGATCTCCTCTTCTCGTGCTTTGGTTATGGAAGCGTGAGAGAGGGAAAAAGTGGCTCCTAATGGCTGCAGCGCACTTGAGGCTGAACTGTTACGCTATAAAAGAACGATGGCAGAGGAACTATGGTCTTGAAATGTTTCTTTTTTAAGGGCATTCAATGATGAATAAAAACACAGACTTAATTAATTGGCTTCCATCTCCGTTGGGTGAGATGGAAAATTCTTTCTTGTGGCTCTGTAAAATGGTGGAAAACTGGCCAGAGCATTTCTGGCAACCAGATTACTTAGAAGCAGTTTCACAGAAGATAAGTCAGTCATGATCTGCAAAAATTCCTTGGGAATGATAGAGGCTATTAGTCTTACAGACTCGTTCAAAAAGCTTATAGATATAGAGACAAAAGTAGGATCAGGATCAGTTTTATTATCCTATTATAATAATACTAATGAGCATTGTTTCCTGGCAGTAGCTCACATTATGACATAGAAGGAAGTAAATAAATCAAATAGAATACAGAGCATAAATGCTATATTTTCCATTGTATATGCAAACTGGAGAGAGAGAAGTAAAGCTGGGCATTAAAGTGAGGGCAGTTGCTGTGAAAGTCCCAGAACGAGATGTCCCTGAGCTCTCAGAACACTTGCTTGCCTTCATGGGCTGACATGAGAAGCTCATTCTAATCCAAAATGTCACGCAGCGGAGCAAGGACACCTAGAAACAAGTCATGCCGGAGAGCCCTTACCACCATTATCGCAATCCCCAGGAAGCACAAGGAAGGGACAGCAGCGAGTGTGCATGTCCTGATGAAGAGGCTGCAACAGCACACGTTTGAAGTTTGAGCGTGGCTGCAAGTGTCGCCTGATCTTCAGGGAGCTACGGATGCAGAGAAGGGCAGCCTGCATGTGAGCCAACTGTCATTCCTACTGTGCTCAAGCCTAGAGATGACACATGGTAATATAGGTAGAGGATGGCTGCATGAAGGGCATTGTAACTTGCTCCTGTGTCATCCAGACAGAGACGAGTGAACAACAGAGGCAGCTCGCTATGTATCAAAGAGAATTTATAAACAGGCTAGGATTGGGCTTCAAAAATGCTCAGGCCCTGCAGAGAGCACACCAAAATTGTGGGTACAGTTAAGGTCCAAAAATCTCATTTACACAATTTTACTCTTAACCCAAATATAGTCGATCATCCAAGGCAGTTGGAGACATCATTTCAAGGCGAGGCGCTACAGACAGAAATGATTATTTTGGTTCAGTCAACCTTTTTTTGGGGAATACTGCATATATATGTGTGTGTGTGTGTGTGTGTGTGTGTGTGTGTGTTTAAAATTCCTCTTGATTAAATCTATTCTGGAACATTATTCAAAAGCTGGATTTTTGGTTTGAAAAGATACGAACATGAGATGTTATCTACTTAAATATGCATAGGTAAATGTCAACTTTGAAAATGTCAACTTTGAAACTTCCAATACAAAAAAATTGCAAGAACATCAGTAATCAGTTGGCCAAAACTATACTGTTCACATGTAGTGCTTTTCCTTAATTTTACATTAAAGCTACAAGACTTCTAGTTAACAGGTAATGGAGTAACACATCGCACTAAGTTGTGTAATCTTAAACAGTATTGCTTATGTGTTTTGCTTTTAACAATATAACATGTTATGAATAAAAAAGGAAAGTTCAGCTTCAGGCCACAGCCAAGATGGTCATCTCTTCATGTGATAAACTTTTGCTATTTTTATATAGACAGCAGTGTTCTGTACAGTTTAAGAAGTTGGGTACAATAGCTTCGCACTTCTAGTGCAAAATTAAAGTAGAAGAAAACAGACACAGAATACACCTTGGCTGAACAACATTTGAGGCCAAGCTATCCCCTGACTCGCCACTTTCAAGACCAAAGGGAATGAAAAAGCCTGAGGTCAGGATCAAGTCATGTAGCTCTTTTTGGGTTTTCTCGGGGTAACTTTGGATTTAAGAAACAAATTTGAAACATGTTCATAGATGCTAAAGGCAAACATCTCAGAGGCTCGTTGCGAATTTACAATTCATTTGGAGATGCCTGTCGTGAGCTTTGCAGGCTGAAATACTCTTAACTGTAAAACAACTGCCATTCCCTGCCCTCCCACACAGAATAATTTCAATCTGATGGGTAAGAAAAAGACAATAATGAAAGGTTAGATTTCTTTTAAAATGTCAGTTAGCTTTATCTTGTTTTTCTCCCCCCAGTAAATCCTTACTGTTTGCTTCAAGTGGGCGAGGGCTCCTTGGGACATAGTCAGAATCTGTAAATATTCCTCACCCAGCGAGTAGGAGGAATTTCAGCTTGAAAACACCACCAGCCAAAGACTCGGAGTGCATTAACGCTGCCTGTGCAGCGTGGAGCCACAGTGGAACACTCTATATTTCTCTCTTCAACAGTGCATGTTCACTTTTCGGCATTTTTCCAAGCAGCTCTTTGATTCTTGTTTATCCTGTTCTGTTGCGCTGTTGTTCAGTTTTCCCCGAGCCTCTCTCTCCCCGGTTAATATTCTCTACACTGCTTCCCTGCACACTATTCCAAGATAAAAAAGCTCTCCTTTCTGCCCTGAAACCGAGGCTCTCTTCCACCTGCCACGGCCAGTTGAGAATGGGGGAACGTAATTAAACGCATCCCCCAGAAACAAGTGAATTAATACGCCTGAAGTTGCAGGTATTTAGTGCGATTATTAATTAATGTGCACCTGTTACTGAACAAACCAGAAACACAAGCGGGAGTGCCTTTGGCATGTATATATGATCAATCATGCACTGACCCAAATGCTGTTTTCTACTAAGACATGCTCCATGAACAGACATTAAAAACCCTCATTTTCCTCTCGGCAACGAAAATAAAGCCTAGCCTGCTTTAAAATGAGTAGCGTTCTTTTTCAGCTTAAAACAATAATAATAATTGTTCCATTTCTTTTTGTGGCAAGTCTAGCTTTTCCTTTTCAAGCCAGCTGAACAGACGCTGCAGTAAAATAAAGTAACATGCTTTTCATTTATTTATCCACTCACCAGAAGCTTAGTCATAAAAGTGCAATCAGTTCTTTGGGGTGGTGCCAAAACAGTTTTTGTAAAAACTGGATGGTAATGTGGCAATGGGTATAAAACAAAATCCTGCTCTATTCCTTCGGTAGTATCTAGTAATGTAATACATTGATATCAGTCAAGAAAGCTCTGCAGTTGGGGTAAAAAAAAAAAACAAGAAAAGCTACTGCCCAGAGAACTACTGAACAACTATACAGCATAAAGTACTGCTCGAGAACAACCGCCCATAGAGGTTTTACATCAGCTACGATAATTCTTGGGGAAGAGGAGTGAACTGTAATTCTTTCTGAGGTTATAAGTTTGCTCACATTCTCACAGATTTTTATTCGGTCCTCCATAAGCTGCTCATTGTGAGATTGAACACAAGACCCTCTCAGCTTCTAATGAAATACATTAAACAGATGGAGAGCATTTCCTGCAAGGCTAAAGAGACTTGGTGATCTATGTGTGCTCAATAAACTAGTAATTAATACTTAATGGAGTGCTACCTGGCTAGAGAGCAATATTATGCAGAGCACTCATGTGAATTAGTATGAAAGCAAACTCCATCGCTCACTATCCACGCTTTCTTTCTCAACTCGCATCCCCTTTGTCTCTTTCCACCTCCTTCTTTTCCCAACTCTTCTGCTCTGTCTGTATCTGTCTCCCACAGAGAGAGAGAGAGAGAGAGAGCGAGAGAGAGACAGACAGACACTGTGGAGTTTGTGACGAATCTACGCCAGCATTAAATCCCCTCTCTCTGGAGATCAGATTAAAGAGGTTTGGAAGAAGGTTTTTGAGCAGCGTAGAAGCTCATCACCAGTGTGGGGGGGCAGAAACATGGATGATGGTGAACAGAAGGGATATCTATAGTACACATGAGAAAAGAAGGGGCATGCGCAATGTTGCCTGCAGATGAGCCTCATTAAACCTATTTGACAGCCGTATTATTCAAAAGTGAAATACAAACAACTGCTTCCTTCTCAGAATTGCTGCAAATCAATGTTTTGAATATGGTCTGAAGGAAAAAAAAAAGGAACCCTACAGTAAATGAGTACAACGATTCCACTTTTCATAATATACAAGAACATAAGACATTTGGCAGGCTGAAAATGGAACAGAATAGAATAATAATGGAAGAATAAGGGGCAGATTTACTCATGTTTTGTACCGTTACAGACCCTGTTTTGACTTTAAAAAGTGACTGCCGCAAAATACAAAAATGGCACATGTGCACATGAAGACCAACAGGCTGGTCATTTGTATTTTTTGCCTCACAGCGTAATTACATTTCACTCTCAAAGTGAAAACACTGGAAGTAGATCATTATAATAACGTACATGACCTGATATTTCTGCCATTATTTGTACCCAGTTATTTATTTATTGTCAATGGAAAAAAATGCATGTCATATTTAATTTGGCAAAAAAAACCTAAACTAAAACACAAAAGCTGCTTGTGTGTATTCTGTGAATACTGTTACCAAATTGTCAGTTATCTACAAAAGTAGATGTCTATTTACTGTTAAACAGTAGATGTTTAAAAGTAGATGTCTGTCTATCAATCACATTTAAGCTGCAAATTGCACCTACTTTACTTAAAGATCCAAAAACAATCAAATAAGTCCATTAACTCAACTGCATTGACATTCATAGATTCGTTTTATGTTGGTGCGGGTAAAATGTACTTGGTAAAATAGCATGCAATTTGAGAGCTAACAAGCATTATATCACCAAGCCAGTGTTAACAACCTTTAGAACTAGTTAAGAATAAACATTCCCCATAGTTACAAATGTAGCTCAGCTCTCTTAACATTGTTATAACAGAAAGCTGGAAAAATGTCATTGCTGTGCAGATGTGCCTTGTTTTACAGTAAAACTGACGCTGTATGTTTTGTTGCATTAATACAGTATTGCTACAATATTACAGTAGTGAACCAATAAAGTGCTTAATATTGTCACAATACGACCTTGTCCGGACTGAGAATAGGAGGCACAGGCGCAGACTTCCATGAAGAAGGTGATTTATTAATAACACAGAACAGAAACGGAACCGAACAGAAACAGGCACGGGGGTCGGACACAAAGAATAAAAACACAATGAATTGAGGAGGGGACAGACCAGGGTAAAGTGAGGGTATGTTCCAACACCGAAAACAAGGACTAACCAACCTAAATACAAAAGGTGATGAACAGGAGCCCAATGACAGAACAGAATAAGTCTGAGTCAACTCTAGCCAGCTGAAGCCACTGAAGTCTAATGCTGACTTGAGGAGACCACACCCAGAAGGCTGAGGAGGCAGGTTCATAGGCCCATTAACCACCTCTAACAGCCGCAGACCGGAATCGTGACAAACATAGTATAATATAACTGCTGTAAATGTTTTCCCAGCATTTAACACAGGATGATATATACTATAAAACACATTATACTGTATTATACTGGCTTGAATACCTAACATTACTTAAAACAATCACATTCTCGCTCTTAGTTTGTCAAAATCTGACACAAGTTATTAGAATCTGAACCAGAAACAGAGACTGAAAACAACAACTTTCGTCTTCTACCGGGTAGAAATAGGCTTTCATACAAAAATCTTGTGAGGCAAAGGGGATTGTACTGCAAGTCATATGTTAATTAGGATGTCGTGCTTGTGTTCATTTCCATGTGAGTTCTTAGTAGATACCCTGCTATCCCATGCTTTGACTGTTGGTAATTAGCACCACTTTTTGTAAATCTGCCACTGAGGGCCAGATTTACTAAATATTTGTGTGGGCGCTAATGCATTTTGCTCACACACATGCGCATTTGGTTGCCACAGAGCTGCAGGTTTTATCTGACTTACATGGAAAATATGGATTTTAGGGTGTGGCACTGTTAAGTTGTGAAAAGGGATCAGGCAGCTAAGCAAACTGACAATCTCGGGTGATTCTCCAACCTGAACTGAACAGAAAACCTGGATTGTTTTTAACTCCGGGAACAAAAAAGTGCAATCACTTCGAAAACTGCCACAGACAGATTTATTATCAAAAGCAAGCTTCACTTGTTGTTTTTTCCCTTAAAAAGCATCTGATTTTAGTCATTGCTCAGGACCATTTCAGTTTATCTAGAAACGTTTTTATTGTTTCTTTCGATTTGTTTCTCTGTTTTATTGTTATTGTTTTGTTCCATCTCACACAAAATGCAAAGTGTATTTACCAGATCCATCTGAAAATATATAAAAATTACTCAATATATTAGTGAACATTTGGAATATAAAAATCACATTTGAAGTTTTCAAATTACATCCTGGATTTTGTTTCCAGAGGTCTCTTGAAAATGGTGTTTTTTGCTGAAATGGGTTTTTAAATGTACAGGTGAGTTAAGGGTGGGTGTGATCAAAACTTTGCACTTCTTTCAGGCATTGCCAATTTCCAATGATGGCATGCAGGAGGATCTACAAATATGTTGTGTAGTTTACATGTACTGAAACTGACACACTAATAAAACCCTCATGACAATACAGAATAATCTCCCTGTCAAGCAAAGTCTCCGACAATGTGCTCTCAACTCACTTCTCACAAGATGAATCTACAAACCCAGCAATCAATCATGTGTAGGCCTACAGATCCCTTTAGAGATCAAACGGTACAACAAAACAGGCTGAAATAACCAGTTTGGCCCACAACCATAACACATCTAATCAACTGCTCTATGCAGCTCTTGAGCACTGCAGTAGTAATCACACACAACACCACCAGTTTCAGGTTTCAGAAAGCAGACAAAACTGCCATCTGTCATCAGAACATCTGAATGACTTTGGGTCCTGGGAAAAGCACACCTTGTACAAACAAGACAGGGCAGACACAGACACAACAGTCTTGCACAAAAATAACATCAAAATGGTCTTGAAAGAAATGGTTTTGCAGTTCTTTTACTGATAAAGATTATTTGATAAAGATTAAGCCTTAACTCACATGCACACTTTACTTAATCTCACATTCACTTCAGTGTGATAAATGATGTAAAATTACCAGGAAAACAAGTATGCACAAAATGTTTATGGTGGACAGTAAATATTTAACATTAAAACCTGCTATAATACATGGCTTGTGCTATGAATTGTAACAGCTTCTATTACTTTATTTACTAAGTTTAATTGTGAATGAATTGAGAGGCCAAAAAAATTATATCTCTCAATAGAATATATTGACTCAAAAATGCATGTCCAATATACATGCACTAATGGTACGTTTTATTGCTAATTCTAGTTACAGCAAAACTGGATGATTTTAATTAGTCTTTTCTAAGCTCATAATGTGTGGGCAAGGTGAACAACAACTCATAATATTTCTAGGTTTAGCCAAATATTCAATATAAATAATGCAATTAGCTCCTTAATGGGCTGCAATTACACATTCAGTCATTGTGACAGAGCCTGGTCTCACGAGTTGTCGTGAAGCCATCACGATATACAATGTAATCAAAAAACGTGCTGCGATCACGCTTTAGGGTTTATTTCGTGCTAGGACAGCGCTTCACTACCCTGTGTATTTTAATGCGCAATGCGTAACATCACCAGTATCAGCAGTAACTGTAGGAGAGAAATAATGTGTTGATTCCTTAACATTTTTGTTTGCAAAGCGGTTGAAACAGTTTGAAATGCTGTGAGACGGGGAAAGTCCCTAACCCTAACCCTAACAGACCCTAACCCTAATTAGCGCAGATACTGGCTGTGTTACGCACTGCGCATTAAAATACATAGGGTAGTGAAGCATTGTCCTAGCACGAAAAAAAGCCCTAAAGCATGATCAGCGCATGCATTTTGATTACATTGTAGATCGTGATGGCTGCACGAAAAGTCATGAGATCGGGTTGTGTGACGTCACCTCACTCTGTGAGCTAAAGGCAGAAGGATAACTGGCAGAAACACACTCGCTGCATTTAAGGATGTTTTGATGCTGTTAGCCAGCTCTGGTAGCCAGTTTCAGAACAAGATGTGGTTGATGTGGATGATAAATGTGTTAATATTAAGTCTTAAGGAGATTTAAGTCACTTAATTTGAAAATTTAAGTGAGTCAGTTATTTTCCCCAATAGAATTTTTCTCTGCCGAGAAATTTTATTTGGGCTATTAAAAGACCCGCCTCCTCACCCTCTCCACAACTGATCTCTGGTCTGTGGAGTCAACGGTAACTGGTTCAAAAAACAAATAATTATCATACAAACCCTGAACTCTTCCAGAATTCTAATGCTGATCCCATCTATATTTCTCTTTTTCATGTCAACCATTATTTCCTTAATGATAAAAATAACAATAAAAATGACTAGGAACTACATATCATTAAATGAAATCTTACATTTTATATTTGTTCCCATGATCACCCTTGACACAGAATGGTCACCAGATGTTGTAGGGGTCTTAGTATGTATTTATTTTCTTCACAGTCATTTCACAAATAGATTTGACACCTCCATCAGAAATGTAATTTCTCAGGAGAAGAACTCATTTCTGTTTTCCTCTGTAAACAGCTGCTTGAAGCGTGTCTGAATGGATCTGTGTATTAGCACCTCCGCTAATTCAGTTTAGCTGATCTGCAGAGGACATCTTATAAACAGGAGGTCATGGTAAATCAGTCACGAATTAGAGCCAATGGCATGCACAAAATTTCAGGATGCTTAGTTGTTTTTGCATGCTCCTTAGCTAATCAATAATATCAATAGTGTTTCAATAGGAATGGTGACAAAAGTGTAATCTGCATTTATTGGAAAGAAATCAGTAAATAGGTTTGGAAATTGTGACCGAAAGTGCATATTGAAAGATACCCATGGTTTAGTCCAGTGGTCACCACCCCTCCACTTGGAGATCTCAACTGTTATGCTTAGCTTCAATCTTCATTAGCCATAGGGAATCTAGATCCCCTGGACCTGGGTTGGTGACCACTGCTTTAGTGTTATACAAGAAAAAAGAAAAGTGGATGATCATCAGGTGACTGAGAACGTCAATGCAGGATGTGATCAAACTGTGTCAGCAAGGCTAGAGGTCGACCAATATGGGTTTTTCTATGCCCAAGGCCAATATTTAGAAATCAGGGTCAGCTGTTAGCCGATAGGTGAATCTGGGGTGTTGATATTTGGTCATAATAATAATAATAATAATAATAATAATAATGTTTCTTGACAGACACAGTTTCATGCTAAATGGTCATAATTTAATGATTGCAAAACATAAATGACAAAAAAACTAAAATAACATCACACAGCCTGCTATTCAAGAACTACACAAGCCAGTAGTGATTACTTTGTGAAAGCATGGCCCAAGCATGTTTAATGAGAGCTAACGGCACTAAATCGTGTGTATAGTTTTCGAGATATGTCGACAAACTGTTCTATTTTCCACTTTCACAAGTGAAAGACTTTCATTTATAAACGGCATTGACAGCATCAGTTGTTGTTAAGTGTAACCATGCATTTAAGTGTTTAGTTTTCTTCAGCATCGTCCTGAGCAACTCTGTCTTTAAGCACAATGCTGCTGCGGCGCGTGAGTAAGTGAGTGAGTTGTAGGCTACTTCGCTAGTGGTAAGCCAACTGGAAGCTACTTCACTAGCGGTAGGCTAACTGGAAGCTACTTCGCCTAGCGGTAGGCTAACTGGAGGCTACTTCGATAGCAGTAAGCTAACTGGAGGCTACTTCACTAGTGGTAAGCTAACTGGAGGTTAATTTGCTAGCGGTACGCTAACTGAAGGCTACTTCACTAATGCTAACTATTGGCTACTTTGTACATCAAAGTTATATATAATAAAACTATATAAATAAAACTGAATTGGATTAGGTTATGTACTCCCATTTTCTCTACGTTTAATGCAATGTTACATAGCAAACCAATTTAAGAATCGATAAGACTGATAAGATGAAAAATGAGTTTTCTCCCAGCAATGCAAAATTCTGCTGTTCACCTTTAGTCCTGCAGGTGCCGGTAGAGGGGGCATGTCATGCGTGTTCCACAGCAGCAACAGCGGGCTGCCCATAAACAACACAGGGCTGTGCATGTCTATTAATCGGTCGTAATCAGCCGATACTGATTATGTAAAACCTGCCAAATATTGACCCGATTAATCGGCCAGACCGATAATTGGTCGACCTAATCAAGACCACTCCATCCAACTACATAAAGACAAATATTATAGTAAAGCTGTAATGCAAGTAAATTCCCCTTGGAGGCAAGGGTTACTTCAAATCAATACAAAGTCATTCTGAATGGTTTGATGTGTATGAAAATGATGTATACATATATAGGACTGTTAAAGCATTAATAAGAAAAGATAATATAAGAAAGAACTTTATTTATCCCAAGGGAAATTCTTTTGTCCTAAACATGCTCAGTGCAACAAGAGGAATAAAGATAGACATAAAAGAGAACAGTAGTAATAGTACAACTGTAATAACAAAAATAACTCTAACAAAGAAACAAATAAATATAACAGATATAATAAAATAACAGATTATTAGTACAAGTGGTTACGAAAAGTGACATAGTGTTTGTGCCTTGAATAAAAAGAGATAGCAGATGAGTAAAAGCAGAAGAGTAATATTGCATGAATAATAATAATAATAATAATTATTATTATTATTATTATAATAATGCATCAAATTGTTAATGCATTAATTAAGTCAGCGCCATTTACTTATGTACAGTATCCCCAGTTAATACTGTCACAGTTTGTACTGCAAGAAATAGAATATGCAGCAACAAAGTAGAAAAAGAATGTCCAAAATACAATGAAATGAAAACGGAAAGGGTAGGAGTAAGGACCCAAATAGCAGTGTCAGCTTGGTTTAGCCTGAAGCCACATGAAATTTGATAGATGCAGCTTGAAAATTGCAAGAGAAGGAGCAGTGAAGTAAAATGAATATCAGAATAGGCTGATTAAAAAAGACAGCTCATAGAAAAAGGACTGATTAAATGAGCGAGAGCCTTAGCTTTGCACCACCATGCCTGGGACAATACCATTCAAAAGTATGAACAAGCAAACTGCTAGGAATAGCTGGATGACTGAATAAAATAATGTATATTAAGGTTCATAACAGGTGTTGTACAACCATAGGTGCTTTATGTTTTTACAGAAAAAAATCATTTTACAGTGTTCAGAAAGGAAAATAATATTTTCACCCATTAATATCAGCTTTCAATTAATCATTAAGCCTTCATATTTCACCAATCCCTTGGTTTAAGCTTCAGCAGATTTCTTACATTGAAATGTACATGATTTTCATTTTCAAAAATCAGGTTGTAAATGTGATTATTTTGACTTCCAAATGACAAATATTTTTTTAGTTACCCCAAACCTTGGACAAGTGTAACTTACATTGAGCAGTTTCAGCCTACCAGTGGCAGTAGATTTAGCCTGCCAATGACAGAGGAATCTATAAAAAGCTCTGGGGTGTTCCAATAATTTGGAGTGGGTGAAGTGAGAACATTCAAATCAGGCGTGCTCTTTTAAGTGTTATAAACCACACAAAACCAATCATCCCAAAAGACAATTAAAAGATGATCATAAAGAAGCACTGTAAACACCATGAAAGCAACAGTTATTAATATTTGTTTATGCTAAATTAATTTCTAACACACATTAATACCTGATTTGCCAAATATATGGGTACAAATATGACAACTAACATGAAAAGTAATAAAATATAAATAAACCATTTAGATACTTGGAACTGTTTTCTTCATTCTGTAATTTGTCATAGCAGGGCTACATGTTTGATGTTCAGAAACTGGCTTTAATCACATATTTGAAGGTAATTTTGAAGATGCTTTTATCAGCCCTAGGATTGGTTAAAAAGATAAGTGTGATTCCACAGTCCAAAATACAGAACACTGTGAAGAGGCTTTGTGTTTGTGTTTGCTCCAAGATGAAAAAGACAAAATAATACTTTTCATATCATTTCATAAAAAAGCTTTAGCTTTCAAACTTCAAAAGGTAGTGAAATCTTTCATCACGTTAACTGTTATCAGCAAGGTAAATATGTAGATACAAACTAAGAGACACTTTTAGACTAAGATAAACTTTTAGTTCAACCTTTTGGGTTTCTTACTCACAAACATGAAATTGATAAACGATTTTTTCTAAATTCAGAATACTGAAGACATGACTGCACTAAAGAAAATAATCATGTGTTATTTTGTTAATTATGTGGATGTTGTGGGATTTTACTATTCATATACAGTACTTATTGTCATCTAACCCCAGTTTCCCCTTTAAAATCATAAATGCACATATAATATGAGCTGTCACAATTAGCATATTACTGGAAAATTAAAAAATAGATCTATTAGTGGATTATAAGCAGTGGACTAGGTTGCTTTGGCATCATGGACACTTCATATCAACCTTCATCAAGGACGTCTAGTTGCCAGCCAATATTCGCACTAATGGCCTTGCCAGCTTGTTTTTTTCCTTGCTCCAGATTTTTCCTGATTTCCAGCTGTCAGATTCAAACAAACAGAATGAGCAAGGTTCAACCCATTGATTTTCCAGTTAACACTGCAGTCATCTCTATGAAGGCTGTATACTTAAAGCATATCTTCTTGGACCTATATGCCCAAAGCATTTTCTGTATAATTGACCTCTTGTCAGGTGAAGGACTTGTAAAGCCAGGGCAGAAAGAACAAACCAAACAACCTATTACGTCAGTTGCCGCAGGCGTTAGTAACCCCATTGCTGAGGAGACAAGAATACAAAGGTGTTTGTTTACAACCTGTTCCAGTAATGTGCTGTCTAGCTGCATCTTTATTAACTGTGACATTTCTATTTTCACTCTCTTACCAGATGAAATGTGAGGCTCTCATAGACAATTATCGCTCTTCTTAAAATAATACATGAAAAACATGATTCACAAGAAGACACGGTGGTTAAATCTGAATCTAAACATCCTTGTGCCTTTCTTCTAGATTCAACTTGCCCTGAAGTTGAATCTAGGAGAAGCTATACAGCATCTCCAAGACAATTATGGAGAAGCCCACAAGTGATCAGTCACATTTTGCTCAATATCACAAGCTGTATGCTACTGTATGCTAAGTGTGTGCACACACCCATCTGTGTCCAGCAATCTATACAGGAAGTCAGTGTGTTGATCCAGAGCTTCAGCTCAGTTGTTTATCTGTGCCTTCATCTATAAGCAGTTTCAGCAGAATGCCAACAGCTGAGGAACCCTGCAGCCCCTGGGAACCAGCATTGACAGGAAGTTGCTGAAGGGAAGCTGCTGCCCGCCTGGCGAGGATTAAAGGGGGTTATTGGAGTTGTGGCCCCCCAGGGTAATTATCATTGGCCCATGAGATGGTTTGCAGTGCAGCATGTGAGGACATGTACCTTAATTGGATCATGGGCAAATCTCTCGAAGCCTGGCAGAGGCATGGTTGTCGGGGTAACAGAACTCAGGAGAATGTAAACGAAGTCGAATAATATGTCCAGTAACCTAGTTGTTATCAGGCCGTGACCAGTGTGGACTTAAATTTTTGTTAAATATTTGTCTTACTGAATGTCTCATGAAGTTCTGTTGGTGGAGAAGCAAGCAAGGAGAGTGAGTTTGGTGGATATTATTTCATAGACCATATATTTACAAATCCAATTAGTCAAAACACTGACCTAGTGTCAAAGTGCAGCTGTGCAGAGAAGCGGTGAAATTCTTTGAATAACCAGTTGTGGATCCTGCCAAATGCTAAGACAGTACAACATGTGCCAACATTTATTTAACAAAGATTCATTCAGTACTACATGATAAATGATGAATCTATCCAGTAGGCACTGCACTGGAAATATCAAGCGCTAAAAAGGAGATCAGAAATCTACTAATGTTGCCATAAAAGGAGATCCGCTAATTATTCTGTTCAAAATGGCATATGCATGTATTTGCACGGTGAAACCTGACGATGTTAATGTACAGTATTTAGACATATCACTAGCAAAGGCATGTCTGTTAACGCATATAAACTGTTCAAGTTAAGCGTGACAGTACTTTAGATTCTCTTCTCAAGATGTTGTGTGCCTTGCTTGATTTTGAGGATAGATGTTGGCCAATGGCGAACTAATGTAAATACATACTGGCATGCCAAGGAAAGCACGTGGAGAAAAGATGGAAAGGTAACGAGTACATATCAAGCGTTCTTACAGACAAAGTTGGGAGTCCAAGGGAAACGAGGTAACCAACATGGAAATCAATAAAGTAATCTCACTTATCTCTACAGTGGGGGCCTATAATACAACAGCGAGCAAAGCAATTATGAGTCCTGGAAGAAATTGACAAGCCCCACAGGGAGAGATGATGGCTGCTAAAAGGATGAAAGGGGCAGAAGTGAGACCAGACCAATTTCTACCCCCTGCTTCCCTCGCTCCTCTGCCTTCTCTCGTACGTATTCTCCCCTTTGATATAAGCCTATTACTGGATCACACCACTAGTCCCTTAAGTCCTATTATTTGGACCCTTCTTGCGAGTATCAAGCTCTAACATTGACAACCATGGTAATATCCTTCCAGCCTTGGTCACCAGGACCCATACTGATCCAACTGGCCTGTTTTAATATCCTTTGCGCAACAGCCATTTATTGAACGTCTCAAGTTGAATTGCACTCCATTCAGAGAGACTGAGACTGTTTTTCTCCATTGCTGCAACGTGTTGGGGTATATAGATGTCCTCACTCTATCTGTGTATGACAATACCATGTTTTAGATTATTTTGGATGATTTCATTCAAAAGGGATACTTATATTGTGTGCATACCTTGAATGAGACAAGACAATCACTGAAAGGCTACAAACTGATATGACAGATTAATGACTAATAAGGTCAAGTCAGATCACAATTCACAAAACCACATGTACTTTACATAAAAATTGTTGTCTTGAAAAAATAATGTTATACCATTCAAAGCAGCTGCCCAAAATCACTGACTGAAACTAATGTCAATTGGCAAAGTGCTGGGCACTATTGATAAAATTCAATATCATAATTATTTTCCAAATATATTACAATATCACATATATGGCTGAACTATTCAAATATTATAACAAAGATGATATGTTTTTAAGTTTGATCAGTCATTAATCAAATTCTATCACCTAAACTAGAACACATTTCATCAGCAAACAGACTGACTGTAACTTATGAAATTAATCAATATTGCGATACTAGTCTCTGCAGTAATGATACTGAAGAAGGCTGCAGTATGCAAACAAGCCTCTTACCAATCACAGGGTTTTTGACAGGATGACCAAATTACATCTCCAAGTGAGTGTTACTGAGGGTACAAAGAAACATAATTGCCATGGTGTATTTGAAGGGACCATGTTCTACATTTTTCTTCTATTTAATTTTTGTGTTTGTGGGTTTGTGTGCCAAAAATGTAATCCATTAATCATCATGATTCATTCTTACATGACCATTCTTCTAACTAACAACTGTTCATTCTTAGAATAAAGGAGGCCGTATTAGTTACCATACTTCTAAGACTTATATATGTAAATTATCTCTTTTTGGACTGACCGCCCTGTATTGCAGCTTATTCAAAAGGCTGCACTGGGCTGAAACACTGAGACTTCAGCATAAAAGGACATATATGTAAATGTGTTGATTTTGTGACATCACCAAAACTGTTATTTGAGAACAGACTGTTGAGGGTGCTTGGTTTATATATACGGACTCTAATGATGGTGGAATGAATGTGTAATAACAAATATTTACATACTTCTTAATTCCAGAAAAGTAATGATATGGACTCTTTCACAGATATACTAAAAATACTGCAAGGTAAAATATTGCTAAAACTGAGGAGCAATAATTAATAAACATGAAACACCAATGTATGTTGTAATTTTCCTAGCAGTGATTAGGCTGAGACCATAGCTTTGATACAAGGATACGTAATGATGAGCGATATTGCAAAATATCTAATATCTAAGAAGTTGGAACAGACAAAAAATAGCTAGCTGTACCACATCCAAAACCACTGTAAAAAGCACAAACAATTTTCTTTTAAATATTTCACATACTGCACTGCAGTTAATCCATTTAAACAAGCATAATTATGCTTTGTTAGTAATGGAACATGCACTTGGTCAGTTTTCTATACAGATTGTGTTAGAAAAGTATATAAAGAAGTAATGTAATGTAATCACAACAATAAACAATACATATTGTCTGTTCTGTAAGTACATAAACATACCCTCTGTTATATTCTGATTTGTCTTTTGAGGCCTTCAGATGGAAGATTGGCCAAAAATGGATAAATGACAATCTGGTCAGTTTTCTATACAGATTGTGTTAGAAAAGTATATAAAGAAGTAATGTAATGTAATCACAACAATAAACAATACATATTGTCTGTTCTGTAAGTACATAAACATACCCTCTGTTATATTCTGATTTGTCTTTTGAGGCCTTCAGATGGAAGATTGGCCAAAAATGGATAAATGACAATCTGGTAGAAAACACTAAAAACTACATTTCTCAAGTGTTGAGTTTAAAATGAAAGGATTTTAACCTAAACTGTATGATTTAATTGTGTAAATAACAAGGAATTAAAAATGTAGTTTTCAATTGGCCAAAAGTGGCCACTAACAAGTCAAGTGTTACAATTGGATTTATGGAGCATATTATTGATATATTTAATGAGTTGAAGTAAAAAATTTAAAGATCTGAAAAAACTCCAAACCCCTGGGAAATTTCAAATGGTCAAAAAGAAGTGAGTGAAGTGGACACAAATGGCCTGCAACAACACCAGAGGGATACATATATATATATATATATATATATATATACACACAATTTCTACAAAGGGATACTGGATAGAACAAAAAAGGAGCATCATGAACCAATTTGTTTTCATGTCAGAAAAAGTGACTTCTGCTGAGGACACATATTACTTCAATTATTGATCTAACCACAGAGTGATGACAAGTAAGCAAACAGGTATCGTCAATAATTCTAAAACCATATGACATTTGATTTCAGCTACAGACATTTGTGTACATAAAAATGAGTAATGCGTCAGAATGAATTCATTGTGAATTCAGAGTGTGTGATGGTTTAGCTCAGGTTAAACTGATTCACAGCACAGCTTTCGAAGCAAGGCAGCGTCAGTTAGCTGACTGACCTGTGCTGCATTGATCCTCTGGTCAATGAGCAAAGAAAGCATATGACAAGTCTCACATAAAAAACAAAATCTCCATGCTTCATTGTCTCAGGTTACATCTGACTCTTCCCTCTTTGGCTAAGATCACTTCTGTGCAGCTGTCAAGACTGTATTACCATTCATTGTAGATTCAGAAGCTAATGATTGACTTCATGCTGGACTTGCACACTAGTTTTGTGGCCCTCAGATTACATAGCTAAGCTAATGTGGCCTCCACTGGAACAGACATTCTACTGAATGACAGCATCACTGGATCAATGGATGTCCAAAGATATAAAACTAATGTAAAACTAATTCAAACAGTCCTCCAGGGATACTGCAGGAACCTTTCATCATTTACTTTCTGTGAAAACATCTCTAGCTTTCACTTTCCCACTATTGATGTGACTGAGATATGGCTATGCACGGACGATGCATATGAAAGATTCAATTCATCACATGAAAGCATCACACAAAATCGCAAGAAATCCAGCAATATTCTCCATGCATGGTCTCTCTTCCCGGTCACCATGAAAATATAAAGAGCCTGTGGAAATCTCTCTTTCTCCTTTTTCCTCGCCTTGTTCTCCAGGCCCCTTTCCTCACACGTTGAGGGCCTCTCAGTTTTCTTTAAAAGAGGCCCAGTTCTTGGTGGCACCGTTACTCTGAGGGTTCTGGCAGTTTGTCTTACTTTCGTAGAGCTGCTGTGGTTTCAGCTGGAGGACATGAATTCCAGAGGGACCAAAAACACTCACGAGTAAACTGATATATTACAATACCCTATCATCATAAAGGGAGAGCCATGTCTGAGCGCGTCTCATTCCTTCACACGACTTGACTTGCTCTGCCATTGCACCACTGACTCAGAGGATAAAGGGTAAGGCAATAGATACTAATTAGATAGGTAGAAACTATGTTGTTCAGTTTTTGTACTAGTACATTTGAATGGATCTGAATGAAACAAGCTCTATGTGAGTAAATGGCAGATTGACAGCTTTCATTTCAGTGTAGGTAAACTGTGTAGATGTCAAAAGTACCAGCACTTTGGTGCCACATCAATACAATTTTTTGTAACATTCCTGTGTTTTCTATAGTGGTGGTGGTGGTGCAAAGTTAAACTGGAAGTACAATTGACTCCACAACAACAACATTTAGCCATGCAGGAGCATAAAAAGATATCATGGTTTGAGTTACTCTGGCTGCTAAATATACCTCTGAATCATTTTGTAGCAGATTCTGTCTACGAAAAATGAGTATCGTTGTCACTAGCATTACTATAGTTGTCAGACATCCACTGCGCAGTGCTTTTTCAACTGCATGAGCAGCTGTGGTTCAATTTTGTTTTGTTTTTCTGCTGTTTGAGTCACTGTCTAGCAGTATAAAGTGCATCAAGGGCCTACAAAATTGTTCACAGTAATTCTTTATATATGAGGCAAATGAGCAAGATAATATAAAGGACATCTGAAAATGGCAGAACTGTTAGTTGTGTCATGGTGTCAAGTCTATTTCTATAAATAACAAAACTATACAGTAATTCTGTTTGAGAATGCTGGTAATCATTATGTTACATTTGAGTCACACACTTAAGAAACAAATCCAAACCAACTCAAACTTGGGTAAATGCTGTTAGTGTATGTTCACCACCATTCCCTGGGACTCACTGCTTCCCAGGTCTTCCTCTGTAAATGTTTTTTTTTTCCCAAGCCTTAAGCATACTGGACTAGTTACTGTGGGATTTAATAATATAGTTTATTTATGACAATTCTGCATTTCCTGTTGTGTTGAACAGAGGACCATGAAATTTACCTGGTGTCAGCTACCAAAATTTTGGTACCATGACACCATTACATAATTCTTAGAATATTCAAATTTTTAAATTCTGTTTAATAATTTGATTATCTTCCACTTAAGTTCAGTTCTGCTGCTCTTCTGTTTCTTGGCCATGTGTCTTGTATTACTAGAGTTCATTCTAGATGTGCCATTTGCATCTGGAATCTATAAAAAAAGACAAAGGAAGCAATGCACTTGTATGCATCAAGGTCAGACTGTAAGAACCAATGTCAAATATGAGCACATTAACAATCGATAAACTCTTAGGGATAAGAAAAATAGATACTAACTTGTACCGCAGTGATGGAATGAGGAAAAGGTGGAAAATAGGAAATAGGAATTGTTCATGATCCAGAGCGGCATGGAAATGTATGGCTGCCAGTGAAATGGGATCTTTAGCAATTAAGTAGTAGCAACATGACCTCTGGAGAGTGCAATGTGTGAATGACCACCATTTAAAGTAAATAGGAAACTATGTAGCATATGTACATATTATAGGAACCATCATACCCAAATTTGTTAAGAATGACTGCTAATTACTAAAGAATGTTAATTATAAAGTATGGCTTTGGATACATTGAAAATACTCCATCAAACTGAAAGGCATCTTAAATCTACTGACATTTTGAATGGCAGGATAATTACTTTCACTCGAGAAAGTTGTTTTGTTATAATACTTTACTTTGTTTTTCATATTATTCACTTAATGCACAATAACCATGATTACCTGAAAAAAAAACATCACAGTGTTTAAGGCATTGTATCTCAGAATGTGACATTCACTTGCTATCATTTCTGTGTTTCAGGGAAATTATGTTATAGCAAAGCATGGTTGCCCTGGTCATGTAAATATGATTGATCACAGTCCACCACGGCCCGCTGCATCATGGGAAACTACATCCAATTAGAATTCAGTGTGTTGACAGCAGTCAGAATATGTTCCCTTAATTTTCTAATTAGCTGTATAATTGACCATAGCATATTAAAATTGAACATGTGCAAAGTAATTTCGTTTCCATTTTAACAATTATGGATCCATATTTAGCAGCTCATTTTGTTCCAAATACATTTCAAAGAACAGAAAACACAAACACTAGACTTTCACACTAAGCATTAGTTACTTTGCAATGTCTAATACAGACAAAACATAAAATACGTTTTACTTAAGTGAAAGTTCTGTCATACATGAACGCACCACAATACACAGTGTGAACACCATGAAATTCTTCCTCTGCATTTAACCCATTCACCAAGTAAGGCAGCAGGCAGCCAGAAACACAGCACTCGCGGAGCAGTGCCCAGGGTACCTCAGAGGTGCTTAGCAGTCTTGGGAATCGAACCCATGCCTTCCTGATCGCAGGGCAAACGTCCTAAGCACTACGCTATCAGCTGTGACTTATTTAACCTACGTTATGTATTTAAATAAAAAGCAAGGACATTTATATTTTTATTAGCTGATAACAGATGTTCTACAAATACAAACAATATGTATTTACATAATATTCAAAGCAAGGGTTCACATGAACCTAGGGCTAGCAAACAGTTTCAGTTCTACCTAGTATATTGAATTTAGGGCTGAAACGATTATTCGAGTAAATTCGATTACAAAAAATGAGGCTTCGTTTAATTTATGTCACCAAAGTCCATCTACACTGCATAAAAATATAAACACAACACTTTTGTTTTTGCTCCCATCTTTCATGAGCTGAACTCAAAGGTCTGAAACATTTTCTACGTACACAAAAGACCCGTTACTCTCAAATATTGTTCACAAATCTGTCTAAATTTGTGTTAGTGAGCACTTCCCCTTTGCCGAGATAATCCATCCCACCTCACAGGTGTGGCATACCAAGGTGCTGATTAGAACATGAATATTGCAGGTCTGCCTTAGACTGCCCACAATAAAAGGCCACTCTGAAATGTGCACAGTTTTGCCTTACTGGGGGGTCGGAAAACCAGTCGTGGATAGTCGTGGATGAATGGCACAACAATGGGCCCCAGGATCTTGTCACGGTATCTCTGTGCATTCAAAATGCCGTCAATTAAATGCACCGGTTTTTGTTGTCCATAACATACGCCTGCCCATACCATAACCCCACCACCACTGAGGGCCACTCGATCAGCAAACCGCTCACCCACACGACGCCACACACGCTGTCTGCCATCTGCCCTGAACAGTGCCCTGAACGCCTCTCCAACGTGCCAGACGCCATCGAATGTGAGCATTTGCCCACTCAAGTCGGTTACGACGATGAACTGCAGTCAGGTCCAGACACCGATGAGGACGACGAGCATGCAGATGAGCTTCCCTGAGATGGTTTCTGACAGTTCGTGCAGAACTTCTTTGGTTATGCAAACCGATTGTTGCTGCAGCTGTCCGGGTGGCTGGTCTCAGACGATCATGGAGGGGAACATGCTGGATGTGGAGGTCCTGGGCTGGTGTGGAGGTCCTGGGCTGGTATGGAGGTCCTGGGCTGGTGTGGTTACACGTGGTCTGCGGTTGTGAGGCCGGTTGGATGTACTGCCAAATTCTCTGAAACGCCTTTGGAGACGGCTTATGGTAGAGAAATGGAGATTCATTTAATGGGCAGCAGCTCTGGTAGACATTCCTGCAGTCAGCATGCCAACTGCACGCTCCCTCAAAAGTTGCGACACCTGTGGTATTGTGCTGCGTGATCAAACTGCACATTTCAGAATGACCTTTTATTGTGGGCAGTCTGAGGCACACCTGCAGTATTCATGCTCTAATCAGCACCTTGATATGCCATACCTGTGAGGTGGGATGGATTATCTCAGCAAAGGAGAAGTGCTCACTGACACAGATTTCGACAGATTTGTGAACAATATTCCAGAGTAATGGGTCTTTTGTGTATGTAGAAAATGTTTCAGATCTTTGAGTTCAGCTCATGAAAAATGGGAGCAAAAACAAAAGTGTTGTGTTCATATTTTTCTTCAGTGTAGTAATACTATTTATTTTTTTAGTACTTGCAGTATTTACTGTGATACATGGTGAGTAAAGGTCTTTTTTTTTATCCCCACAGGTAAATTCCCACCAGTGAGCACGGTCATCGTTGGTGTTGTTTTTCTCGACTCCCTTTTTGTTTCGTTTTTGACACGTTGTGGACCCTGTTTGTCTTGCGAGCCTGTGTCAGCCATGTCTGATTCTCCGTTGTGGCGAATTGAATCCTGAACTCTGAGACTTGTTCCTGACTGGTGTCAGACTCTTGCCAGAGGCAGAGTCTCCGGCCCTCTGACATTCATCAAAGGAGTCTACTCAAGTGAGAGAAATCCACCTTTCGGAGCCTGTTCCTCTGTCCTCCTGAACCACGCAGCTTCTCCGTTCTTTAGAGCTCCATTAATTGGATCCTTTCCACCTTCAGGAGCGAACAGGATTGAATCGAATGATGAATGATGTCTCTGTATGTGCGCACACGCAAGTGTGTGAAGTCACTAAAGTCATCCCTTACTGATTATCCGTCCCTTGAATGTCCCAATTACTGCACTCTATTTTTATGGCCACAGACTCTGCAGGCCTTGCAGCGTTGTTGCAGGAAGAAAGACGACTTTGATGTTCACTTATAGGTCTGAATGTCGTTCAACATTCCTGAAAGACGCGGCTTTGATTCCTTACTTTGACTTTCTTTCCTCAAAGTCCTTACGGCTGGATCGCAAATAACTCCAAATATTTTAATGCATGTATTCTAAACATTGACTAAACCGAAACCTCAGTATCATAAGTATATCAGCAGATTTGTCTATATATAAGTAATAACTGACAACTTGAACGACCAAAATACTTCGAGATATTTTCCTTATAAGAATCAATTCCATAGGACCACAGTTCGAAGTATAGAGAACACAGTTACAGAGATATGCTGGCAAAGCCTTCATAGACATATTTGTTCATAGTTTGTTAAATCAGATCTGTTTATTTTCGAATCGTGACTTTTTGAATAGATTTATTATTGTGTGTATATACCTTATGAAGGTCATTCCTGAGAAATAGTTTATTTTTAGCATATTGATGAAATAACTCTATTAACCTTCCAGCATTGTAGATTTCCAACGCCGTAGATGCGTCTGCTAAGCGTTAACTGTGCGTTTTTACTGTATGAAGACTCGCGTTCCTAACCTGAGATTGCCAATCTTTAGTGTTTCTACACGTTTGTGAATGTGGGGTGGGGTGGGGTGGGGTGGGGTGGGGTG
>JBBPCX010000011.1:18383887-18417340 GCA_037974365.1 Hydrocynus forskahlii
TTCTACATTTTGCTCCTCAATACAGTATGCATTAAAGTGGTCATCAAAATACAGGGTGTCTACACTAGATGTTATCACGAAGGCCTTCTCTTCATGTATTATGATATCGCAGATCTTTTTGAACACAGGGAGTTCATTGAATGTTCCAGTGGTTATGAACAAATCAACTTGATACTCAGTACCATAATTTCTAACCCAGTTGGTAGTTGACATCTGTAAATGCCCCTATATTTAGTGTCTGGCAAAGTTTTTCTCCACCTTCCAAGTTAGAAATTGTTTTAATTTTTGTTGGGCCATGTTCAAAGATTTTCAGATCATCAACGAGACGTTTTAGTAGCTCATTAAAGCCGTGTGTTTTTAAATCTTCAGTGTAGAAAAGACCTGCAAGATGCACATTCATTAGCATGGAGTTACACTTAGGTGGAAGGTTTTATTTAAATAAAATAGAGTTTGTGTATGATTTTGAATGATTTTGAAAATATGAGCCATCATGAATGTCCTTGTAAATGCTCCTTTCACTCTGTTTGTCCTGCAAGAAACTCTCTCTTATATCATTGTTTCTGAATATGGATTTAAGTGTACCTAGACTGGGCACATACATGTACTTATCTGTCACAGGAATTTGGTTGTAGACACATGTAGTCTATAGTGACATTTTGATTAGTTTCCTCATGCTTATGGACAGGGTTGAGGTGCTTTCTGAAGCCATTGTAGGTACAAAATGAAGAATGACATCCTTGCTCTCCACACTTCAAAGTTAACTTTGTTCCAGGATACAAACCATGGTAAAATTTCAAATGTTGACAAAGAAGTGAACAACTTTTGTTGTGCACTTTACAAACAAAACATCTGAACATCTTTTGTTTAAAGATGCTCAAAACAGGATTTCAGTTCTGTTTTCACTGCAACAGATGGGCACAAAGTTCCTTGTGGGCTCTCTTTTGCACTTCCAGCAACAATGTTATACACCGTGGTTTGGACAAATGGGTAGAAACTGCATAGGGGTTCATCACAGGAGAGATTGAAGACATAATGAACTTTGAAGAGCTCATCAAAAGCAGCACTGATGTTTGTGCCTTGCAAGGGATAGGCTGCTGCTCTCTCAGTCCTGTTCTTTTGTTCACCAATGCAGAGGAGGAATGGTTGTGTCACATCAATTCTCTCAAGGAAGGTAGTGAGACTGGCTCCTTCCTGCTGGTAAGGAATTAAACATACAATAATATTTTAGTCTGAGGAGATTTTTTTTCTCACAGCATGTCTGCATATACTGTACATAAATACACAGTACCTTAAGATATCTCACAAGATGGTTGGCTGCTTGAGCGGAACTGATTTTGGTTGTTTTGTGGCCTTTTGAGATTGGTGGGAAGTAGATACTGCAGGAGCAGAATTGTTGACATATCACTGTCCCATCCTAGTAAAACAAATAATATAATTTGGTCTGAAAAACACTGAATAAAAGAAAGACATTTTGGAATAAATATAATCACATAAAATGTACACTGACCATAATTATCATCTATCTGAGGATCAGTTGCTGAGATTAGCTCCTCAACATACTGATTTGGGAGTACAGTCTTGCAGTCTATGATGACTTTGGCCTTGAAATGTGTTGGCCACTTTGCCAGGAACTTTCCAGACACCTCATCTCCAAACCATCTCCATGGTACAAAACCTGATCAATCTTTAAAACAAGGACACAAACATTGCTTAAACGATCAGTTACAAAAATCCACGTGAACCAAACAAATGCTCAAATATGGTTTGCTTACCAAACCAGGTATGTCATGGAAAGGAGGGAAGACATCAAAGACTGAAGATGATGAATCCAGGTCATGAATCACCTTCTGTCTATACTCATTTTCAGTTTGACTACAGATTCATCAGTTGAGTGTTTCATTGTAGATATGGCCTCTCTACACTCGTCGCTGTAGAGCTGCTCTTCAGTTAACAGAGATTCTCTCCTGGATGATTCTGAGAGCCAATAGAGGTGTTGTGCTGAACTGTCTTAAATCTCCATGCAAGGTAGCCAGTATTACTTTCAGGATCATAGTAGTGCTCCTGGAAAATAGCGATCACAACTACATTTTACAAGCATAAAGCAAATAAACAATCCCTTTCAAATGTTCAAACCTTTGTGTAATGTTCATTGCTCTTAGACAATAAACATTACACAGACTGAATGTTTGAAAGCTACTAACTGGATTTTCACAATATGAAAATATACTGGATCCTTACATATCCATTTTGAGAGTACGGATCTTGGAGATATGGAAAAAGTGTCACAATTCCCAATGCATAACTGGTTCGCACACTTGAAGGTGGGATCCTCCTTTCAAAACAACTCTTGGTTATGCTTAAGCATACTTAAAAAAAAATACTTTCAGATAAAATAAAAAATGAAGCATGTTGAATTTCCAACCCATGTAGCCTCAGCATATCTGCAACTAGGATGTTCACCATCTGTTTACGCTTTGCATCTGTAAGTGTTTTGGTTTTGTCATACTCCATGAAGATTTCTTCACCCTTTGCATGAGCCCTGAGTACTGCCTCAACCATCTGCCAGAGCATGTTATAACTTTGACATGTCCAAGGTATTCAAATTCAAGAAAAAATTCCCTTCTGTAATTTACACAAATGTTCTCATCCTTCTTTATACGTTGTCAAATAACAGCATCTGCACTGTTGATGTTATTTGACAATGTATAAAGAAGGATGAGAACATATCTCTGGTAGGATGAAGAAAGCTAAACGAAAGAGATGCTTAAATTTAGGTGACTTCTACAAAGCACTATGAAAGAACAGGGCTGTCTAACATGCTTATCCATTGTTGGTTGCCAGTTAAGACCCTGAAGGTCAAAATACCCGACTTTACAAGCTCATCAAAGACATCTCCATCCACCTCTGTTCCTGACTCAACAGTCAAAGTGAGCTGATTTATATTTTCTGATCCAAGAATGAACTTCCCTGTTACTGAAGAATCAAAAGTACTATGTATGAAGCTACTATATGAATCAGGAAAGGAATACAGGAGTTTATATTATGTAAATGTTTTCCAATAACAGTTTCATTTCTTTAGAAAATAAAATATACACACCGTCACTGTGCTTACAGTTACATTTTGGTTCCTGGACCCTAATTAATCCTAAACCTAGATAATTCTCCATTGAATCACCACTGACCCAACATTTTAGTCTAAAACCTCAGCTTAATCTCTATGTATGAAGCTATGCCTTAATGTATGAAATATATTATTAAAATACTTTTTATTATAATCATTATAAATAAAAAAATCTAAAAATATTGCTAACCTTCTTGAAGAAAAGTACTGTATTCTAATCTTCCAACAGACTGTGGAATATTTCTGCTGTCCTGCATACTCTACTTTAGCCAGCATTTCCTACATACACAAATTTAATAGTGGTTCTGTTTCTACTGATGCTGTACATAAGTCAGTATAGTGTACCAGGAAGCCTCACATTGTCTTTCCGACCTCACCTCTGGTGCTGTGGACAGAGAACAGGCCTTCAATCCAAAGGCCGCTACAATCAAGTAATGAAACAGAATAAGGACAAAGCAGTGAAACAGAACACAAAAATTCTAACTTCTCTATATATCTATAATCAGTTTGTTTGTGCAAATTTAAACAATCATTTCACCCAACCAAATTTCTTGCTTGCTGTGCTGAACTTGGTCGTATTTTGGACTAAAGATTTGAGATCAAGCTTCATAGTCGGAATACTAACGGCATGTTTCGAGCTGGGAATTTTAAAGCAAGTTTTCAGTAGCATTAAACTACATTACAGTCAAGTGTCTGCCAACAACGTACCGTTAAAACACACAGACATGTCGCTACTACAAGGGTCTCCTTTATTTTTCGCTGCGTTAAGCATCGTTCTCATGAACTAACAAACGACTTACCACTAAAACACTCAGACAACACTAGTCCGAGCTTCGAAGTGTAACCAGTGAAACCATGACACGGTTTATTTTATATTCGGCGCCTTAAGCAGAATTACATGAACGTCGATGTCCTCCTATAAGCTAAGCATCTGCCTCCGGCAAAGTGCTGGCCTGGGCTATCTCCATACAGGTTACGGCGTCGGCTGAACACGTTTTAGTTTGCCACATGTAGATTTATGTTTCATATTAAGTTATCACAGCTACTGTTAACATTGCTTTCGTGTAGGAGGGCTCCTGACTTTACGAATCATGCTATTACTTCTAGCCTAGCAGCTACAAACAAACTGAGCAGTTTGACTTAACTGGAAAGATAATTTATGCAACAAATATCCACACTTGCACTTAAACATAAAATTGCATAAAAATAAAACATACATACTGTAATATGTGGTTTTTGTGGTTTTACTGACGTCACACAAAATTACATTCCTACTATTAACAGTGCTAATGGTAACAACAGCTGTACCTGGCTTAAATGTGTGGTTTTCATTGTTCAAGTGAAATATAAATCAAATCTGATTCATTTAATGTTGGTTATGAAAACTGTATATAATAATGTGAACGTAGTTTACCGATACAAGCTCCAAGAAAGTGGAAGTGGCCAGTTGATGTGGTGTTGTCGCCAAAAGCAGGGGTCTGGGTTAATCAATTAACACTCTTGGAGTTAAAATAACATTTTACAGAAGCTCACAACACTCCTGAGAGATTAAAAAAAAAAACACACACACACACATTTTACACCAAGTTTTGACACCAACTCTTTGGACACAGAGTGTGACATCTACCAGACTTGACTCAAAGGAGAGTTAAATTAACTCAGAATAGTGTTAGATTAACTCTACACTGGATAGTTTCTCATCCACACCAGAAAATTAACTCTCTTTAACTCTCAGTAATAGGGCATCAAACGGATCTGTACTAAATGTATTTGTTCATCAAAACCAGTGGCTGTGCCGCCTCGGTCACGCCCCCAGCGGCCCCCGTCCCCTGAGAATTAAGTGTACACATGTCTTGTCGCATCTTTGTGATGTCATGTGTTGGTGTGTCTGGACTCAGTGTAGAGGCTGGAGGCTCTGCAGTGATTCAGCTGTGTTGCTAGGCACCTGATTACAGGCACACCTGTCTCGTGTTCATGTTAAGTGTCTCTTAAAACCCCAGCTGGTAGGGAGAGAGGGCGTGGGGTCACCCAGTGCCTATCCTAGTTGTGGCTGTGTGAGTTTATTACAGCTTGTGTGGGACGAAGGGAACAGGGACGTGTGCCTTGCCAGTCCAGCTCTGCCTGCCTCCTGCAAGCCGCGCGTCTAGTGGCAGTTGGAACGCGAACTGGAGTCTGAAGGGAAACACCGCTAGGCTAAGGCTTCCCCAAAGCATGCACAGTAGATGGTGATAGTCTGCTCTCTCACTGTGTCTCCACTCTGTCTCTACAGGTCGAAGTCGGTGAGAAGGCTCTCGCCTATAATGGGTCCGCGAGAAGCGGACCAACCTTAATGGCCACCATTGCAAGTGAGACTAAAAATATCTGGGGCGACTTCGACAGCTGCTGAGTGCACTCCCCCCCTCAAGCCCTAGTTCTAGTGGGAGTGGACGGACTTCTGTGTTCTGGAACCTGCACCTGTGTTGTGAAGGACTTGTTTCGTTTGGAGCTTATGAGCTCATTTTGTGTCATTAAAGCTTGTTTGTTCTAAAGTCTATCCCACAGGTGCATCCTCCATACCCACACGACATGACAGGTGCTGTGAAATCATTAGTCGAGAGTCAGAAACACTTGATTTCTAAAGCTTAAATGCTTTACGCTTTCTAAAGCTTAAATAAGACGTTATTACAATTCACATTGTGAGCCATCCAATTTTCCAGGGGCATTTGAACATTTTATAATTACTTAAATGTGACAGTGTCATAGAATGTTGAACATTTCACATTTGTTTTCCCCTACAAAACATTTTGTGCATGCTTGTTTTCTTGGTAATTCTGTGGTGGCAGCTAAATAAAACATCATCCAGACTGTGAATATAAGAGGATTTTGTGCCAAGCAATGGAAGCACATGTAGTATGTCATGTACATGGTGTCAGGCAGGACTGACAACGTTCATAGGGAACACAACAAACTTGTGTCACCATATGGAGCTCTGAAAGACATTTCTTATAAAGTTTTTTCTTCATTTACACTTTATAGGCTTGTGTGGAGTGTCTAGCAATGCTGATGAAAAATGCACAAAAATGTGTTTTCAACTGTGCTGTAAGCAAGGCCTGACAAAACCCAACAACCAACACATGCACTGCATCAAACGACACTCAGCAAATTCAGACACAATGCAGCTACAGAAAACAAGCAACCTCAAACGCTGCAAGCCCAACCACAACACAATGGAAATGTTTCTGAAAGGCGATAGGAGGAGACTGAACCATCTTTACTTTGAATGTCTGAGGCAGCAAAAACATTCAGTTCTCCGGCAGTAAAAAGTGAGTTCTCCTAAGCCTGAATATCGTAATATATATATTATATATAGCTATGATCTGTCATTTAGCTACCGAGCCAGCCAATGTATTCCTTAATTAAAGACAGCCGGTAATAACCAGGTGGGCTGTGATAGTGTTGTATAAAATGTTTCTTTTTTCATATAACACAGAGACATAAAATTGACCAGATTAATAACTTGGTTGGAGTGCAAGTTCACAGTTTTACAGAATCAGACTTTAGATACACATGCATGCAAGCTGACAAATCCAATGTTTAAGTTATGTTTAGCTAAGTACATTACATTTTGTTCATTTTGTGGGACTGTTTTAGGACATATTGGGTTAATCTGTTGTTTCCCTGGCTAAAATATCCACTTTATAAAGAAGGCCTGCTTTTTCTCCTGAACACATTTTAAAGAAAGCCTGCACTTTCTCCAAGGAACCTTCTTGTTTCCACACATTAATTAATTGGTGTTCACTTTTGAAGAATGTATTTTGTTCGTAATAATAACCAACCTTTACTCTGTAATAACCCAGAACAGATATGATCTGATATGATACTGAAATCAGAATTCTTTGACTGATTACTAGGTTCATTGAAAGACATTTTAGATTCCAGTGTCTCCAGAAACCCTGATGCTCTTTGCAATTTTTGGAGAGATCTTCAAACTTATTTAGAGGACTTGCAGTGATGAACTGGGCAAGGTCCCCTAGGCAACTGGACTTCTGTGGTGAAGAATTACATTGCTTCCAAGAGTGACTGTTAGATTTAATAGTAATTTAAAAAATCAAACAAGCCCCAGTTTATACTCACCAAGACCAAGGAGTTTAATAATGTTTGAGAGCACACTTCAATGCCCACAGTAAAGTAATTTATTTCTGGAAGAAAAAAGGTTTTAAAAATTCATAAAAAATGAAATTATAAAGCCATTAAACACACCAACAAAAAGCCACTACAATATTGTATGTAAAGAGACAGATGTAGGAAGAAGTGCATATTTTAGTGCTGAGGATTAAAATAAATACAGATCACAGATCACAGAATTAGGTGACATCTATGCACATTTATAAATATGAAGAAAAGCGTTATAAAACGCTGCCCTAGTGTCCAAAAGTCCTTGTATCTAAGCACCTAACTCTACAGCAAATCATTAGTTTTGTGCTCAAAGAGCTTGGCTTAACCCTAGAGATTTCTGAAAACGAATGCACGGAACACTATAATGATAATTCCCAAGAGACCTACACATTTTCTGTGTTCGCTCCAATCTGAAACCATAGAAAGCGCAAAACTGAAAAGAGAAGATAAGGAGAATATGAGCTGGGATTATATGAGCAAACAGTAAGCTTGGTAGGTAAGTAATAATATTCACTAAATGATTCATTGAAAACTGCTGCCTATGGAGCAGAATATCTTTCACGCATGTCTTACAAATTGAAATATCCACATTTTTGGCAAAACTGCCACAAGGAGTATTGCTGTTAACTCAGTGCGCATCCCCCACTGTTAGCTTGGCACTGCAAAACACTAGACATCTCACTGCGCTAGCAGACATTAACATTAAGCACTATTAAAAATGTGTGACTGGTGCAAGATCATGATTATATGATGGAAAATAAACAAACTAAAAGGTTCATCAACTTCCTGCTGAGCGAGTCTCTGATCTCATTGCCCTTCTATTTGTCCACTGGAAACATTACTTCATTGTCTTGTGCCTGCGTTCGGTGCGTTTCTGAAGCTGCATGTTTTCTGTATATCACGTCTGCGCATTTGCTGTCAGTGTATTACATGTAGGCACAGGTGGGTAATCCAGGTCCAAAGAGTAAAAACTCTCCTCAGGATTTTATTGCAACCACCTGTATCCTGCTACTGCTGGTTTGAAGGGACTAGAGAACCATAGCAGTTAGAACAAAATCCTGGGGAGGATTTTTACTCTTTGCACCTGGATTACCCACCTCTGCATGCAAGGCATTTCAGAATTTGAAATCTAGGCTAGTCTTTGTTTCTGTTTAACTTCACCACAAAATCATAACAAATGGCCCTGAACACTTCCTCTAAGTTCTGCACCACCCCCTCAGACGTCTTCGCGGGCACCAACAGATCGTCCAGATAAACAACGCATTTAGTCCGCGATGCCCGGTTCAGCATGCGTTCCATGAGTCGTTCAAACGTGGCCGGACTGTTGCAAAGGCCGAACGGCATAACCCGGAAGTGCCATAACCCTTGTCCGATAGTGAATGCTGTTTTCGGTTTAGCGTCCTCGGCTAACTCTACCTGCCAGTACCCACTCCGTAAATCCAAGGAGGTAAACCACCGTGAACCTGCAATGTAATCCAGTGCGTCACGTTACGCATCAGTAGTAATTCCAGCTCGGTGATCCTCGCTGATCCTCTGCGAGCCCCGCTCTGTCCCGCTGCAACAGCTCTTGGACCGCCTGTCGTGTCTCGGGGGATGGCCCTCCCACTGTGTGGTTTCCGCTGACCACCGCGTTGGTCTCTTGGCTGCTCCGTTGGGGCGAGTTGGTCTCCGATGCAACGTGGAGCCATCCAGCCCCAGGATGCATGGCTCCAGCACGATGGCGAGCCACACCTCATGTCTGACCGTCACCCCATTCACCGTGATAGTCAGGTGCTTCTTTCCCTGCACCTTCTCCCTGGTGTGTACCTGTCCTTCGGTTTGGTGTTTAGGAAAGTGTTTTGGCCCACGTGCCTTTTTGTGTTTGCTTTCTGAATATAAAGCTATTCTGGAAAATGGAAATCCACAGTTGCGCCTCCTTCATGGACAGGTACATACCACCCTTGACACCTATACAATACATTTTCCTTATATTACTATACAACTACTGTACTATATGAGGTGCTCCTCTCCTTTTTGCACATCAGCTTCTATAACAAAAAAAAGTCCTTTTTTATCTTGCATACTGTTTCAAGCACCCACACAATATGTAATACTACAAGCACAAAAACATCAATCGAAAAATGTTGTAATCATGAGTTAAATGTCACATGGTAGATGTCAGGCTTTCTCTGATCATGCATTGAAAGCACTGCAGTACATACATGCAGCAGAAATAGACTCAAACCTCTTATCTTCCCAGCACAGCCCCAACAAAAGCCATTTTTTAAACAAACGAGGCATTTTGTTCTGATAATTTGCACAGTTGCATTATTAGGGACAATGGGATTTTTTCTGGGGTGCTGGCATTGAAGGATTACTGTTATTTTCTCCTAGAAAACACAAAAGCTAAAATCACATGATCAATCGAAATACTTTAGGTGATTAGATTTATTTGTAACCATACTGTCCTAAAAATTGAGCATGTCCTTATTCTTTTTGTAAGTGCAAGCCTATGAAACAAAAAAGCATGATTCATGTACAGTTATATGTAGACATTTTAGGTAGTATAATTAATTCCACATTAAACTGCCCTCCAAAATGAGATGCCATGACAGCTGCCAAAAATTCTAGCCCTTGAAGATATGCATGGCACATGGGCGCAAGTGAGATAATTATACAGTTCGATTGCCGCCACAGGAGGTATATAGGCCAACACAGAGCTGCAAGCAGGAGGCAGGAGGCATAATACATCCAGTGTGAGGACTCTGTTGGTGTTATAGTAAGTGCTCCATAAAATTGGGATATTTTTAAGGAGGCCAGAAAGTTAATTTTTGAAGTCCTGTGTTAACTTCTTAACAAAAACATGCCTAACATTCTAATATGCTGGGCCACATTAATGGCTCTACTTGTCTTCCTGCAGCCATTTTTCTTATTGGTGACACCAGTAGCAAAAATATCCACATCCACATGATGAGTTTCAACTGTTCTGGTTATACTGGATGGCAAGCTGTTGTCTTACCTTTTGTCTTTAATTTGTTTATTTTTTCCACAGCTATTCTGGAGGGACACAAATTGTCTACTTTAGAAAAAAAAAATGGAAGTAACTTCACACTTAAGTTAACAATATAGTCCAACATAAAAAACACTTATAATTTAACAATTAAATACAAATGTAATATTAAAAATACTTTCTACACTGCAGTATATTTCCTCAAATTTGAGGGTGATCAAATAACAAGGCACTTTGTCCAGTACTACATATAAATGTAAATGTGTTGGTTTTGAGATGTCACAAAAACTATGATAAAAAACTTGCTCTCACTGAAACCTGGATCCAACGAGAATACATAGCTAACCAGCTGCACTCTCTACCAACTATGCACTCCTCCACACCTCGCGTTTGTCTGGACGAGGAGTTGGAACGGGCATTCTCATTTCCACTAACTGGAAATTTTCGCAGCTACTGCCTTCTACTAATTACGTCTGAATATACACTTTGACAATCCCAGCTCGGCTGACTTTGAGTCCCTGATCTACTATTTTGACCTCAACCTGGCTTGCAGTCCTCCAACTCACAAAGCTGGCGAGGTTCTTGACCTCATCCTCACTAGGAACTCTGCAAATAATTGCATCACTGCTACTCCTCTATACATCTCTGAACATTACTTCATTCATTTTGATATCTACCTTCTGGAACAGTCCCCTGTTCCTACACCTCAGGTCTTGTACCTTATGCAACTTATGCAACCTCTCTACCACTCACTTTTCTTCAGTGGTAGCCTCTGCATTGCCTTCTGTCAGCACATTTTCCTCACTTGAGGTCAATGATGCCACAGAATCACTTTGTTCTAAGTTAAGCTTGTGTCTGGATAGTCTGTGTCTGCTATCCATCAAACCAGTTTGCTCCAGCCTCCCTCATCCATGGCTGACAGAGACTGTTCAAAGGCTGTGTACCAATCTCAGAGCTGCTGAGAAAAAAATGGCACAAGTCCAGGGACCCAGCTGACCTAAAAAACTATCAGTCACTCCTTTCCCCCTTCCCCTCCAGCACTACTAATGCCAAAGCTGCATTCTACTGCAACAAAATTAATTGCACCACAGAAACCCAAACCAGTCAGGCTTCACGACCAGCCACTCCACTGAAACGGCTGTTATCAGTGACTGAAGCTTTAAAATCGGCCAGGGCAGCAGCTCAGTCCTCCGTTCTTATCCTTCTGCTGCCTTCGACACAGCTGATCACACCATCCTGTCATCCATACTTCCAAACATGGGTATGTCAGGTAGAGTTCATTCCTGATTCAAATCTTACCTTTCCGGGCATTCATTCAAGGGATCATGGTTAGGTCAAACATCTCCAGCCCATCAGCTGCCCACTGGTGTCCCTCAAGGCTCAGTACTGGGATCCATACTCTTTGCATTTTACACCACCTCATTGGGCTTGATTATTTGCTCTCATGGATTTCCTAATCACTGCTATGCCAATGACACACAGCTGTACTAGTCCCTCCCGCTAGATGACCACACTGTCTATATTTGTCATGGAAACATACGCCACAGGAAATATCGCGCTATCTTGCGTGAGACAGGGGCTGCTTCTGAATATTTGAATTAGACTTTCCTTTTCTATCCACGTTCCTTGATTTTAACTGATCTGCTACTGAAGTGGATCCACATTCTCGTCAGCTCTTTGGATATATATATATAAATAGTGACGCCATGAGCTACATATCAAGTGAAAAGCAGGCACTTCTATTGTAAATGTAAATGTGTATTTAATGCTACATCCATCTAGTTTCTTTATTTATTTTTTGGTGGGGGGGTTTTTGCGGCACAAATTTCTTTGATGGCTGTGCATTTTGTTTTTTTCTCTCAGTGGTCCAGATGCAGCACCACTATAATAAACCTACAAACGAGACCGAGGTGGAACTGATAGCTGATATAAACTTTACTACCAGTTTGGAATTTATCACCATACACTAAGCTGGATGATTTGTGAAGTTGTATGGTGTTTTGTAGGTACCTTTATTTGATTTTGCATTGGTCTGTAGGGGTATGTGCAAGTTTAGTGAGTCCTAGCTTGAGAATGAAGCATTTAATGGTTAGTCAAGACCAGTTAAAAACAGCAAATATGAAGCCACATTGTGCAAGATGATGCTAAATTTGGGCAGCTTGGTGTAAAGGCACTGGAGTAGTATACAAAATAAAACGCATAAAATTGCAGCTAAAAGTCTCTCTTACCCGGTGCTGTAAAGCTGTAAATTCCGGGACTTGGGCCAAGCATGAGACGCTAGGTCAGTGAACTCTAGACAGTGTTTGGATCAACGGCAACATTAAAAGCAGAGATGCTGTGGGTTTTACATACCGTAACAAAACAGCTGTCACATAATAGCAATGAAAACATAGGCGAACTGGCTCCAAAGCCACATTTCCTGATTCCAGTACTGCCAAAATATTCTAGTGTGGAAAACACAAGACAGTGTACATTGCATGGTTTGAACCAGAAGGTTTTCTTTTATATCCTTTCTACTTTTTACCAGAGAGGTCATGGAACCGCTCTTAAATTACAGTCATAATATTCTGCAGAGGTCCCATGACATGCTTATTTTTTATGCTTTTATATAGGTCTTAGTGGTCCCCTAATATTGTATCTGATGTCTCTTTTCGAAATTCAGCCTTGGTGCAGAATTACAGCCACTTCGAGCCAGTCCCACAATGAGATTTCCCCAAGACAAGCAGTTTCTGCCTCCGTAGCTTTAAATGATAAGGAGGAGGAGAGAGGCGGGGCAAGGTGGAGGCGGAGCTAGGTGGAGGCGGGGCAAGGTGTAGGGTGGGGGAGGGGCTAGCTTGCGGTACCATGCGCTAATGTTTACAGAGTATAGCAATGGCACGTAGAGTAACAGCAGCACGGTTGTCCAAAAAACAAAGTTCAATATTTGAGTTAATGTGTGTATTCACACACCATTCACACACATACCCGATGCTATCTACCTTTACATGTGCGACAGTAGCCTGCTAACTGGGCTGTTAGCTGTTAGCTGCAGAGCTAATGTTACGGCCACATTCTAAGAGTAAAAAGCTAGGCAACCATATACAGCAAATCAACAAAATTATATAGTGTTAAGTTGACTTACTTGTCCAGGGAGAGTTGGTACTGATCCAGACTTAATTTTCAGCCGTTCAGCAAACCCAGCTCTGTATTGCCCCAAGTTGAGGAAACAGTCTTTGGGAAATGTTTGGCGCAGACTTATTTAGAAAGTCGTGTCGGCGCATTTCCAGAAAAAATCAAATTAACCCACTGGTTCTTCAGAGGCTTGTGTGAAGGAACTAAAAAAATACATTTGTGCTCATTTTTACATCTAAGCACCCAGCAACTGCTATGCTTTGCTCGTTTGCAAGCCACGACAGTCGGTGGAGCAAATTTTTTAGGGGAGGGGGGCGAAATTCTCTGGGCGGGCAAAGAACGAGAAAGGGGAGGAAACCTTTCCCCCTATGACGTCATGCGGGGCCAAACTCCAGATCGGGCCATCTGAGCTGTCCCTCTGTGAATGGCGGAGCAGGATGACCAAAGCACCCTTTACACCTATCGCAATTTCTAGCCACTGCAGGACCATAGGCAGGCTAGGAGAACTTGTATTAATGTTAAAAAAATCTCATAAAGTGAAATTTTCATATCATGGGACAATCCGTTAAATTTAAGTATTGAAACTTGCATAAGTAGATATTATAGCTATTATATTATATATGGACGTCCATGCTGTTTCTCCAACTTGACAAGTTTATCCTCCTCCATAATCAGTTTAGCTTTTTAAATAATAAACACTTAAGATTTATGATTCGGAAGTGAGGCAACCCTGTTGGGCTGGTAGTAGACTGGAGGAGTAAAGATTCGATTATAGACACCCACAACACAGGATAACCTAGGGAAATAGTCGTTTAAGATTACCTTGATCACCTTGATATTTGGAGACCTTTTGCAACTGAGGTGGAAATTGGCCCCAGGGATGGGATTACAAGGCTTAAGCAAACCCCAAATCTTTTTTCAAGCAAACCCCAAATCTTTTTTTTTTTACTTTATTTCATGTTTGGGTGCATGTGTCTTTTACCTTTCTGCTGAAAATTACCCACTTGGGAGATAGCAGTACTGAATTTTATTATTGACCGAACAGTAGGAAAAAGAACCACAGCAGAAAACACCAAAACATGGATTTAGTGTCCAAATATTTGCATACTCTTCATTTTGTATATGCTGGCCTTGGTTTTGCCTTAGCCTCACTGAATAAATATTCTCATTTCACTGGACCACAATCTTGACATCCAAAGCAAGGCTGAGGTGGGAAAATTCTGGAATCAGGTTTCATGGATTGTGAAAGTGTCCTGTTTATAAATATTAGAGATGTGTGCGGATGTTGAGGAAGAATTTCAGGATTTTTTTAGAATTCAAAAATAGCCAAAGTGAAATCAGTGGGTTTTCGGACTGGATGAGTACTGGCAGCTTCCTTAGATAAGCTAATAAGCTAAGCTAACATGTTTACAGCGGGGTGATGGTGCACCCCACTGATTTAATACACTTGTATTGAAGCAAAACCATCACATTTTAAATTTTGTGTTTTACCGAAACTTTTGGCTTGTATATATTTTTTTTCTGTGTTCCCGTGATGAAATAGTGATTTCAGTGTTAAAATACTGACACCTCATATTAGACTCAAACATCTGTACAGATCCTTAATATTTGTAGCATTAAATTGAAATAGTAATATTTATTTTTCAAATGACTCTGCTTTCACCATTTCTCATCTTTACAATCTGACCACAGAATTTTCCCAATTCCGCCTCGCTTTTGATTTTAAGATGTCCTGTGAATTGAGTGAATTAGCAGAGCAGATTAGCATGTAGATCCACATGCCAGATCAAACTTAATTAGTGAACTGGATTAGTGGCAGGTCAGAATGGTTTATTCAATTGTTCAAAGATAGCCATGAAGTCATGTGGTAGTAAAATTTCTTATTGCAATTTTCTTGCCATTTTTAAGTGTGTATCACCTCTACAAATGGTACATGATACTGGCAAACATTATGCGCCAGGCCTAAGCTTATGTGTATGACATTGTCTGAGACCCTCCCAGGTAAGCTGAGAAAATGCCTGAGTGCTCTGAACAAACAGCTATTTTATGGATGTATTTATGTAATATCCAACCATCCTTTCATTTATCTTGAAGATGTTTTCTGTCACCTGTCAATTTTGTAACAAACTATGATGCGTCTAATAAAAAATGTTTTTTTGAGACAAGAAACAGTAGTGGACACTGTGATATGATTCATACACTGAGTCAATGTTCTGGAAACTGGATTTTTTCCACTGGAGAAAGTAGTAAAAATAAAGACAAACTACTGTGGAAAAATATGTAATTACAAATAAAAGTTCACTGTAAGCTACCTATATATATATATATATGGTTTTCATCAAGTGAAATTTTGTATTTTGTGTCTTTTTCCAGACATCAGCTAATTGTTAGAGGATAATTGTCAAAATGGTGATCTTGCTCATCTAGTTTATTGGTGGCAGCTCACAATGTTTTAAACTGGAAAAATGTGCTGCAATTGGACAAGTTAACACTCAGTTAGCTTAACTTGTTACTGAACATCCACACACTCGAATTAATCTCTGTTGTATTCTAGAGTGCAGAATTATACAGCACAGCACTTAAACTGAGGCCAATGAAAAAATGTAGAAATGTAATAAAACTATATCATGTTGTGCTATGCGGTAATTGAACAATATAGCACTCAGTTGGGTTAATTTCTTACTAAACATCCAAACTCTTGTATCTTTTGTAATGGTCAATAGTCTGTGTTCTATTCTAGACTGCAGAAAAATTATACAGCACAGCACTTTCATGTAGCTCTATGAAAAAAATGTAGTGATATAATAAAACTATATGTCATGCTGTGCCGTATTATAATTTCATAATAGTCTATGATACAGTTTGACGTTATTTTATAAAGAGATCATTTTCTCTTTAGTGTAAATGGTGTGTAATGAAGGATTGTGATCATAGGAAAATGGCTGTTGAATCATTTACTCATGATTCATAAACTGAGCTGTTGGTTATTTAAAGTGAACATATAGCTAAGCTTGTTTTTTTGTTGTTACATTTGCGAGCACAAGAGTGTGGGCGAGCAAATGAAACAGCAACAAGGAGAGCAGGGAGCAGAAAATATGAGACAGATGAAATGGAGAAGAGTGATAGAAATGTTACATATTAGGGGAGGTGAGAGGAAGGGTGAGTTCTGTCCATATGCAAACATGAGATGGCCAGTGAATATCATTTATGATATTCATGTAGCCTATATATATATCCGCTAACGCATGGTAGCTCGGTGGATGTGGAGAGCTGCTTCAGACAGCCAAAACCGGGTGAAGCTGAGAGAGGTCTCTGGAAGAAATCATTGTGTGTGACTGTGTACTTACCCTGTCTCTCTTTCTCTCTTACTGTGCCTCCACAGGCGTGAACGCGGGAGCCGCGTGTCGCAAAGAGAGCTCCACGGAAAGTGGAGCGTCTGGGTCTGGACCCGTGCATGCTGAGAGAGTTTTCGTCTAGAGTTACACAGCTCCGGGACTGTGTTTTGAGTTTTAGTTTATGTTCGTGCGCTTCGGAGGACAGGTCCTCCTGCACTACTGCATACCTCAGCAAGCCTCAGCCCGACTGTGTGTTTGTGCGAGCCTGCGCGGCTCTCTGAACATTTTGAGTTTCTTCATTAAAAACCCTCATTTGTGTAACCACCATTGTTCCTGCTTGTGCGTCCCGTCCCCTCACCCAGCCATGACAATGGTCTATGTTTTCTCGTTACTCAACCTGACTAAAACAGTCAGTTACATTTGTTCTAAGTATTTCTAAAGTTTTCTTGTTAAGATAATTACAGAGCAGTATTTTTTTTAAATCCAGGTTTGGGTACAAACTTATGGCCTGTAGTGTGTGTGTGTGTGTGTGTGTGTATTTATCACCAACATGCTATGCTCCTAATTTGGTTACTAGTGTGCTGCAATTTTTAATTAATGCAGTAGATTGTAATTACCGACTGCGGATCTTAATTTAGCCCCTTCCCTACTAGCCTCTCCCTAGTCCCTGCCTGAAAACGACAAGCCATATAGTTTTCTTGGTAAAATTCAGGTTCCTTTTTGCTGCTTTTGTGTACTTGGTATGAAGATGAAGTGACAAGATTTTGCATTTTTATCAGAGTATCTGGCTTATTCGAAGCATGCTTCCATACATATCATTGATCACTGTCCCTTCATGTCTTTCAGTGAGATGTGGGTGAATACACTTGCCTCAGAATTCCCCAGTACATTCCTTGCTTCTACTTGGAGAAGCTTCAAGGTTGTATAGATAGCTGAATGATAAAGCATGTGATGATAAAGACAAGCAGCCATTAGGATAATCAGTTTGGGGAGATGTGAAGTGAGCTTGTGCCAGTTCAGATACATCCATTTTCTCTGGCGTCCACTAACAACATATGTTCGAGCTCAGCACTTCGAACAAACACTGACTGTCAATTAACCCGCAATAGACCCCCTTAAGCAATGAATGAAGCTGTAAATTACTCTGGCCAGGAAAGCTATTCAATTCGGCTACACCTAAATGTGCAGCATCAGATGCACTTAAATATTGCTCAGTATCAATCTCTCACACACAAGCAATTTATGGGATTTTACTTGTGAGTTTTGGACACTTATGGTGCCTCTCTAGACATATAAGGAGGCCATTGTTTTGTTCAGAACAATTAGTATGACTTTGATCTTCGGTTATTAAAATCACAGCTTGGCTCAAAAGTGTGTTGATGTTTGAGAAACACAGGCCGCTTTACATGTAAGCCATTTGAACCATTTTGGGAAAAAAAATAATGATTGAAAGATCACCCGATCTACACAGGCATGTGTGAGATGGGCGCTCAGGGCAGATTGCAGAGCCGCCCAGGCCTGCAGTGAGAGAAGCTCTTTAGAAGCAGGTGGTAAGCAGTAGGAGGGTGGGACATCTGATGATGCTGTTTTTCCACAGGATGCACATAAATAACCACCTACCCAAAAAAGAAAACAACCACTCAATCCAAGAAAATTCCCACCGACAAGCCAACTGGTTTTTACATAACATTGACTTCTCTCAGTCTGTAGCAAATAATGCTGCATTTAGGGAGTTCTCATGATACTGACATTTCTTGTTACGTTTTTAATTCAGCAGCTTTAAGTCTTCATGTATCAGTATCAGATTTTGCTTGAATGCTGTATGTAGAAAGATGGGATATCCTGAAGTGCCCTGGCAAAACTCAAGCATCTCTCTCTCTCTCCTACTCTCGCCCTTTCTCATACTCTTTCTGTCTCGCTGTCTCCCTTGCTCGAGGGCAGTCAATTTCAAAGGCGGAAGCCAGACACAATAGAGTAAACATCTGACTCTCACTTTATGCAGATTCAAGCATAATTTCCTATCTGAAATCCATTAGCAACTCGCTTTCAGCTTAAATTAATCTTTCCCTCAAGCATGAAAAAATAAATAAATAAAAAATAAGAAAATACAATGCTCGGCAGCCGAGTCTTATTCATCACAGGCCTCTGACCGATTAAGAGAGTCAATCTGGTTGAGAGTTTGATGGTTTCACCGGGAACTTTTTGTGGGATGTTACATGTAAGAACTCCTTTAGAGAGCAGTGAGAAATAACGGAGAGAATGGAATTCAGACTCACTGTAACTCTGTAGCGTCTTACCCGCTCAGGAATAAGACATTACAAACGTTAGTCTGAAGCCTTGCACAGCCATATCCTTTTGTGAGACATGCATGCATGCTCAGCTGGCAGAGCACAGCCTGACGCAGGCCAGAATGATGGACTGGTAAACAGTGAGCCGAGTGCCAAGGGGCGAGCGAGCAAAATGTAGATTGATAGACCAGCTGGAAGGCAGATAGCAGCCTTGGAGAGAAGTCGAACATTTACTGTTTTCAGACATGCTGAGTTAAATTTGTCACAGCTATCATGCTCTATATGAAGGATGAGGTTTGTATTTAATAATTTTGTAGTTCTGCTTCCTGTAAACACTGAGAATTGTATCATGGCCAAGTAGTCACTGTTATTGTCTCTTTCTCCTCCAAAGCTCTGGTGCACATGAAGCTTGTCACTGCACCATTTGAAACTGTTGGTCAACATTGTGTCCCAGCAAGGTTAATCGCTCACATGAGGCGCCTGATTGATTGATGTGTTGCTTATTAACAGGACAGAGAAGAATGGATCCATTCCTTCGAGCTAATGGGTTTGTAGCTGTTGTGTTTCAGAGGACCCCTGACACCATTGACCAAGGCATTTTATATAAGTTCAGTAAGAACTTTTGTCATTTTGATGAGACCATGGTTATTTAAAATCACGTTTATGAAGTTTATTACATGTGTAAGTTTAATGATCTCTTATGACATTCATCTAATTAAATGTGGTTTGGGACATACAGCATATAACTGTCCATATTTACCAAATGTAAATGGCAGTAGTGAGAGTAGTATATAGTTCAAAGCATAATAAGACTTCAAACACAGCTAATGGAAAATATGCAGGAAAGTTACTGTGATAAGTGATGTGTCCTTGGATGCATTGGTGCCCTTTAGAGTGTAGTGAGGAGTGTAAATAAAAATTGATTGAATATCATCACACGGTTGAAGAGCAAAGCATACTTTGAACGCATAGCATGGGAGGAGCAGAGATTGCCAAGGCAATGTACAATTCAATGACAATTGCAGTGATTAACTTCATCTGCGTCACCAGATGGTAAATGCAGTAGCTGTGGTAATCACTCTCAGGATGCCACTTCTAGCTTCAGTGCAACAGTAACTGTCTAGAGCAAAAGCAGGCAGGTCACTATATTAACTAGAATTGAATAATTTATGCTTCATTCAGGTATCACTAATTTTAAATGGAACGTGATCGTTTCTCGCCTAACTCTATGATAATGAGCTTAATGTTTAATCTGAACTTTCTGCTATGATTCCGTATGAAACTAGGCCACCAGGCAGGTGAGAGGTGGCGATAACAAAATTGTGTTGGGTTCCATGGGAAACGCAGGTTTGGTTGTTAGACTTCTCACCATGCCACTCCAATGAGACTATTAGCCATGCCTGTCTGTAACTCCAGCACAGTCTCTTGCACAAAATGAGTGCAACATTTATGGATTTATTTCAATATATTTGGAATACTGGTGCATTTGCGACCAACAACGCCCTGAATAGGGAATGTTTCCACACATGTTTTGTGGTCAATATAATTTACATTTTTGTCAAATTTAAAATCAAGAAATCACAGATTTCTTAGAGTCCACATGTCTGTCCAAATCTACCCTAAATCATGTGACAACTATCCGCACTGTGAACATGACATCAAACCCTGCTGGGCTTACTAGACTAAGGGGTATATAATGACCTTCATGTTTCTACAAAGAAACAAAGAACGGTAAACCCCTCTTTGCCCTGTTTTAGTGAGCTGATTTTAGTTTAATAGAATAAAGGGTTTGATTCAAAAATTTTACTTTGCGGTATCAAAAGCGCACAAACTCACTCTTGCACTCAGAGAGAAGGTGACATATGCAGGCAAAGCTTAGCATTTCAATATAAATGTTTCTAGACACCCTTGTGTACAAGCACTGAGACTTCCAATTCCCCTGACAACCAATCTGTGTTTTCCCAGTAATTCAACGACAGTGTACCACTGTCAGTGCTTGGGGGATTTTTCCACATTGACCTGTAATTACAACTCAGGTACATATGTTGTTTTTTGAGTCTGTGTTGAAATCCTAAATTTTCATTTGCACCCTGTGCTGCTCTGGGCAGGGAAGACCAGTTCTCAAAGCATAGTAAAGCCGGAAAACACAATATAGATATGAAATAATTTCGTAGCACAATGACAGGACTTTTTGATTTGTATTTGACAACATTATATTTTATTCAACTCTGAATGTGTCACTAAAAGCAAGTCATCCAAGCACTTGAGTAATGGCCTATAGGAGTTCCTTCATGAACTGACATACTGAGCTGAGCTTCCCTCAAAGTATTGTAGCATTAGAACATGACAGAGTGCATATCCTTTGTTGAGGATGATAACAAAAGTCAGGTTTGAGGGAAACTTTGCACTTAGCCCAGCTTTTGTGTGAGAAAATGGGATACTTATAGCATATAAGTTACAAGAACTGAGCAGTAAAAGTGACTAGTTTGGTAGGAGTAGCAAAATAACACTTAAGCCTTTAAATGTATGCACTTTTTCCTGTCAGGCTAATGTGTTCACGAAGAATGCTGAACGAGTTTTAACTCATATTGGCCATTTACCGTAGTTTGCAGCAAAGCCACTTATTAATAGCCAAAGTATTAGGTGGTGTTATGTGCCCTTTTATTTGCTCAAGATGGTTTTCACCTCTCACTGTGACTAATCAGGCTGCATTGACTTAAGTCTTGATTGCATGTGCACATTTAACTACCCCACTTAGACTTTACATTAAAAACCCATACTGGGAGTGGTGGAATATACTTACTGTATATTCAGAGAGACATCTGGAGTGGAGCAGTGCTGCAGCTTGATCTTTCCGTCGATTTCCAATAGACTTTTTTAATGTGTTTCTGGCCATGGCAGTTTGGACACGTCTTGCTGTGTCGGCAATCAAACATGCGCTTCCTCCCGGACAGAAGGGATTAATAAACATTGGCTTTTCCAGCATGATTCCAGCTCAGCATGGATACACCACCTCTGTCTCTGTAGGACACTTATCAGCGTGGTCCCATCACTTGCCACTGCTTATACGTTGTGAGTTCCAGCTAGGAATTTAAAAGCAGGGATTCTGGAGAAACCACAGCGAGGCGTCAATTTTGAGGACGGGCTCCACAGAGCATGTCCTTCCTTAAGAATAGAAAGAAACTAAACATAGTAGAAATGTTTAGGGGTGAAAATTATCATGGGTCTGAGCTTGACCCTTCTCACAGGTCAACACAAAGAAAATGAAATCAAAACACTGCCAAGAATTGGGGGGAAAAGAAGCCATACTTGACCTTAAAGGTGAGCGCTAGACTGCATTTGATTAAATGTTAATCCAGTAATAAGCATTCAGGTGAGTAAGTAGTAGAAAAGCCTCGAGATCCAAAAGGCCCTCAAAGGATGGGGTCGGTGGACAGGGCGGTAATAAAAAGAAAATGTACTCCACTCTATGCAAATCAAATATCATCAACATATCAAGGTATGGGCCCATCACTACATAACAGAGAAGACTTTCATCAAAGGATCTGAACATACCTCTAGTCCTTGTCACCTCAAAGCATCTTGGGCATGTTTTTACACAGTTTCTTCAGTATGGTGAAAATAACATCTCTGCTTAAGTCACTCATCCCTTTTATGTGAAAATATTTAAAATGCCTAAATGAAAAAGAGCCACTGTACCAACACGATAGCAAAGAGAGATGAAAAAAGCTCTGTGCCTTTGGGCAATTTCAGTTAATCTCTTGGTTTAGAGACAAAAAAAGAAGGCTTCAGGGAAGGCAACTTTTAAAAAGTCTTCTGCCCATTCATTCATCAAAGTGTGCCTTTTCTTAAAAAGCGATGGTTTTTAAACACAGAAACCGATTTTTCCTTGTTGAGCAGATGGAAGTCATTTTATAATATGCGTTGTTATTAAATACCTTTCCTCCCAAAGTATGATTCACCCACTCGCCTCAAGCTACCTATCTGAACTATTTAAGGCTCCCAAATGAACAAAAAGGTGTATCTACCTTTTCAGTTAAAGGAGTGAGGCAAGGGATTCATATTGTATTACAATTTACAGCCTGAAAAAACTCTAGACCGCCTTGCTGGCAGTGTGATAGAGAAGGTATTCAGTTTTAGCTTTCCGGCCTGTCCCATCACCTCTACGGGTGGATTTATAGGGGCTTCAGGGCACTTCAGCACAAGTCCATCTTTACTGCCTCCATATCCTGGCCGTTCTTTTCCCTTGTCTGAAAAGTTGAGCTGATGACTTGCAGGCCCAGAATATTGATCCCTAAATGGCCAGTTCTATAGGTTCCATTTTTGGGGATGTCCTCTTCCGTTCACTGTGGATTTCACACATTCACTCTGAACCATCTACTGCAGATTTTACTGTATGGGTGTCAAAATCAGTTCTTTATAAGTGTGCATGTGAGATGATCCATAAAAGTGTTAGCACTTATCCAGCTGTTAAGGTATTAATATAATTGCTGTTAAGATCATACTCAGTGTTGCAGTTTAACACTGTCAAATGGTCCCTCTACAATATTTTACAAAAAAAGTTTCTGAAGGTCAATTACATGGTCACAGATGAGACCATGAGTAAAACCTTTCTGAACTGGGAATGTTAAAGCCTAGTGTGTTTCAAATGGAATGACGTTAGACACATAGTGTATCTTTTGTATCTTTTTAAGTAAAATGTTAGAATTTCAGCATTTTTCGTGCAAAATATGAAGCCCACTTTATGACACCCACCAATTGCATCAGATGGCAAGGATCTTGGGATTCATTTTGCATCTTTAGCTATGATAACATTAACAGTGATAAACGTTTCACCCATAAATTGCTTTTTATGTTACACAATCCTGGTATTTCTAAAAGTACTCCCTGACAGTGAGTTATGAAATCTGTCTTTGGAGTACTCTTTTATGTCCCACAATTCAGAGAAAGTGAAATGTGACATGCCATTTTTAGCCACCAGTTAGTTGTTTTTAAGATCAACTGTCGGCCTTGAGAGGGAGATGTGTTCAGATGCACAGCGTTGACATCATTTGTCTTTTGATCCTTGCAATCCTACAAACGCACCCGCACCCCTAACCTACTGTAGTTCAGTCTGCCATGCCATCTATGCTGCATCAAAGAGCTTTTCCATTATCAACACCCCATCAAAGCACAGCATGAAGCCCTTCTTTTCTCTTCTCCAGGACCTGTAAAATTAGGTGCACTTTTCATCACAGATTTGAAGAACACTTACTGTAAAGTATCATGGTCAATCCACCAATCGCTGATCACAAACTTAATCAAATCAGTGCTTATCAATTGCATTTGAAATCAATCATAGAAAAATGTTCCAACTTTCCAAGTCGTTCGTAATCTTCATTTCCGTTTTCAGACTTGTATTGCACGTGAAATGGAAAACACATTTAAAAGTAGTCTCCATTAGTCCTTTAAGCTCATCTCACAGAGTATCGCCAAGATCAAGGGAAAAGCTTGAATCTCAGGGAAGGATCTTGCAGCAGGACTGGGAGGACATTGCCAGGAAAAGAGCTTTAAAAAGTCAGTGAAATATATCTAACAGAATTGCTAAACATGCATACTCCAAGCAGAGCTATTCCTCCGAGAGCAAAGTGCAAAAACTGACAGGGCGAATCACTCTGGGGTGAAACCCAACTGCTATCATGCATGGGATTGACCTATTGCCTCACTCCAGAAATCCTCTGAGGGCATTTTTTGCATAATCTGTCTGCTTTGACATGTTATTATATGAATATATATTTACATGTGTCAACATAGCTCCTCTCATATCTCCTCTCAACTATTCCTTAGTGGGACACAACATATCCCTTTTTTTTTTTTTTACCAAAGGCTGTATTTGTGACAGTCCACTAAACATGACATTTTCAGCATTAAATGTACCTAAACATTCAGGGCTTGATGTATTGTTTATGGCACAAGTAGGGCACATGGACCAAAATTCTCACACATGGACAATAATTCTCAGTTTATAGGCAGTGTGGATGGTGCAATGGAAAAAGCGCTTCTGTTCCTAAAGCATAACCAAATGAGAGAGATCCATGAAAAACAGTGGGTCTAGATGTTACACAGGCAGCCAAATACATATTCTACTTAATTTATTGAAGTCTGAGCAAATTGTCAATTTTCCTCCACCTTTAAAAAATAGTTGTAAATTGGTGCTGGAGTCTCAAAAGACATGTTGATAGGGGGTTTCCTTTAGCAATGGCAGCAGCCGTAGTGGTTAGACCAAGGTATGAGCCTCAAGACACCCAACAGAATTACACTGTTCAAACTCTCAGGGTCAGATGTACAGTGGGTATAGAAAAGAATCACCCCCTCAAAGTACTCACAGTCTTTGTTTAGCAGCATGAAATGAAGACACACACACACACACACACACAAATATTTTTTCACAGCTCAGTACAACTTAACATAACATCCAAGTGAAAGATTAAATAAATAAAGAAAGAAATCACTGAGATGGATAATTGATCACCTCCTTCCCCAAAAATACTTGCTAACTCAATCATGTGTAACTAATCATCTTCTCCACTGCACACCAAGCTAACTGGATTCTACATGTGCAAAATTGTAATAGATTTGATTAGTTTTGCATAAACATTTCTGGGTAAAGTTGTAGACATGCACAAGTCAGGAGATGGATACAAAAAAGTTAAGACTATATTAGTCCCTAGCAGCACAGTATAGTCAATAGTCAAGAATTGAAATGTCTTTGGTACTTCTAGGACCCTGCTCAGATCAGGTGATCCCTCCAAACTGTCTGGACACTTTACATTCTAAAGTGTTCCTATCATACCTTTTGTCATAAGCTGCACTGAGTAAATAAAGCAGAATTCTTTTGAATGTATGTTTGTAAAGTCACTGCTTTGTGTCCCCATCAATATCAAAATCAAACCCACACACTTGTCCCTGTAGAATGTGTTAGTGGGAAACAACTTAACTAACTTACTCTCTTATCTCTCAACAAGAGCGTAGATCTGTGGACACCACATATAGTAAAACAATCAAATGGTTGAAAAAAAAATTTGTAATTGGCGAGCATGAGGCTTTATATTTACATATTCTATAGCCATAGCTATTTGACAGAGAGAGGAGAGATGGCTGGGTGGACTATATTGCTTTAAATTGCCAGACCCTGTTTTCCTATAAAACCAGTCTCATTTTTTCCAGTGTCTTTTTTTGAGGTTTCAATATTAAAGGCATACGTTCCATTTGCTGCATTTCCTTAACAATATCTATGCGTTGAGTTACAGCTGGAAGAACACTACAGCCCTTTTCTTGTAATAGCTTTTTTTCCTGGCCATTTGCAAAATTCTAAATAAATATTTGTCCTTCCCTGTCTCTTCCTCCTGTAGTATGCCCTAAATACATATCAACAAATGTATACGATATATCAAGCTCTAAGATTAGAGAGATATTTCTTTTCAGGATTCATCAAGTACCAAGACCAGAAAATATGTGTGTCCAAGAAGCTTTTGCCACACTTTTTTCTTAATTGAAGTAAATGTCTAATTTTCAACCTTGTTCACATCATGATTCACAAATGATTTTTTTTTCATACTGTGATCAATAGAGGGCAAACACTTAACCGGCTTTGAAAAATGTTTAAATCATAATCATGTTTTTCTTTGTCACCTATCTTTTCTTAAGCCTATATTTTGTACCTTCAATTAGATTTGCCTCAATCTGCATCTTGAATTTCTTGTACTCAGCTTGCAGGACTGAAGGTATTTGAGCACCCCGTCTCAAGCGGCACGCATGATTAGCTGTATGCTGCTGTGCCAAGTGAAACTACATGATCCGCAATGAAGCCATGCCTCAATCTGACTATATAAAACGAAACAGAAGGAAACTTAAAATGTTAACATACCATAAATGTGAGTCTGGGGCGCACTTTTCAGAGACAAAGCTCATCTACTGTGAGATGTCTACCATGTTATGGCTGTTAGTGTCACATGCAGTATATCACTGAGCCTTATTTAGATGACTGTCAAAGCTAAAAACCCAGCTTCACATAGATATGTGATTAAAAAGGCAACAACTTTACTTCTATAGAAACCAACACTGCCTTTAGCAGCCTATACTACATGTATGATAGCCGATGAACAGAGGTTACATAGAGCAATACTTAATATTTTAATAGCACAAACCAGGTCTAAAAAAAATGCAGAATTAAAAAATAGCAATGTTAGAATAGTAAAGTGCAGCCTTCTTGCTGTATTGCTGCAGCCAAGTACCAGCCTATGGCAAGGTGGGGACCTCTGCCCTAAATAACCTTTCACTGAATTAGTATCTATAGAATTGTTTTGGAATTGAGATGTGGGAGTGAGAAGAACATTTTTGAAAGCTTACCTAATGTAAAGGTTTTGTACCAATATAGGGGATTTCCTAGTACTGGTCATCTAACTTTAGGAGCCATTTAGGAAGCTTTATCTTTATATGCATGTTAGTGTTGTGCTAAGCCATCTCAATAAAGCAGTTTCTTTAAATGTGTCATGTTTCATCTGTAACCAGAATGTATTGATTTGAAGTGAATCTTGACAGGGGACAGTAGCATCAATACAGCTGCTCATATCAGCACCAGACCAATCACAGGACAATCACAAAGCATTTGGGCAAACATCATCAGCTTGTCAGTGCATTGCTCTCAAAGGGAATACATGGACAACGTCTCAGCAAACCCCCATGTCTTGAAAAGAAAGGTGGCAATCATGTGATTTCAACTGGGGTTGAAAAAAGTGCCATCTTAGATGAATGAGAATTTATCGACAGCACAAGAGTTTGAAATAGGATATTTAGTAGAGGTTATGAGAGAAGCAAAATATGACACTTTCTCAGGCAGCAGGGGTCCTGTTATCAATGTCTCATTCCATACAAAAAAACATCAATGCCATACATTTTTATAGCTCAGGTACCTTTTTCCAGTAGGATTATTCATCATCGTCTTCAGCAGTGACATAAGATGCAATCAGTCATACAAATAAAACCGTTGCTGTCGCCTTTTACAGAAAAAATAAAGAAAGCAGTGCAGACAGAAAGCAGACTTCACATCAGCCAAGCACCGCCTTGGATCAATGCAGTATTCAAGTGCCCATAACCTACATATTTCTTGTATTTAATTTTTTCTCCAGGTCCACTTATGTTTGTATGTTTTTATGCACAAATAAAAATCGTAATTCATCTCTACATAACCATTTTCCGACCACTCTTTATCCCTTTATCCAGGCGGCTTTTATTGCAGTGTCTTTAAGACTAATGTGTGTAAATGATCTCTGTTCTGCTTGTCTTCATTGCATTGTGCAGCATTCAAGAAGCAGTCTGGGCTGAAACATGCCTTCAGTGTAAATGGGTGGGGCTAAACAGCTATAGGCTAAGGAGGCAAATACATTTAAATTATTTGGTTTTTGTGACATCACAAAAACAATCAATTTAAAAACGCTGTGTATTAATGTATTATACACATGACCGTAAGGTCTGAAGAGTGAATGACCTGGAGAATTAATAGTATTTACATAGAGCATCAAACAGATTTTTTTTTAAAATGGAAAATACAAACACTTTAATACAAAATATACACTTTTAACCAAACACAATTTTCACATGACCAATATTATTGTTGTATTATTTCATATTAAGGGTTAATCTAATTGATTCATGCGGCAAAATACACAATTAATGTGTAAAATATCTAGTATAGATATATTTATAATTTATATATGACATTTCTCTGCAGAGCAAATTGATGTTAGATAGATATCTTTTGAAACTGGTTTTGTATCAATCAGAAGATCTTTCTTGTTGAATATGTACAGAATGGTTTATTTGCTGATGATAGTAATGTACCTATCTTGGCTGAATTGCACTATAAAATCAACCAAGTCACTCTTAAAAAAACTGTATGTCACTAACGCAGGCAAAATGAAAAGAACACAGAATGTCAAAGGGTAACAAGTTCTCAGCACAGCCGCTACCATCCCAGACTCCATGTTGAGCAAATATCCATGGCAATCAGAACACTAATCCTGCTCAAATAGAGAGAATATAGCACTTTGCACAAAGGAGAAGGAGTGACTGTCATGTGATGTGCCCAGAGACGAACGATTCTTTGCTTTTCCTTTTTCCTTTGACTAGCATATGACACCACATCACGCAGTGGGTGGACACTGGCTCTGTCATGTTGAAGATTGTACATCTGCGTCCTGACGGCCACACTGGAGAGTCGTTGTGCAAATATCCCCTGGTAAACAAAAAAGTCGGTGGTTATCTAAAAACTGCAGGACTCTGCAGAAGACCCCTCTCTGAGATGGAGAGAAGGAGGTTAATTGATTCCCAGAATAGCCTGTCTGAGGCAGTGCATAGGCGGGCTCTGGGCCAGCTAGCCGTTTCTTTGCTGTTCATTGCCAGGCCATGTTCGCATTGTGAAGAACCCCTTGAAGATTCACCAGGCTTAGCACGATGTTTGTGCTTTGGCTATGCACGTTATGGGTCCTGAACACATTGCTTATGGTATGGTGCTACATTTTCTTTTTTTTTTTTTTTTTGAGATTTAGACTAAGTGCTTATAACTATGCTTGATGTAAACAAATTCATAATAATCATTTCCACGGTGGAACAAATGCTCTGTACCGTGCCAAAATCATTAAATTATATTTTTATAGCAGTGCCATATTAAGGCGCCCAAGCAACAGAATTAGCTAAGAGGGCTGCATGCTGTTGCTGGAGTTTGACTCCCAGGTATGCGAGATTGGGGGATCCAAGGGACAACAGGTGGTTTTCACTTTGGGATGGAAAGATTTACTTCTCTCCGTGTCTGCTATCAAATGATAGTTATACATAGGCATCTACTAGGTTTGGACAGTTAACAGTGTTTCCCAACTCTGGAGGCTCACTAGTGTGCATCTTCTAGTGCTTACCTTGGTTTAATTCATATTGGTAATGAGCTGATATGTTGGATCAGTCGTGTTGGAACCTCTAAGGGAGAGAGTTAGCAAGCTTTGCTCCAGACTCTATCAAGCTGGGATTAATAACAAAGGTTCAGCAATTCCACATTTAACAAAATGGATAAAGATACACAGAAACAAGTTTTAAAAAAAATAACAAATTTAACAAAAAATGGTAAAGAATTACATAAGTGTTAAAGGGAGAAGATGATCCGATCCAGTGACCAGTTCCCACATTTAGTTCCTGCCTGAAAATGCTATGCTATTTATTTCAACTAATGTTTAATTACCACTTTGTCTATTCTGCTGTGCACTGGGTTCTCATTGCTGATGATCAAATTATCTATTTTTTTAGCCTGTGTTTAGCCTGTAGTCAAGTGGAAAGTCAGCACAAACACACCAATCCAAAAATCTCTTGATAAATGTTTGTTTGTCCCTATCAGCACATTCAAATATTCACAATATTTTTGGTACTTGGTGCTTCAGTATATTTACCAGTCGAGTTAGGAACCTAGGAAACTACAGCATCCACCCGAGATGTTTATACATGACTTTCTGTCAGCAGTGGGCGCAATCAGATTATTGACGTTTGTTTTGTGTTGTCCATAGAAGCTAAATGCCAATTTGCACTGAAGACGTGCCCAGTGGCAGGACTATGGCCACAATCAACGATCTGACCATTCGACACAATTAAGCAAGCAATAGCAGTTTAAGTCCACTGTGAGTTTGCTTAAATGGGATGCCTTGTCTCCTACTGAGCTGTTAGTAAGTTAATTGAGAAGCCATGTTAGATATATGACTAATGCTATCCCCTTTGATCACACTGACAGAGTGATACATCCACAATAGCGAGCAAGCATTCTCATTTACAGATTCTAATTCACAGACATGGTGTTGCTGGTAATGGGATTGTTTGTCTTCGGGCTCATTTGAATCCCTTTCAAAATTTGTTGTTTGTGGTTCTTGTCAATAAAGCCTCTCAGCAGCTTTATTTGGGTTGGATCATCTTTGCAGTGGCTTGGAAGCAGACTGTTAAAGTTTCCTCTACAGATTTGTGAGGCCTGTGGATGACAGTGAAATTTGCCCCAGTGTTTTTTTTTTCTGTGTACCAGTCTCTTCTGCTCTACACAGATAGTACATAATCGTTTGTTGAAAAACTGCGAATCTTAAAGTGTGATGTGTGGCGTGAGGACCGCTGTTAAATATGTAGAGCACAGATTTAGAGCACCCATCGCCTCTGATATGTCATCAGTTTGTCTAACAAACTGCTTTAGCATTTGAGTGGCTTGCATGCTTTCCAGCCAGTTGCATCAGTTCAGCTGACCTCAGTACTGTGATCTCTTCATGCTGGTTACAAAATATTTATCAACACGAACAGTCTACTTCATGACATGACCCAAAGCACCAACCCTGACAGTGCAGCTTAGTAGCTTGGGCTTAAAATTTGCAGAGACAGGCAAAGTTGTGAACCACCCGCTGATCCAAGGCCTTCCAAATTGCCTGTGGTATATTGCCTTCCTTCATTAAAACACAGTGGTTGTTTTTAGTTGATGCCAATGGAAAGTCTGTGTGTCTTTACTTAGTGACCAGGATATGATTTTTTGTTTGTTTGTTTACTTGTCAGGTTTTTTCTTTTTTCTTTTTGGAGTTTGTTTGGTTAGTTTTAACATAACATAAAGGTTAGTTTAGTCTTTATTTAGTTTGAGTTTTTATTTTGGATTTCAGTGTTATATTGGATATCAGGCATAAACTGCAGACGTTTCCTTTCTGATTATTTTTGCAATGTAAAATGAGAAAATCAGTAGAATATGCTCAGCTATGTTGCAAAAGGACATTGCCTTTACATCACAATTGCTTACTTAAGACATTGCCACATTCTGGGTAATTAGTCATCAAGAAATAATCAAGAACCTCAAGACCATCCTTCATATACTGAAAACAAAACATTTTTTTTCCCTGCACAATACTATATAGACTTTTTGTTCTGTTGGACATTATATTTATCATTTAGGTCTTTTGTGTTTACTACAATCAACAACCTTTTTTCTATCACAGCTTTTTTAGTGAATGATACTCACTAATGATACTCATGCTTTGAAGAAGCACATCTGGCCCAGTAAACATAGTTAATCATAGCTGTACTTGGATGCCTAACCAGAATTTAGCTGGATAAGTTTTTATATCACTCTCAGATGATAATTGGAAAATGTGTTCTTCCCTTTTTTACATGAAATAATTTAATACAATATGTAAAAACTGTCAAGGTTAAAAAAATGCAATACAATAAAATGCAGGAAATGTCCCCTTTAAGGTTTCTCAGTTTCTCTTCTGCAGTTGCAGCTTTGTGCGTATGTCTGTGAATATGTACTGCACCATGAAACCGTGAGTGAGGTTTAGATTACAGTTCCGAAATCCAGCCTATCAATCCTCATTTTACTGAGACCCTCAGATGCAGCTTTGGTGGCTAGACGGGAATGCCCTTGGGTTAGTTCTGTGAGATTGTTTTATTCTCGGTGAATACTGCACAGGCACTGAACGTTTTTATAGGATGCACATTTAAGCATATAGGATGCAAGGAAGACCTTCAACTTATCACCAGACATCAAGTTTAGAGCATCATATGCAATACAATTTGTTCATTTAAGTAAATTTATAACATAACTTTTACATGCTGTCTAAGATTTCATCTATAGTCTTTATCAATACTGTAAAGTATTGACCCACTTCAGTAGCTGTATTTAGAAGCAGCTCTTAAAGGCCACAGCGCAGTCGCATTTGGCCCATAAGTGTTTACTCTTTTGAACCCAAGTGGTTAACGCAGTGCTCCTTGCTCCCTCCCCACCGTTCCTCTGCTTGTCTGTCAGAAATGGTCTCTGTGAGAATTAAACACGGCAAGACTAAGCTTATTAACGCAAGAAGGGGTTGAATACCTAGCTCATATGAACCATAATTTCACAGGCAAAGCAGAGGGATGTCTTTAGCGTGAACTAGACGTGCCTGGAAATTTTTTTACCAGGCCGTTTTTTAAACCATGTTATCTATTAGCAGCCACAGAGAGCTGAGGAGGAAACTCCCAAAGCATCTTATGCCCACTTCAGGGAAAGGGACAGATAAGTGAGCCGGCACGGCTCTTTTAAATTTGTGCTAAGTCATGCATTTTGAAGACACGGAAGACATCAGAGCAGGTCTCTTTGTTCAGACCAGAAATGCTTCCTTGTTTATATTATTGTTTCATCGTATTTTTATGCTGCCCATGTGGTATGATTATCTCCATGAAGCAAGTTAAGGCAGGTTCCAGATCTGCAGCTTTTTGTGTGGAGGGTCCTATTGGCACCTTATGTCCAGTTCAGATAGGGAGCTAACACAATAACAACAACAGCAATAACAATATTATTATAGTTATAATAATAATAATAATAATAATAATTATTATTATTATTATTATTATTGTTGTTGTTGTTGTTGTTGTTGTTGTTGT
>JBBPCX010000011.1:18417440-18478403 GCA_037974365.1 Hydrocynus forskahlii
TAATAATAATAATAATAATTATTATTATTATTATTATTATTGTTGTTGTTGTTGTTGTTGTTGTTGTTGTTGTTGTTGACAGAAAAATACAAAAAATATACAAATAATATACCAAAAATAAGATAATTATGACAAAAATTACAAGTATATTCCCCAGTATTCAATACTACTAAAATACTAAAACAGAAATAACTTAGGTTGGTGGGCTGGAAGCATCTCACAAGGCTGATTCTTAAATGGTAGAGCAAGCGTCACACTTAACACTCTCTGCAAGATCATCTTTACTGAAATCCTTGTCATACATAAAACCGGGGACATTATCGGCATACTGGTAATGTTTGGGCTTTGCTCCAGGCAGCCCTTTAATGCTGTTTAACCGGGATGCATGTGTTCATACATACCACAAAAATCCAGATAAACAGGCAGTGATTTTCTCTTGTAAAAACAGTAAATTCGTCTGAAAAGCCAAACATATCATAAACACTTTGCTTTGCTGGCCATGTTTCCTGTAAGCTTTTGTGCAGAAGCAGTCACGCACACAAGCCGGGGGGGTGGGGGTGTCTCTCTGGAATCAAGTGAGAAAAAACACCCATGATGAAACTAAATATAAAAGCTCAACGTTTAAACGAAGCATTTCAGAACCTTCCCATTGAGCTGGCTATGATCTAGACTTTACTGTATTAACTACCTTACACATGGTAATGTATACACCCTACTACATCACATTCTGTACACAAGTCCTTCAAGTAAATCCTGGGTATTGTACTGGAGTTCATGCTGATTTATTACACTGTTATTTGTAACCAGAATTTCGACTCAGGCCCACGTTCACACTGTTTAATTATCGTTCGTTATCTGACAAAAGTGTGAAAAGGCCTCAAGACATTTTAGGAAACTGAGCCCTGACTATCAGCTCACATACACAGTTCTCACTCTCAACACGTGCCAAGAATGCTTTTAACATTTGCAGGCTGATGCTGTGATGTCAGAAATATTTGATTTTACCTGTCCACACTGAAAACACTTTCTTTAAAAATAAAAAAACACCATGGTGGATGTCTTCCAAAAGTTACATTGTCTGTAACCTTAACATTTCTGTGATATTTTCATGTGGATGGGAGGCCAAAATGCAGAGAAAAAACACAATGTCAATTGCTCTCAGGTTTTTAGGTAGTGAAGCCCAGAGCCTGGAGCCTCAGTGACTGAATAAGGCCCTGACATCCTGCTCTTTGCGATTTTGACAAAAATTGTCTTTGCTCCTCTGAAGTCTTCCATCATTGTATTGCTGTGGGAAGGCTTTCATTGCTGTTGAAGGCGTCAGGTTTGGCGAGGAGGCCTGCTGTCTTGTCAATCTTTAACGGGATGCAAATTACCGCTGACATTCTCTCACGCTGCACCGTTTCCTCTCCTCCCTTTGGCTCAGAGTACAAGCAGCGCACATGTCATTCATGATGAGCAGACATGGGGCTGTTAGACATTTCGATGCTAAAATTAGCTCAGAGAATCATCTCGTTTTCTCTTTCTCGGACAGATGGCGTATATCTTAATTAGTACAATTACATCAGAAAGCCACTGGTGAACCGAGTCACTTCTTTTATGCTGTTAATTTGTTTGCTGTGAGTGGGAAAAAGAGAATAGTCAAAACCACGAAACAACTACACTGTCAGAGGAAAAGGCTCAGCACAGGTACGTTTTTGTTGATCAAGATACAAACACTGGAAATGTACTTTCAAAGGTACAACATGGTCTGTGGGGTTCATTTATGTACCTTAAATTAAAAAAAATTCCTAGCGGGTATATTGGTTCTTTTTCATAAGCCAGTGATTTAAAAACAAAAAATAACATTTAAAAAACTAGGGTCAGGACAGAGTGTATGGAATATAACTGCAAAAGAACTTCCCTCTCTAGGTACTGAAGACACCCTTTTGAAGGTACCACCACAGTGCGAGCTTTTGTTCTCAGAAACCTTTTTTCCTGCAAAAGAAAACCTACCCCCCCAAATGCTGGAAATATGCCTGAGGGTTTCAGCATAGCAAAAACAAAAATGGCCTGCTCTCATGCCTAATGTACGTTGTCGAGGCCTGGATGTGAATTCTTCTCAATTATGTGAAAACAAATCAGATTTCATTAAAGCACGTCACCAGCAGCAGATGCTACTTAAGGAAGATAAACAAAATGCGTGCTGGTGATTGCACCGAGATGAAAGATTGTACTGTTTTCAATAATTCATCGTGCTGTGCGAGTTCCTCCCCAAAATTCCTCCACCTCATTTGCAGCTCCCATGATTCCATCTCATAAATGAGACGAATATTTGTCTGCAGCTCCAGATCAGGCTGTGAGATTCCAGCACTGCTCAGGCATCTGCTCTGGATGAGAAATCACAAAGCTCTCTGGGTTCTCGCTCTCAGAATCTTGACTTTTAGAAAAGTCAGGAGCCCTGCATTTATGCGGCCTTGTTTCTTTCTTCTTCTGTGCAAAATGCTCTTGGACTAAAATGGTGAAAATGATGTGTGGCGGAATGCGCGAACAGCGAACTCTGATCTTTGTGTTTGATTCTTGACGATGTTGCATTGCAGGTAAGATGGTTGCATAAATACAATGTTTGTCTTTGGCTCTTTCCTCAAGCCATAAAAGTGTATAAATGAATGTCAAGCAAACATTTATAGGAGCTGGAGAGCTGGCTCAGATTCAAAACGTTTTTGAGAGGCTTCATCAAAACAATCACTATGCATGGAAATTGTCGAACATTCAAGCTCAAAAATATTTTTTAAATGTAATGAACAGCATGAGTTTTAAACTAGTCTAGATCCATGGAGGTCCAATTTACAGAAAAGATGTGCTGCTGATGTCATGGTGTACAGTACCACAGCACAGCTTCATAGGACCTGGGGAGTCCATACCTTGACTGGTTCTAATGTTGTGGCTGATTGTACATCACAAAAGTGATTTGTCATTTTATGGACATCTCTGATTGGTTTCTTGTTGCTATGGATAACAGCCGCCATCCCCCCAGCCCACCCCCACCCCACTCCCAGCCCACCCCACCCCTATCCCCCCCACCCCCACCCCCGTTTTGAAACACAAATAGACCAGCGTTGACTATCTAGCAGTCAGTCCACAGAATGGCTTTGGAATTGCCAGTCCAGGGTGTTTTTTAATCAGTGAAACTAGATATTCCTTGAAATTTCTCCACCTCATTTGCAGCTCCCATGATTCCATCTCATAAATGAGACGAATACTTGTCTGCAGCTCCAGATCAGGCTGTGAGATTCCAGCACTGCTCAGGCATCTGCTCTGGATGAGAAATCACAAAGCTCTCCGGGTTTGCACTCCCAGAATCTTGACTTAAATAAAAAAAAAAGCTAAATCAGGAGCCCTTCATCTATGTGGCCTTGTTTCTTTCTTCTTCTGGGCAAAATGCTATTGGACTTAAATGGTGAAAATGATGTATGACGGAATGCGCGAAAAGAGAGCTCTGATCTTTTGTGTTTGATTCTTGACAGTGTTGCGTTGCAGGTAAGATGGTTGCATAAATACAATGTTTGTCTTTGGCTCTTCCCTCAAGCCATAAAAGTGTATAAATGAATGTCAAGCAAACATTTATAGGAGCTGGGGCGGTAGCTCTTCATGTATGATGAAACCATTATTGTCATCGCTATATACTGGATTCAAATTAATAAAGAACACAACTTTCCAGTAGGCTTGACTAGATTTTTTTGCCTGCGCTCAGATTAAAAGTGCTTTTGAGAGACTTCATCAAAATAATCAGTATGCATGGCCAAACAAATTCTGTCTTAATGTCACTTATAGGAAATTGCGTTCAAGCTCAAAATAAGTTTTTTAAATGTAATAAATAGCATGAGTTTTAAACTTGTCCATCCATGGAGGTCCCACTTCCAACTTACAGAAAAGATCTGCTGCTGACGTCATGGTGTCAGTCACCACAGCACAGCTTGATAGGTCCTGGGGAGTCCATACCTTGACTAGTCAGAGCTGGTTTTAATATTGTGCATCACAAAAGTGATTTGTTGTTTCAGGGACATCTCTCATTATTTATTTTTTGTTACTGTGGATAACAGTTCTGTCCCCACTGATTTACTAGCAGTCAGTCCAGAGAATGGCATTGGATTTGCCTGTCAAGGGTGTTTTTTTATTCCGTGAAACTAGTGTAAAAATGTGCAACAAATGCCAGGTGTGATGTGAGATTAAAGCTAAAGTCTTGCAGCCAATGCTTGAGAGTTGGCAGCTGTGGTACAAACACTTCATGTACCCTCGAAGGTACAACATGTTCCCTAATGTCCATTTGTGTAACCCAAACGTATGGTTATGTAAAAAATCAAATTTATCTCAGAAGTTGTTGATCAGCCAAGACATTTTTGCTGTCCAATTTGTGTCTGTTTAGTTTAGAGCAACGAGTCTGCCAGTGTTAGTAAACACTAGAATTTACAAGCTAACCCAATCCTTTCTCTAAATACATGCACAAAACTGCTCTCAACCTGCTCAAAGTGGTTGTGCAGACTTGCCGACGTGGTTTAGGACACAGTATGACTTACTGGGAGCTATTAAAAATGAACAAAGCATCACCATGTAGCTGCACACTGCAAGCAGCCATTTTAGCCAAGTGTTGTGCCAGACTCCCTTAAACCCCCCACAGAAATCAACCCACCTTTATGTGCATGCGTGTCACGAAAGCATCCATATGTCTGCCTGCATGTGAAAGGGAGTCGTATTTCGGCACAACACCTGCTGTCTAAAATGTGTGCCCGCAGCTTTGCCTACAAACTTGTTCATTAAAATAGATACTAAACTCGAGCTATTGAACAGATTGTAAAGGTATTACCCTAGTGAGTGTATTCGTACCCAAAAAAGTTTTGTTTTTTTTTTCGTGTGCAAAGTAGCTGCATTTCTTATTTCTTGGTGCTAAATCCTGCAAATGTTCCTCCATCACTGCAAATCACCTTCTGATTCAAACTGGTCCCATTTATTCTCTGAAATCTTAAAAGACATGCTTAAAAGACATTAGTACAGTGGATTTGGTGAGCCACTGCACCTCAGCTGGACTCATAGGATGTGCTGAAAGGAAAAATAGAAAGAAGCAAAGGCTTTCCCACTCCTGTAGGCTGCCCTTCCTGCTGAGGAAGGCACTCAGCATGAAGCCAAGCGAGCCTGGGAAGGATCGATGGAGCGATGTGAGAAAAAGCTTTGAGTGAAAGTCACAGTGCTGCCCTGTCTGCCAGTCTCCTGATCCTTTGGCCCAGAGGAACTAGCAATGCTGGATAGAGCTGGACTTTCATACTTCTCTTCCATGATGCTTGTGTGTGTGTGTTGCTAGCAGCGTTTGCAAGCCAGACAATATATATATCATCTGCTGGCTCGCAGGTGACGTTACACGCTCAGTAATTTCAGCATGCATTTTCCTCCTTGGGGCACAGTCTTTCTTTCTAAAGGCAAAAATTCACAAAAAATTCAAACATTTCAATTACCCCCTATCTCTTTTCACGAGTGGAGACAGATCAGCACATCATGCCGCGGATTTGAATGCCCAACTAGCCTGCTCTGCAACAGCTCTTTGAAGGGAAGAGCATTCACTAAAAGGCGTGATAACACCGTCACCTAAATCCTGTCAAATCCTCCCAAATTGCTTCTTTGTCCCTCACAATATATTTCTTCCCTGTCTATTTCTATCAGCGACTCCACGCCTCCTCAGGCCCAAAGCTGCAGCTGGGTTGCTAAACGCCAGCATGGACAGACAGGGTTACTACCACTCCATCCATTTTTTTGCTTCTTCAGCTCATCTTCCTCCTATCCTTGCAGTCACCAATGGATGACATTTTAGCAAATATAACCCATGTCCTTCCACATGACAAAGCAGCCTGAGGGTCTGTGACCTGCTTCTCAAATTTCTCACCTGGGCTATGGTAAATAAACCCAGCATGGACATAAAGCGATTTTACATCTACTGCTATTCCTGTAGCTCAACATCCATCACTGTCTTACTATGGGCTGTAATCGCTCTCTGTAAAAACGTGCTGTAGAACCTTCTCACATCTACTTGGGGGTTGACAGCCGTGTCTTGCTGTTGGTGTTAGAAAGATTTTCGCACTGCTGCATTTGCAAACATCTGTTGGCAATACTACTTCGAATGCTAATTCCTTGTTGTTGATGTTGTTACTTTTTTTAATATTTACGCTCATGGTAAACACTTTAAGGGCCTGAAAACGATGCATTCATTTTCATTTCTGCCAAGTTCTTACACAGTTCCATTTATTTGCCTTTATTTAACATCACCAGCCACTGTTCTCTTGAGTGCTTGCTTTTGCAAAATTGCAGAAGCTGGCAGGCGCGTTGGAACAGCTGTGTGCGTGTGTGAGTGTGTGTGTGTGTGTGTGTGTGTGTGTGTGTGTCTATGACTAATACAGCAACTACAAACAGCGTTGTGGCGGAAGCATTTTTCTTCTATGTTCAGTGCATTATGAGCCATCTCCACCAATTCAAAAGCCTAATCTAATTTCCCTTAGACTCCCAGAGCGTGAGCCAGCTGTTGTGAAGTCTGTCATCCTTAGTCAATCTTGATGTGTCACAGTCCACAAACAGATATGCAATGAAGGAGGGATAGCAGAACGTCAGAACCTGCAGAACTATATGTTCCTGCCTTCAAAGTAGGCAGAAAAGTTCAAAAAAAGGAAGTTTATCATAGAATGTATGTTGGTTGTGATTGATGGGTTATGGAGGTGAGAGAATGCCCTCTAGTGATAGGCACAAGTGCTGCAGGTAAGTTCAGGGCCACAGCTTTCTTTATCAATTTATTTTTAAATTGTTTTAGTTTATTAACCCTTAGAGTCACACATGAACACACCACAGCACAATGTAAAATTCTTTCTCTGCATTTTAACCCATTCACCAAGTGAAGCTGCTGCTAACGAGGGGGTGCAGTTTGTGGGGACGGTACCTTGCTCAAGAGTGACACTGGCAGTTGGGATTCAAACCCCCAACCTTCTGATTGCAGGGCCAATGCCAGAACCTCTAGGCCATTCAGCCGCCCATAAAGAAAATCAAACCTATAGTCTCAGAAACATGGCATAGCCAAGAGCAATTTCATTCAGTTCCTCTCTACGTCTTGGTAGAAAAATAGTGAGAGCAGCATGCTGATGACATTCAGACACATTTCTACAAATCGCTCCTAAATACATGTAGACAAACTGAGATATATCTTCTGTCAGGGCAGCATGAGTATAATTGGTATCAGCATGAGCTGTGTTTGAATAGCTGTCTTCAGGCTGCCTCAAGCTCAGGGCCTGTTGCTTTGAAGAAGCCTATTTGTGGGCATGAGCGGTCAATCCCATGCTCACTGCAAATATGTTTCTCAGACCCTCTGTTCTTGAAATTAACTGCAATCAAAGCATCCCCATGGCCCTCAACCAACCCCCACCCCCCAACCCCCAAACCGCATCCCATTCCCTACTGCGCTTGGCCAGTAGCAGCTTCTTAAAACGGATCCTTCCTGGACCCATCACCATAGTAACAACATTTGCCCCAATTACTGCTCTAACACTTCTTAGCCTTGGTGGGTGGATGGGTCAGGGGGGGGGGGTTCCAGTTAGTTATCCTCTAATCAGGATGGACTGGAAAAATTTGAGGACCCAGTCACTTGTATGTAGTTATCTGCTCTCAAGGACGCTCAGCCACTGTAATAAACGAGGTGTGGCTGGTACGCCATCGCTCCAGACACTGTACATCACTACTAATGGCTTCTGCCCTGATGGCAAACAGAATTAAGAGAGCATTAATTAGGCTCATCGATTGAGCAAACCAGGGGCAGGCCTGAAGTCACAAACCAATGCAGCTTTACAGTTCAGCCAGCAGTGGCTTTGCTGTAGCAGATACATACTTTGTCCTCTCTCCTTGAATTCCATGCTCTGTTGCATTTGTGTGTGTGTGTGTGTGTGGTGAAAGGGAGAGGAAAGGGTGCATAGAGATGCACAGCTGGTACAGGGGTCTCGGGCGCAAGTGACTCATTTAGAGCAGCCAGCTCCAAGTGTGTGACAGGAGGCTGAGAGTGGAACAAAAGCACCAAGGACTGCAATGTTTCACTGCGACAACAAACAGCTCTGGAAACATGACGCTCTAGGCAAAGTTGAACTGGAATACGTGTTGCTCCAGATATTGGTGCCCTCCAAAAATGAATTCTGCAGTCTTTAATGATACAAAGGTTTTAGATAAACACACATAGAGTGAACAGATGGACCTACATGTCACACACCATAGCAGTGAACAAAAAATAGTAGTAGACAGTCCAGAATATATTCACTATATAATGCATTATTTTGAGAGATTATTTTGCAGTCATGTCTGAAAATGTGGTCCTGTGCACCAATGGAATGCTAAAATAGACTGCAATGGGTAGTGTCAAAACAATAGCTTTGTTCCAAATGTTGGGCTTGATTTCTATGGTTCTATGGCTTTTTGAAATATAACAATACAACTGACGGTCAACAAAGGCCGTCTTCATTCTGAAAGGACACTACCAGAGTGCCTTTCGTGGCCTTTTGTCATTATTTGTGCACACATTTGACCCATAGAATTTTGAATGCTAGCATTTGAAACCACCGCATCTGCAGCCACACTGCAGAATTTGTCTTTAAATGTAAGCTGCATTCAAAAAGCTCACAATGAAATTAGTTTACTGGGAGCAAATCAGCTTTCTAAAATATGCAGATTATGATAAGTGTTGGTTTAAGGAGCACGAGCCAATGCTGGCAGTAAAAGTGCTACACAAAAGGCCAGAAAAAAATAAAGCACTCCATTTCTTTTGTTGTGTGTCTGTTTAAGAAGGAGTATATTAAATTTAGAGTGTCACATGTTTTTGGTGAGGTGAAAAGTCTTTATCTTGCCGGAGAGCATTTAATTACAAAAAAATTCAATCTGCATGATTTCTCCATTGAAGGTCGCATAGCAGCTCCTTTGTGATGTCTTGACATGACAAAGAGGCTTTGGTCAACTGTTCCATTTTGCATTATGTAATAAAAAAGCTTTCATAGCACAAAGCAGCCAAGGCCGTAGCCTAGCTCTTGAAACACAGCTAATGCACTCTGGCAGTTACAGAGTACTCGGAAAACTGTGGCATTTGCAAATGGAATGTGACCTAATCGGATAGGTCATCTTAGTGATATAGTATGTTAAATAACATATGTGTAGCTAATTTTGTAAATGTTATTACTCATGTGCTAAAAGCAAAGTCATTCTCTGCAGGTTGTATTTGCGCTGAGAAGGTCTCTACTTGGTACTCAAATGGTCAGGTGATTAGCAAGACATTCGTTGTTGATAGCAATACATAAAACAATAGACAGAACAATATATAAAAACCTTGCTGTGTGCAAAAATGTTTGATCTCTGTTTGTTCACAGGATTAGCCTGCTGCATTATTTTTTGCCATTCAGAACAGAAGGAAGGCTCTGTCAACAATGAAGTCAAGAAAGTGCTGGTACAGGGTGTCATGATCCTCTGCAGTCGGTTAAACAGTTTGTATTTTCAAAGAACTAAATACTTCCTCATGCCTCCTTCACATGATGGGCTGAAGAATATTTCAGACTGTGGTTGGGTGGCCGCACAGAGTGTTGCCTTTCTTTCATTATGGCCACAACACAATGAATTCACAGGAATTACAGTGGTGGCGTGACCTTCGCTCTTGCCTCCTTGTTCATTACTGGTGCAGGCAAGGCCAATGGTTCGAGAGACTATTTCACACTGCATCAGAGTATCGAGGCCGGCCAAGAGGTGCAGGGCCGCGGAAAATGAATATGAAATGGAAATGCAATTTCCTTTCGGCCAGATGGGTGACTTAGTATTCTTGACGAATGCTGGGAGATCAAAAAGTCCTATTAGACTACTTGGATAACGATGCAGTGGGCAAGAGAGGAAGCGTCTCCTTCATATTAAAACTGCTAGGACATCGGCGAGACTTGGTTTTCTGATGTCATGTTCATCTGCCGCCTTGCATAAACATGTAACACATCTTTTTCTTTTTTTTATTGAATAATCAATGCTAGCATCATTATTGTAGTCAGGATAGTGAAAACTAAATGTGCTGGCTAGAGCGGACAGAGAGTCAATATTCCTTTAAAGGAGTTAACTGCTGATGCCATGTGCAGGGCATATGAGGGCCAGGGTGATATGGATCTGATGGCACACAAATGTGGACAGCAGCACTAATAAGACCAGGCTGTCAAACATATGCTCTTTACACAGGTGAAAATGCTATAGCAAAGAAATGTATTAAACCCTTGGAAAACTGACTTTAAGTGGGGAAACTGTCATAGAGGCTAGTGTGTATGTTAAGACCTGCTGTGGTCTGACTCCTGCTGGGCATTGAGAGATTCTGGAAACTGATTTGCGGGAAGGGTGTAGATTTTTCAAAATCCCTACTAGATTTTGAAAACCACTGTGGGCGGCTGGATGGCCTAGTGGTTAGGGTGTTGGCCCTGCCATCTGAGGGTTGGGGTTTGGGTCCCAGCTACTAGTGTCACCACTGAAGCACCCTTGAGCAAGGTACCATCCCCACATGTTGCTCCCTGCGTGCCTTGCTGGTAGCAGCCCACTGCTTCACTTGGTGAATGGGTTAAAGGCAGAGAAAGAATTTCACTGTGTGTTGTATTTGTATGCATATGACAAATAAATTCTTTCATGCTGATTCTTCCCAGTTGCTTGGCCTTAAAGAAGACCAGCAAGATCTCTATGGCTTTGCCCTGCATAAATAAAGTTGGATTGCTGAAAATCTACCATACAACAGGAGCCACTGTAGCTCATGTTTGGCCCTAGCCATGCTATAAACCCTCCTGATAATCATTGTCCTTCAGGTAATGGTTGCTGAAGGTTAATTTAGTGTTCCTGCTTGGTCACTGCTAAAGTTATTAGTTTACTGAAAGACCACTGGGACTGAATCCCTTCAGGACATGAGTACAGTAATAGAACAGAAAAGTGCACTAGGGGGGAACCATTCTCAATCAGCCTTCTTATATGCAGCAGCTAACCTTGAGCTTGCCTAATAGATTGCAATAGAAATTATGTTAATTGGTCTGCATCTTTTACTTCAGATACAGAAAGCTGTTTTATTTGCTTTTCTGATGCTGACTGTGTGGGCCTACTTATTTATATTGAAGAGCCAGTGACAGCTACAGGTTGTACCTTGTACGGTTACAAAGAAGGCATTCAGAATTGTCAAGAGGAATTTCATTGAGAAGGATGATGGGGTCTTCTGAAGTGGAATCACAAATCCACAAGGACAAAGTACACCCTAGTATTTACAAGGGAAAACAGCATGAATTCCGTTCTTGGACAAAGTCCCAAAGCAGGCATCCAAAAATGACATCCAAAACAGCATGATGAAAATCCAGAGCAGAAGTAAGTCCTGAAGCCACAGAGCACATTTCTGGCAAGCATTTAGACTGGAAAGAAGGTTATATTGCTGAAGTCTCCTTTGTTTAATTATAGAGCAATTTCTGTGAGCAAACTAGTTCAATTCTCTGTGCAACAGGCAGATGTCCTTTCAGGTTCTGAAAAGCTAACCAGAAAATGTATGTGTAATATTTAAGTAATTGGATGCTTCCCTGGTGCTCTGTGCCTCAGCAAGCCACCCCTGTTATCTTACCAGACTGGTTTTCAAATGTAGTCGTTACACATAAAAAAAAAAGAAAGTTTCTGAAGTGGGCATTTCTAAGGTAACACACACAAGGAACTGTGTAGGCGACCAACAAAGTTATTTTTGTTTGTGCATAGGCCTACTTTTCATCCAGGCAAAGCAACAAAAAAGTGCTAATTGCAATGTTTCACAACTTTGTGAACTGCAGTGTGGAGCAGTAAAACCTGTGCCATTCCTGACCTCCTCCAGCAGAGCCAGTGCACTACAGCTATCGCAAATGGCATCCAATTAAAAGCACGGCACAATAAGAGAGTCATTATGGTGCCGTTTTGAAGGAAGCCACTAAATTGAATCTTGTAAATGACACTTTATATGCACTAAAACCCCGGCCTCTTGGATTTCTCGTGTCCTCCTAATCGTATTGTGGTTGCAGGCAAGAGGCGAGAGAAGAGATTTTAAAGATGCGTGGGGCAGGATTACGAGATAACACCCCCCTTCCTCTTCCGTCTTTTCTTATGGAATACAATAGGAGGAATGCTGAACCATGTCTTATCTGAGCGATGCAATGATAAGACTGTTGTGTCGTCAAAGCATAGACGATCGACCCGATAGCCATCGAATAATCTCTTGCGTATTACGTTTATGACATCCGGCAGCAGTAAGACTGAACCCGGGAGCAGTCATTAGCCACCACCATTCATCAGTCCCCAATCCCAGTTGGCCATATGGGTAGCTAATGCTCTGACTGCAGTGCTGGCTGAACCGTTAGCCATTAGCCATCCGCTTTGGCTCTCTTTCTGTTCCCTTCTGCGGCCTTGCTCTCGGAGCAGTGGCTGAAGTATCACTTGTCATTTGTAAGTGATGGCAGGCAGTCAGGAGTCCCCGCGCAGTTCAGATAAGATCGATGATTTCGCACCTTACTCACATCAGCTCAGATAGTAAAGGTCACAGCAAACTGTTTGTGTCGCAAAAGAGTGTCAGCACCAGTAACACAGTTACCGCCCCAGCACCTATTTGGACACAAAGCTGTGGGCCAAAAAACGTATTAGAAATCCATTTCGCAGGCAAGGTGTGTCAAAAAAAGCGTGTTATAGACAAGACAGAGAGTAAATGGATCGTCACTGAGAGGAAAGTCTGAACCTCAAATCTGTGCTGAAATTACCATACAGATCCTTTCTCTTTCATGGAGTCCTGGCTGCATGGGTGCCTATATTCTGCTCCTTGGGAAAAAAAGAAAGCCGAAAAGAAAAAGAGGATACTCTTTTTCTTGAATCATTTCCTCAAGCAGCCTTAGCGTTTCCTCAAACTGCCAGCCTATTTGCACTACCCGAGAGGTATAACAAGCTTGATCATTACTGCCAAATATAAAATTAGCAGCTGTCAGTTGCTTGTTAAACCATGTTTTTCTCGTAACCATTTACAAAAACAGAGAGCGTGCCCAATTTCTCGATAATTAATCACCACAGATAGTGTCCTTGGAGTGTTAACAAGGCTGACTATCTTCGAGTGATTTAATTGCAGTAGATATTCAAACTTCCAAACAAACGTTAAGTTATTTGTTGTGTATTCCTTGTATTGGTGGTGTCACACTCTGTTCCTGTGGGCTCACCAATTCAACCCACTTAACACTCCTGGTTCAACTCATCAGCTAATGACATAAGCCTTTGTGAGCTGAGGTTACGGTGTTTGAAGAAGGCGAAAACTCATTTCCACATGAGGTTGACAAACCCACTTTGGGAGAAAGTCTGTGTCTGAAAATTCTCCCTCTGAATAAAACAAAAAAAACTTGCTCACCCAGTGCCGTTCTTTGTGATGGGTTTTCACACTTCACAATTCCTTTCATGTTCTTCATGACGCCTACGTTTTACCCATGGATGTTTGGCAAGGGGTCTGGCCTTCTAATACAAACATACAGCCCAGAACTCTGGCCCAGGTTCTGTTTTGTATTCATTCCTCAAACCACAGCCGATTAATTGAAAGCATGGCCTGTGCTCACAAAGGGTATTTTCCATAAAACCTTGAGAGATGTGAGAGAAGCTTGGGGATGGGGAGTACTATACAGTGGAATGCAGTATCTGAGAGGTCTATGGGCTGACCAAAAAAAAGCCTTGGGTCCTTTTTACAATGGTAAGGTCAGCAATGGAAATCACTTCTTATTCCAATGATGTGACAATCAATGCAACCAGCTGTGTGACCAGCAGTGAGCTAGTATGAATGAACATAAAACAAAAAGAATATACTGGCAATTGTTTCTGAGATACATCCTTATTATTCTAGACCTGAAACGGGTATGGAAGACAACAAAGACTAATAGCCATACAGAAAACACAACGGGAGAGAGAGCATGGAAAGAAGGTTCATATTCTCATTAAGACACAGATAGAGCAGTAATGGTCTTGGCCCATGCCTGCAGTGTTCAGCGATCCAGTGTCTGTTTTCATTTCAATGTGCTGTAGAGCTGCTGACAAATATTCAATAATATTTTTAAAAATTGGATTATCAAAATACTTGAAAACACAAAGCTAATGCTATAATAATAATAATAATAATAATAATAATAATAATAATTATTATTATTATTATTATTATTATTATTATTATTATTATTATTATTATTATACAAACCCCAAAGGCAGGATTTCTTTCTATTTAAGCATTTAAGCTAAAGTAGCTTTGTATTACACATACACTAGTATTCCAAATTTAGAATCATATTTTTCAATAAAATAAAACAAGATTTGTTGCAAATACATATGTAAAATATGTGTTCAAATGATGTGCTAGATAAAATGTAATCTTCAGAATAATGGACAGACCTGTAGACTAATCATTGATCCATGAAATTGAATATTACAGAACATACCCATAAAGATCTGTAAACATCTGTAGTAGAATTTGTTGACTAAAATTACATCAGTTGACAAGGAATGACAAGTAATTCTAAACTTTGAAATGGTTTTGGTGGCCAGAATCAAAGACAGTTCTTCCACTGGGTAATAAAACACATTTACGATTGCCACTACATTGGATAGAGATCTACACAGTGCCTCCGCTGGCAAGAGTCAGGCATTGTTGACTCAATGGGCAGGTAAAACTTCTGGAGCTTTGTAACACTGCGGTCTAAAAGTGCACCCTGGATCTGTAATTCATGTAGCTTGTCAGCAGATTGCTATCCCCTCATGATGGTAACTGCAGACATCTCCTTCAACTCTGTAATGTGCTCTATGCTTCATTGCCTCAGCCATCTTCCAGCTCAAATATCTCTATTTTGACACTGTCGACCACTGCTCTGGCGCTGCCAGGCTTGTAGGGATTATTGAACATGGAAAGACACGTGCCGTGTTAATCAATAGCCAGAGTGTTCCATCTGAGCCAGGTGAATACTTGCCAGGATTACCATCTGCCTAATGCTTGCCTTCAGACAAGGTGATTCTTGAATCCAAACCCACCATGGTTTCCATCTCACTCAAAGTGATTTCTCAGACAAAGTGCAGAAAAGCCTGAATTATATGTAGTAGCACAGATGACAGCTTCTTCTACTTTCATCTGTTCTCTACTGGCAAACGTTCACCAGTCATTTTTGGTTGCATTGGTCAAAATGTATACATGGAACACCTAGTGCTTTAGTTAGAAATTCTCAGAATCACACTGGATCATAATGACTGCGCCCTAAATTCTGACCTTCGAATCACTTTAGAAAGCAGTATGATTAAGCAACAGAAAATCAGATTCACAAGTATGAAGTGTTTTTTTGTTTTTTTTTACCAATGTGTTCACTCATAGGTACATTTCACCAGTTGGTCCACATCGCAGATGTAAAAGTATGACGCAATTTGTGTTCAGCATTTTCTAGTCTTATGTCAGAGGTCACACTCTGGACACAGGACACTATTGGCTAGATAATTTAGTGGGTAGTCTATTCTCAGTCCGACAGTGACACTGAGGTATTTACAAAGTGCTCTGTGTGATCCATACTGTATAGCACACGCCCACGCACACTGAGAAGCCCACCGCCCCCCCCGCCCCAAATAATACCTGCTCATTTGTCGTCCTGTGAGGTCCATGAGCATAAGTAGGTAAATAAAGCTGATAAAATGCACAATGAGTGTACATGCAAGGTAGATGTGCCTAATGAAGTGTAACTAACATGATGCATTTAGATTTTTCTAGTAGGTAGCGATTCTGAATAAAGCTTCCTTTAAATTTCCATCGTTGTCTAGAACCTGTTTTGACATCATAACTTGATAACATGAGGACTAGGTACAAACTCATCTCAGCTTAAGGTACCTTTGCTCTCCGAAGCCCAAAACTGGTTCAAGTATCCTCATCCCTGTTCATAAATAAATGAACTGAAGTACAGTGGTACATGACTAATTTCTCTCATCAGTCGCAGATAAATGAGGGGGCAAAGTCAATCAGTGGGGAGAATCTAATCAGATATGAAAAAGCAATTAAAAAATACCTGAGCCCTCTGAGTAAGGAAACTTTCCAGATTATTAATATCTTCTTTTTCATTATGGCGGCAACTTTGTTAATAAGCATAAGATGAAACAGAGCAGGGGGCAATCAGCCTTTCCAGGGTCTCTTCACGATCATGTCAACAGGCCTTTGTGTTTTGTCAACCCAAGGCCAATGCAAATGGATTGCTTCATATACACATTGTCTAGCAACCCGGTAATGAAATAAACTGCTGGTTGAATGGATACCGGCTTATTTTAAAAGCACCATCATGCCTCGTTGATGGCACAATAGCCTAATTTTCTTTAGGCATTCATTTTCTAAATAAGTGCTGAGATCATTCTAGTTTTTATAATGGTGCGTCTATATCTTGAACAATGAATTGCCCCCCAAGAAAAAAAAAACACATTATGCAGTCTGAGTGGAGCTATAAGCTCTCTCAATTTTCAGCCTGTAAACTCCAGCTTAAAATAACAGTGTGTCCACAAAGCATGGAGAATAGCAATTTCGAAAAGATGACCTAGTCTTTGTGCTTTTGCTGATTTCCTTCACTGTTCTTTTCAGATCGGCGCATGAAACAGAAACGGAGGGCTCAAATCATCAAACAAGTGGCACACGCCTGCTTGTTTGGATAGGTTTTGAGTTAATGAGGCTAAAGGGATCTCCCGCAGAATGAACACTGGCAAAAATGAAGGCGGCACTGCATGATGCAGATGGATTTAAAAGGGAATGTTTATGTGTGAACAGTGCAGAATGCGCTTTGATGAGCGACAGAGGTGAAAAAAAATCAATTACACCCTTGGTGATCAGAGACTGGTGGCTAGTCTGCACCGTCTCATACAAATGCTGTTTAGAATTCAGTTTAATCCATAAAAAGGGGAAGACAAATAAGGTCTAACAAACTGCACTGCGAAAGACAACTAGAAAGCTAAAGTAAGCAGACAAGCAGTTTAATGGATGTGAAGATCTGTATTTTCAGTGACATATTTAGCCCTGCCTTCATAACCTCCAATTTACACAGTGTTTACCAGAACTGAATAGGTTATTCTCTTTTTATTGAAATCGCAGTTCAAATCGCAAGAGCTGGTGGATTAATTATATTCGACATTATTGACAGTTGTTTTAGATTCTAAGAGGGGAAATTTGACCTAAATGCGCAGACCTGGAAGTCTGGCACACTTTCTCCAGCCCTAAGTCTGAAAAATGGATGTGCTTGTTTTCTTGGCAAAAACAGGCCTGGCGCTTGGGTTCTAGAAAGTAATTGCATTTAATAGCAAATGTGTTTAGATATTTTCCCCAAAATGTCCAGCCTAAGTGCTTACAGCATCAAACTTATCATATTATCCCTGATAATAACCCAGACACTACAGCTGTACCTGTATCATATTCATAGAATGTAGATTAAAAAGAATAGGAACACAAATTACTTTGCAAAAAGGCCTACAGGTGCAGAAAAAAAATAGTTTTCATAATCTGTAGTAACTTATGAATTTTATAACTTCTGTCAGCATTGCACTTTATGATCCCTATACCTTCCCAGTGTCTGCTTTTTACTCCTCTTTGAAATGAATAAGCAATGGCAAGAATTTCTCCTTTCCAATGGTTTGGTTTGCATGAAAATCAACAATGCTGCGGGCTGTTCTTATACTGCTGGGCTGTGGGGGTGAGAAACCTTTTTGTCTGTGGCTTTGTCTGGGTCTGATGTAACGGTTTCCCACAGGTTTTCCCAGCCCTCATTGATTTTTAATTCAGCTCACCACAGTGCAAGGTCAAATCTCCTGATTAAACATGAAAGCACTGCAGCATAAACATATGGACCGATTCCAGATGCTGCACACACGGATCAGCGGCAATGGTGGAACAGTCTTGAGGGGGATGGACATTAAAAATGGATTTGCCATCAACTAACTATAGTTGTTTATATGCACTCCCCAGCACCCCCAAACCTCCCCCCCCCAACTTATTTTAACTTATGTTTAAGACAGCTATACATACTATATTCCTAGATTTTAAACTGTACATCTTTAGACTGTATATTGAGAGAATGTTTTATTTTTATTTAATACTATTTTGCGACATAGTACTTTGGTCTATTTTTCTTTTATTCTATTCTACTGTTTTCTCAATTTTGCAGCTCTTAACTTTGTACTGTCCACCTTCTGCCGTTACTAAGTGACTTTCCCACTTGTGGGACTAATAAAGGTTTATCTTAGCTTATCTTATCTCATCTTAAGACGGCATAAACCCCAAAACAGTATGAATCCACCTCAAGCAATATGTGATGACTAGCTCATTTGAAATCTGGTCAGCCTGGAGAGGAATTCCCATCATAGCCTTGAGATCAACATGCTCTTAAAAAGCATTAAAGCAACTGTCTTTGCTGCTGGATGATGTTCTTTGCTCATTCCAGATTACTATCCCAGCAGATTCAGTAGATCCCAATTCCCACCCATATTCTCGCATTGCAATAGACCAGGCATAGGCTTGCCCTACCAGTCCATTAATGGCACCTGAATTTCTGTGAACCCTGTATCCAGCTGCGCAGCACACCCTTGGTAATACACAGCCAGAGGGATAATGAAGGGTGCTGCGATGCATTTTCTAAGCACTGGGGTGAGAGAGAGAGTGGAATGAGTCTGCAGGCTGCTGTTTCAATAGCTCACCTCTGTTTAAATTCAGGAGGTTGGAGTCAAGTGTAACCAGCTCCATTATTAATGGTGTCAGTTTTACTCCCGGTGCAGCGGTGTGCAATAAATGACATCCCCCCCGTTATAATTTATTCCTGCTGGTCTCCACACGGACCCTCTGTTTAACATAACATGGATGAATCTCCTCCCAGCTTACTCATGGGCTCCTAATAAAGGTCATTTTTACCTGCTGCCATGTGAATTAAATTTGACTGGGCATCTTCCACGGCCCTATGTGGAGTTTAACACGTTAGAGGAGCCATAGAGGAAATCAATCACCAGGGCCTAAACAAAGTTTAAATCAAGCTGTAATATCCGTAATCATTCAGTGCACAGGTTCAGATATTCCAGCGGAAATCGGCAGTCTGGGTGAAGTATGCTGGGAGAATGTCCAAAATGGGTCCCAAGTCCAGGAGTAATTGGAGAACAATGGGACTGAAGGATTGTCAAGAAGCATGTAAGATTACAGCTGGAGAGCTGCACAGGTGCAATATAGGGCAAGGGGGAGGTGGTGCCCAGTTTAGAGCGACGAATGGACAGAGGCAAAGGAAGTGCTATGGGCTTTGCGGCACCCCATTTTCAAAACTGTTTTAACTGTTGTGCCACTGCTAAAAAGATAATAATAATAATAATAATAATAATAATAATAATAATAATAATAATAATAATAAATGCATTGTTGTAGGGCGGGATTATTTATTTTAATTCCATGTATATCTACACACACATACATCACGTTAATATACACTTCAGTATAAAATACTGTAGTACCCCTCATTACATTGGTATGGGTGGCCTGTCCTTGCTGAAGCAGTCAGATCACGTTCTGCATTGACATTCTCAGTCAACTAAGAAACAGTTGATCTTCTGTTTTATCATACCACTTTAATACACAAGCATCACATTCATTTTGCCTTTGACCACAGTTTACTGCTGTCCTAATGCAGATGTCACTTTAGTCACTGTTCTTATTGAACTATTAGACAGTTGAGCAGGCTTTGTGATTGAGGCCGCCCAATAGTCTCATTTGTGGTTATCACTTGTGGCTGACAGAGTCAAGCACTGCTGAAGTTAATTTTGTGCTGTATTGGTGGCTTGTATTTCTGTCTCTTTCTGCACGGTAGCATTATCAATGTCCTCTATTGTGACTTTCCCAGGAGAAATATTTGCCCCCCATGAATTCTTATATTTTTGCATATTTGTTACACTAAATGGTTTCAGATCCTCATTGAAAATGTAATATAAAACCAGGAGAGCATGAGGAAACACAAAATACAGTTTTTAAATCAAATGTGTTTATTTTCATTTATTAAAGGAACATTAGTAGCACCCATCTGAAAATGTAATTGCCCCCACAGATGCCATAACTGCTTATACTACCTTTAGCAGCAAAGCTACAGCCAAATGTAGTAGCAGGTGATCAGTCTTTCATTCTACTGTGGGGAAATGTGGCCTAGTCTTCTTTGCAGGATTGCTTTAATTTAGCAACATTGGAGACCTTGAACATGAACCATTTATGGTACTGCCCCAGCATCTCAGTGGGGTTTAAGTTGGACTTGCAGTTATGATTCAAACCATTGCCTTGATAACCCAACTGCATGTGAGCTTCAGAGTATTGAAAATGGCATTGTACCCCTTTCCAGACTGATGAATTTTAGTAACTATATTTCTCATCTCTAACAGAATATCTCTGACAATGTGCAGCTTGAAGAGACCTTTTAGTAGTGGCAGATCTAGCGAGTGGAAAAGAGGTGGCAGGGAGTTTTGGCAGAGTGCTGCACCTGGGTTTTGGCAGTATGTGTGTATGGTCGCAAGTTTCCGAAACAGGACAATATCAGTCTAGTTTAGATGTCTGAATTAATACAAACTTATTAAACTGAACATCTGACAACTGAACAAATTTCATGCATGTCTGTATGCACCAGTAGGTGTATGTCTAAAACAATGTTTTGCTTGCCTGCATATCTATTAATGCCTGTGTATCAATACTAATACAGAAAATGGGCCACTGAGCAAACTATTTACAAAGCAAACCAAGAACAACCAACATATAGTTGTTCTGATCAGCTGTATTTGGAAAAGAACTTTGTAGAACTTGCTGGATTTTAATGCACCAAATTTCCTCTGAAGCCTATTCCCAAGAATATCTACTGTAATAGGTTAGAAGTAATATGCTCCATTAAATAGGCTATATTAACAGACTGTATGACATAGGCTGTATTAGAGCCAAAATAATTTTATAGCCTAGTCATAGGCTCCACAGCGGTCAAAATTTGTCATTCAAGTCAGGAATAAATGTCCTGATAAACGAATACAGCCATACAGTACTTTTACATAGAAAAGGCTGATGTTTATATCCATACTCTGTTTCCTCAAACAGCTCTGCAGCGCAGCTTTATGAGTGTTCTGAGCTGGAAAGCAACTCATGCATGCACAAAGACGTGTCTTGATGTCTTGTGACTAATGGGCTGGTTGTGTGAATGATTAGTATGACACATAAATAATGGATTTTTTGTTTTTACACAATATTCTAGTCCATTTCAATTGTCAAGCGAGATGGCAAGGGCTGCAATGCCGTAAGTCACCTGACTTTTAACCTACTTCACCCACTGTGGAATGGTTCTATTAAAATGTTTATTTTCGACAAAGCGGGCAGTAATTAAGCCTTGGTGTGTCTAGTCAAACTGATCTAATTATCAATTACATTTGTTTAATTGACTGATTGAGTTACTAACACACCGCCAACTTTTTGCCTTCAATGAATGACATGATTGTTTAAAAATTGCATTTTGTTTACTCAGGTTATCCTTACCTCAAATTCATTTGATGATCTGAAACAATTAAGTGTGACAAATATGCAAGTACAGAAGATATGTGCCACTTAATATTTTAGTACCTTCAATTTAAAATGTTCCCCTCCAATCCTGCGAACTGATACACAAACTTACCAACTTTTTTCTCCTGTGAATGCAGACATACAGTGAACTGATGCTTATTTTGATGAGAAGACATACCACAGAGAATGTGGGTCACAGTTCCTGAGCTGTATTGGTGTTACATGATGATCAGTGGAATTCTTTGAGTTGCATACATGCGGTATTCTAACACTGTCGAGCTCCCACAGAGACATCTAAATTTTGTAGAAGGAGGTAGCACAAAGGTACAGTAAATCATAACAGAAGTCAGAGAGCATCCACAAATTGCTGTATAAATATATCTCCTTGACTTATGCTACATACATGGAGATTAGATGCCTATTTCAAAACATAACCAACACCTTACAGTTTTACGGCCCTTTGGCAATGACCTTGATTAGTTCTGCTTGGGTGTGCAGTGCTATTAAGTGACATTCTTTTTTTCGTGTGTTTACTGTATGAAGTTTCTGTAATCTGTTCTGCAGCACATTCAGTAGAATCTTTATAGAGATGGACTAGTTTCTGCTATGACAGCCTACACATATACACTGACAAGCTAACTTTCAGTGGGAATGTGTTTATTATTGGAAAGACACAAATGTTGTTAGTATACCCATTGACACATATGCCTCCACTCAAACATAATCTCAGATACACTGTCTGTTAGCATAATCAAAACTGTTTAATTATGAATGATTAGTTCACACATAGTTATTTCAGGTTTGTGATTATTATGCAGCTCTATCAGTTTCTTCTAGCCAAGCTGGTCATTTTATGGGCAATATACTACAGTATTTTATTTTATTTCCCTTTTAACATCTGTGTGGGTTTATGTACCAAACAGTTCATTTTCCAACACGTTTTTATCCCTTAGAACGAAAATGGTTGGTTTTGAAACTGTACCAACTGGACTGGAAGTACAGATCAAATAATCTCCTCGATTTGTGGGTTTTATCAAGGATGCATCAGGATTTGACTAGTATGTCACTGGGTAGTCAACCTTTCCAGAATGCATTTTACACAAAGTAGCAACAACAGTGGTGGAGAACCATTACTGTAAGTTTTAAGTGACCACAGCCTGTCACATTGTACATGTTTTCTTAAGGTTTTATTCAACTGCTTTGTACTCTTCACAAAAACCAACTAATTTTCTAATATTTTAATTAGTATATATTTTTAATGGAAAATGAAGGCAAACAATAAGGTTACTATGTGGGATTCCCATTTAGATTGGAGTCTGATCTCACCATCTGAAGTCTGAAATCCCAAGAATGGGAGCCTGTACTTGAAGTACTCCCGAAGTGAAAAGCCAAATGCGACTGACAGGTGCCAGCATTTTTTATTGGGTTGGAATATTGTGGTATCAAAAGATAATTTCCCAAAGGCAGACAGATTCAACATATTCATGCATAATATTATGGATGTTACAAAGTATACAGTAGCGTTTAAGAAAAATTATATTTTATATATTCAATTTCTTAAACAAATATCTGTAATGTTGACAAATGTTATGAAGACAGTTAATATTGAATTAAATGTATCTCTATACTATTAACCTTAAAAATAGTTTATTGTTCAAAAAATATTCCAGCTCCTATGACTGTTCCTTGAAAATCAAGATATTCATGGAATCCTGGTTTTAATGAAATTCTGGACCCTTGGATTGAAAAAAAGCTTTTCGACTCTGAATTTAAAGATATGTTGCCAGAGACGCAAGCATGAAAAAGGCCATTTTCTTCAGCACTGCTGACTCTGGTGACACCTTTGTGTGTGAATGCTTGCAATTTTATCAGAATGACAAGTAAGGAGGCAGCAGATTTCACGACTCCAATTCATATACTGAGAAAACAAACATGTCCTTCAAAAGACAAACAGCCTCTGATGGCACATAACCGCAAAGGCACAAAACAAACAGATAATATGAGTTTGACTGAAATATATAATTTCTCTGTGTGTGTTGCGAAGAACTTTTAATGTCTGTAGTGGAATCGATGATCTGTTTTTAATCTGTTTGTGCGTACGTTAATAGTTTCTAATGATGTTTTAATGAATATATTATCTAGTGAACATAATAAGTCTCTAAAAAACATAAGTTGGCAATTAAGCCCTGTGGGCCAGGGCTTGTTTACACTCTTTCTAGTGAGATATGTCACGCATGCTCTAAAGGGCTGTTTACACCTGAAAGCGTACGTTGTGCTCCTTTGTGGAGTGGTGAAGTGTGTGTGGATGCTTGCTTTCTGAAGCACGGCCACAGAGACAATTAAGGCAGCCCAGAGCTGTGTTGTGGAAGGAGAGAGAGAGGTATGAAAGTGAGAGGGAGAGAAAAGGAAAAGAGAGAGCACAAATGGAGAAAGAGAGAGAGAAGGAAAGAAGAGAGGGGAGAAAAAGAGGGAGAGAGATAGAGTGAGAGGAGAGAAAAGGGGGAAAGAAAAGGGAGAGAGAGTAGGAAAAAGGGGGAGAGAGAGCGAGAGTGAGAGGAGAGAGAGAGAGAGAGAGAAAGGGGCTAAAGAGAGAGAGCAAATGGAGAAAGAGAGAGAGATGGAATCAAAAGAGAGGAGAAAATGAGGGAGAGAGACAGAGTGAGAGGAGAGAAAAAGGGGAAAATAAAAGGGATAAAGACAGGGGAAAAGGGGGAGAGAGTGTGAGTGAGAGAAGAGAGAGAGAGAGAGAAGGGAGAGAGCGGGAGGGGTTTAGGGGCACACACAGGACTCTGAAACACCTTTGTTTTTTCCATCTCTTTAGCAAGTGTGACGTGACTCATTTTCCTAAACACACTCATCTCTTTGCTCTATCAAATACCTTGGTGGACCTCAATAAGAGAGAACAGCTGTGATGGATGGCTGCACCTTATGCTGAAAGGAGACACACACACACACACACACGTACACACATCCCCTGAATACAACGGTGTCAACAATGGCAAAAACTATTACCCCACTCACCCACACCACCTTCTCCAACTCTGCCCAAACTAAAGGACCCGTTCTGATCTCAAAATATGCCTCTACCAGCTGGCCTCGGCACAGCCAAAGCAAAAAAAAAAAATGACGCAATACTTAATTGTGGGGAGTCATTTCTTCCATCTCTTTTCACTCCTTCCATGCTTAATACGGCAGATGAGATTAAGGCAGACAGGTAGTGGGAGATGTGAGGCAAGCTCTGAAGCCATTTTTCCCCCTCAAACGGATGAGGTTGGCTAATGAATTTAATGACGATCTCACTTTGTACTGTACTTGCTCTCACTCGTTCTCTCTCAGTCTCTCTCTCCTTCTGTTTTTCTCATGCACAGGCCAGCGCTTTATTTCCTTGCCAATGGGGATACTAGTCCAACTGCATTGGGCTCGCACATTAATGGCTGCCTCAGCAGAAGGCCAGGCTTGTGATAGTCGCAGATCAAAGTTAATGAGGGTTCAGTCATTTAGCATGGCGGATTTAGCCTGGGGATTTAACGCCCCGGTGATGCTGTGGCGACAGCATTGTTAAAGTTCGTTCAAGGTTTAACCAAGTCAGAGCGACTTGGTTTATGCAAAGCCTGCAGGCGGGTACGAGAACGACACAGACAAAAGACCTTGTCAACACCAGACCGGACTGAAGCAGTCTAATTGAATGTTTGAAACCTTGGGTCATTTCTTCATGGTTTAATTTCTTTGAGCAATATGTATGTTATGAGCACCAGAAGCAGAGAGAGCTGCAAATCAAATGTTTCATTTTGATTATGAATCTTGGGGAAACAAATTAGACTATCAAGTCAACTCTTCTTCAGTTTCACCTTGATTCATGTGATTCAGAGAGGAGGTAACACTGCATATGCAAATAAGTCTGTAGGAAATAGTTACACACATAAAAAAAATAATGAAGCATTACTTTTATCTTTTACACTTTTAAAATTAACGTATCCAAAAGTGTTCTTTATGCAGTGCCATAAATATTAATTCATAACCTGTGTCCGTCTGTATAGTATGCATATATAGTGTTTTCCCTGCTTAACATTCCTGATTTAACCCAGGAAATGCTTGATGATTAGTTGGACTATGTGTTAGAAGCACCGAAATCACTAAAATATGCAGAGAAATATGCAGGTACGCCAGGGCTAGGAGCCAATGCCATGAAAAAACATTTTTGGTTCCCTAAACAGTCCTTCAGTGGACGGTTCTTTGGAGCGAGGTTTTCCCATGCTGGCCATGAAACCCCCTGCCCTAAACATTTTAGTGCATTCTCTCCCTTCACACTAACATTTGACTCTATAAGCGGCTGTTAATAAGCAGATTAGTTAGATGAGATATTTTGGGAGCAGTGCTCCCAAATATGTGCTTCCAGGAACAAGACTGGGAAACACTGCTTCAGAGCAAACCTAGTCATGGAACCCCATGCTCTGCAAATGCCTGTGTCCTTCCTAGTCTGCACACCTGACCCAGCACATGAGAAACTTAACTTTAGTTAATGAGTTGAAACAGGTGTGCCAGAACTGGGTATCGTCTTAATAAACCACTTATTGAAGTGGCAAACCCTTTGTAAAGTGCAATGATTCTAGGAAGAATCCTTAAACCAGTAATACATAATATTTACATGCTTCTTTTTTCAGTCCAGGGTTGCTCCAGCTCAGATCAGTGCATCACGATACACTTATGTACCCTCAGTCATGCATTTGAAACCATGACTGTCTACACCTAAAATGCTGACAAGTGAGTGCTACAAACATTCCATCAATACATGTTCTGTTAGGAGAACTGGTACATTTAGCTGACCATAAAAGTCCTCATTGTCTATTATGAAAGCTTTTAGGACACTCAAATTGAGCAGTATTTTATATACCTGATTCCCATTATTCACTCTTTTCAGGTTGCGCCGTCTCACACTGATTGTATTACAGCACCACCGGTAGTGTTTTAGTGGCCAAAAGGCTCAGGGCTACATTCTTTAAAATGTATTGAGCCAAAAAACCAACCTTAATACAAAGTGGGTTTTTTTTTTTCTTTTTAAGTGCAATACTCTAATTACTGCAGGTTCCAAGGCTCCTCTAATTTAGAATGAGTAATCTCACCTTTACGGTGCTCTCATTAACTGCAGTGATGCCAAAGAATTATTTACTGCCTTTAATATAGATTTAATGCAATCAAAATTAACCTATTGAAATGCCCTAAATGAGAGATTTGTCCACACAGACAGATAATTATCTTGGCTCTAAGATATATAAGGCCTTTCTGTTCCTCCTAGTCTTTTCCTCCTTAAGCCATTTCCCTCAACACACTGTGTGTCTCCCCCTATTTCCTACCTTGATTAAGCTCAGGTATTATTTTCTCTATGTGAACGGCCAAGCAGCGGAGTGTGAGAAAACAGCTTTGATAGAAACATGAAATTGCACTTTAGAGCATGAAACACCATCTCATTCGTAGTCTGTTTTTTGTTTTTTCGCCTCCCTCCGGTGGCCGATAAGCTCTCAATCTTCCTTCATCTTTAAAACTCCCTCCAGTGCTTCTCCTGCGTGTGTGTGTGTGTGTGCGTGTGTATGTGTGTAAAAGAGAGAGAGAGAGAAAGATCCAAAACTCTGAAAATTGACTCGGCTCTAATTTGTTCCTTGAAACGACCCACTGGAAATGGTAAACAGTCCACTGCACTGAGCTGATATCTGTTGAGGGAGAGAGGGCGTTGCTGAGGGTCCCTGATCACTTTTTGAATATACTCAGCACATGTAGTTGATTCAGTGCAGGCAGGGGTGTGCTGGACGTCACAGAGAGCTGGCCAACTGTCCATCCTGTCAGGAACTGTTGTGTGGCCTGAATTAACAGGACCACAGATTTGGACTCCCACGACCTTGTCATCATATTCAAAAAGAAGTCAGTCAAACACCCGTCAAAAGACACACCAAGTAGAATGTCTGCTTAGCAGAGCAGACTGTGGCACCCAACATGCAGGTTTGAGTTCCCGTTGGGCCCTGCGTTACATATCAATGTCAGTAGTCCACAAGAAATGGTTACAGGAGGGCAGGGCCATTCAGTTCTAGCTGGGGAGAACTACAGTTCAGCACAGTTTCCCTTCTCTACTGCACCTACTCTACCTGGGAACTTGGGTTTACGGATACTGAGGAGAAAACAAATCACATCACAATATTTAATTTGGTGTTTGCAGTAGATGTTGTGATGGATGATCAAAAAGTAATCCATAATTTACCAAGATAAACTGGTGCGTTCACTTTATATGATAATTTATATTTTATATTGTTTTTAGCTGTGTTAGGGTTGCACAACATGGGCAAAATAATAGATCATTGGCAGTATATTTAGTGGTATATTTGAATCCAAAATTGCTTGTCAGGGATGCTTACAGCACACAATAAAACATTGCATGATGGGTTAGAAGCTTATTCACAGATTGTACACTTTTGTAATGTGAATACTGCAAAGGCCTAACTTGGAATTTGACTGCTCACTTGCATAAAGAGTGTCTGGACTAAGGGCTGGACATTGCTATGCAGTAGTTCAACACTTCTGCAAGCCACATACACTCCTGAAGTTTGTGGTGACTTTTTGGTGACCTTTAACTTCCTAAATCAGTGGTACTAAGCTCTGGAATGTGCAAAAAACCCTAGGCGACACTTTTATACAGCTGAGCAGGTCTGTGTGCAGATTCAGTGTCCAAATTCTCCACTAGACTAAAAAATAATGGCAGATATATTTCTATGGATGGTGAGTAATTATTGCAGGACCCAGTGACTGAGGAAAGGAAACCACCACTGACACACACCATTATTTCTGTGCATGTGAACTGAAAGGCAGCTCTCTAGTAAAAGAGTGTTTCCGAGTGGTGTTTGCATTGAGGCTGATCTATGTGGTATATGATTTACAGGAATACATCGAAAAAAGCGCATAGACGGCAGCTACCTTGTCATAGTCCCAGTTAAGTCAGTCTTGCCATCTGCTGAAGACTCAACTGCATGTGGAATTTAGATGAGAGTGGGTCGCAGTGTGATTTCGCCAGCTATGTGACTGAATTGTGCCACGCATGCCGGAAGGCTTGAAATGTATCGAAAAGTTATATTAAACTAATCAGCAGGAAACAGTGCAGCACTTTGTTCCAAGGCTCTGTCATTACTGTAACAGTAATGGCTCCTGCAGGTCCACATGCTGGCGTTGTAACATGCAACACTCATCTCAAAGATTCATGGTCATGTCCCAGAGTCATTACACGTAAGAACTGTACCACAGCAATAGGCTGCACTTCTACTGAACCCCACAGCCTGGTTATTAGGTACTTCCAACTACAGTGGCTGAATGAGATCATTTCACAAGGTACTGTGGCACTGGAGCTGTGGTGCTGCATTAGATAAGTACTGTGGCCGGCCTGTGGGGCTCAGAATGACAAGTTGTTCAGCTTAAAAACAACTGTACACTTCATTAGTCTCTACCTATTCTAGGCATTTGCATTGAACCTTTTCAGCTTTACTCCCTCTTTCTCTTTTCCTCTCTCTAGAGGAAAGAGATGATATGAATCAGAGGATTTTGCTCTCTCCGCCCTTTCTCTTTGATGACCGAACTGAACTTTTTTACCACTGCTTAAAGGGTAGGCTCTATTTCAAGTCAAATGTTGGGCTTTCTAGGCAGCAGTACAGCCTGGATCCAGTGTACCACAGAATATTCATCTTTCCTTCTAAGAGGAAGAATGCATTTGTTATCCAAGTCTATTTGACAGCAGCTGAATAAGGACATTATCAGAAATAAATCTTCTATATCCAGTTTACCAGAACATCCCAATTCAATTTATGCCAAATGTGTTTGCGGTAGGTCTGCTGGGATAACTAAGATTCAAACAAAATATTGCTGTCAGAACAAAGTCTCATGTCACCAAAATGTTCCCTCAACAAAAGAGGAAATACCCTTCTTAACTTATGATTGAAGTTGAAGTAATTTTTTTAAAGTAATTTAGAAAATTTTATGGTCCATTCAACAAAACAATGTAAAGAGCAACTGATATCTTCAAGTCAAAATGTAAAAAAAAAAACTAAAAATGGAGATGAGGTTTTGTTCCAATAAATTTCTGACTTTCTAATATCGCTCTATAGACATGTCAGGCATGCACACCAACTACTATTTTACATTGTCTGAACATTTTCCTGAATAACTGAAACTGCACCAATTACTGTAGACTGTACCATAGGTCAAGGTGCAGGGCAAAACTGAAGGAAATCCCTTTTTCATTGGCATTCTTAGTCAGGTCAGTAGCGTCCTCCATAGAAAAATCATTCCTGTGAGCCCATCTTCTCAGACTTATGAGACAAATGTGCATGTTCAATGGAGTGTTCCAGAGGTTAAGATTTAGCATCTGACAAAAGGCTGTTAAAAGGAAGAGTTTATCAGGCCATTTATTAGTGGCGAACGGAAAGGAAGGTGGTCTCTTTATCTCTGATAGAGGTCAGACCTCCCAGGGAAAATGGCAGGAGGATTAGATATGGGGATTAGAATGTCTTGTAATTACAGCCCATGGAGAGAAAAAATTATGCAAATGCAGCATTAATCAATAGGTGAGGTCAGGCTAATCCTTAAGCGGGATGCCGTTCACACCAAACACCTGAAATGGCGACAAACCCTTTGAACACCTCTTGCTTCATTTAGTTCCGCTGGCAGAATGAGAAGGCTGCAATGAGAGTTAGAGCCTAGCAGTCAATTTACACATACATTCTACATAGAGATAAAGGAGCAGTATTTTTGGCATGTGCAAATGAAACACAGGTTAGGACTTGCTCGCCACCCACAATATATACTTTTAAAGCCACAGACAGAGAATTTAGATGGCGCTCTATATAAATTGCCTTGCATAGGTCACAAAATAACAGCTTCTTCACCCAAACAGGGAGCCATTTGGGATTCTGTTGCAACAACTTAGCGCCAGGAGAAAAAGAAGACAACCGAGTCACAAGCTCAAGGTTAACCTAGATAAGGCATGACGGCCACAGCAGTTCTAATATCAGCTGCCACACTGGTAGATTTATGGTGCGAATAGAATCCCAGACTGTCCCCTGGGCCATTACTCACCACTTCTTTTTTAACTGATTGTCATCCTGTTGTAAATCTCAATGAATTAGTATGTCTGAAATCTTCCTGCATATGAGAAATGTCCACTTATTAAAGAAAAATAGAAGCGGCTGCCTTTGGCAGATGGAATCTCATTGAACCCACTATAACGGATGTCTGAGGTTTCTTTCAAGTCTCAGGGTGATTCCATTATCCATCATTGCCTGCGACAGAGTGTCTTGCATACGGCTGCAAGGGCCCTAATAATAATTCTAGTTAATCACTGTCACTGAATTGCGGTAATATGAACTATTCATTACTCCTCATCTCACCTCAGAAATCAAGTATTGATGGATCCCAAAACAACAACAGTGCTGAAGGCGACAGTTGCATTTTTTTGTTCGGCAACATGGTGCAAGGGTGCCATTCACAGGTATTAACTATTCTGCACATGCGCATCCGTTTTCTTCCGGAAATCGCGGAGGCTGATGAAAGCGCAGCTGGATGTTTTATTCATTGCACCCACTAGGGTCGAAGGGCTGAAATCGATGGAGAACAGCAGAAACCTGCCACCAGCTCCTATGACTGATTGAATCCGGAGGAGTTGAGAAGCTTTAACACACTAAAAGAAGAAAGCAGTAGTCTATTGGAGCCCTGTCATAGAATAGTACCCCATTGTGAGCCTGCATGGGGGCAGGAAGGAGGGGGCGAGTGGACAGGTTTCTGGGCTGAGGTGGTTGCTATGGCCGTGTGTGCCACAGGTTCCGACAGTCAGTGAATCGATATGTGAGCAAACGTACAAAGGGCTAATGAAATAGCATCAAACAGCTTAGCTTTACAACGCTGGGTATGAAAATGACAGGTGGCCCACCCATCATTTTATCTGTTCCACACTGTGTGTGTACAAACACAAAGGCTGACTTTGTACTGCGGGAAACCTCTCTGTCTGTCTCTCTTGGACTGGATCCCAAATCCCCTCACTCCCTACTTAATAAACTGAAGACTACAGAATGAGTAAATGATGAACTATTCTGCCAGAATGGGATTAGTTTGGTTGGGTCTTTGGGACACTTAACTCCTCCAGACAATTTATGACATCACTCCACATTATCAGCATTATCACCATTATAAAGGTGTTGAGCTCCAACATGTCACTGTAGTTACAAAGATGGTATTGGGCATGGTGAGCTTAGGCTCATGTTTGGCTGCCCCAGAGTGCCCTGCATGGTGCACTGTGTGGGTGCAACTGAACATTCTGTTAGCTATGTGCACACCAAATTCAGGACTGTCTGCAAACTTTTGGACATACAGTGTGTGAGGTGTTTGTATGACAGCAATCATACATTAACAAATGACTTATCCGTTTGTGTGACGTCAGTTTCCGATGTTGTTTGGTTCTATCTGAAATGTATTCTGGGCGTGAACATCCCAGTGTTCCACATTAGTACATTCCATAAATTGATTCGGTTCCCATTCAGTTTTGTACATATGGAACTTGAAGTTTATCTGAAACACATCCCTTCTCATTCTCTCTCACAAATACACATACCCATTCATCTTTCTCTTTGCACACCCTTGCTCATAACATATAAAAAAATTATTTTTGCATCAGTACTGCTTTTCATACAGCTGGCCTCCAAGGCACCATCTCTGGAGAACTTCATATGGAAATTTCTGACTTAAGATCAAAGTAACAAGTCGTGGCAATCTGACATAATGTTAAGTGTTTCACATGTTATGTGATCTGATCTCTCTCTCTCTCTCTGTGTTCTCCCCCCACCTCAACGTCCATACCCTTCCATAACAGCATCAATAATACCCTCTGATCTAGATTCAGTATTGCAATACACTCCGATTAAGATCACACATAAACTTTAAGTTCCCATTAAAATCAAAAGCCACAACAAAGAACATGTTGAAATGACAAAAGGACACAAGATGCATGCCTAAGAATGTCTTTGCTCATGTAAAATGTATAACACTACAGTGTGTGGTCTTACATGAGAATGAAAATTCAAAAGAAGCCATTTGCCTTCACACTCAAAGCCTGGGAATCTTATCATGCTCGCCATGCACCAGTATCATGGAGATATTTCTTCCGACAAAATGAATTGAATAAATAAATAAACAAATAACTAAAAATATGGTGGAAAATAGGCCATAAATAAATAATGGTGTGATGTAAAGTGAATATAAATAATTAAATGCAACACAAATTTGAGATATGTCTTTCCATTAATTAATGTACATATTTAATTACATCTCTCTATGTATTTATTAAAATATTTATTGATGCTATTGGCAAATTAAAAGCACCACTTTCACCCATCAATATTGGGAGGATGGAATCTAGCGAACACTGTCTTATGATTGGTTTACTGTTTTCAGTTGACTGTTTGTGTATGATTCTATATGGCTGTGATGGAATTAAATGTCATTCTAATGTAAAGCCAGCAAACTAAATGAACAGTAAAGAGAAATTTAACTAGTTAAATAACATAAACTGTTAGCAATTATGAACAAGGACTCCAAACTCCACTTAAAATTTAAGAATGTCCAGGTCCAGTTCCCTGGTGGTCACTAACAACCAAGTTTGCCTGAACAAAGGCATACAAGTTACCTTGCCAACTTGCCCTGACTACACTATATGGACAAAAATATTGAAGAGACCTCTTAATTCAGAGCCCCAACCTCAATCCCATCCCAGATTGCGAGGCAGGCCTTCTCGTCCAACATCAGTTCCTGACCTCATGAATGAATGAGCACAAATTCACACAGAAACACTTTAAAATCATGTGGAAAGCCTTCTAAGAAGAGTGGAATCTGTTATAGCCACAAAGGTGGGACTAACACCATATTAAAGGTCCCATGACATGCTGATTTTTTACGCTTTTATATAGGTCTTAGTGGTCCCCTAATACTGTATCTGAAGTCTCTTTCCGAAATTCAGCTTTGGTGCAGAATTACAGCCACTTCGAGCCAGTCCCACAATGAGATTTCCCCAGGACGCGCCGTTTCTGCGTCTGTAGCTTTAAACGATAAGGAAGAAGAGAGAGGCGGGGCGAGGAGGAGCCAGGCGGGGCAAGGTGGAGGGTGGAGGGTGGGGGTGAGGCAAGGTGGAGGGTGGGGCAAGGTGGAGGGTGGGGGCGGGGCAAGGTGGAGGGTGAAGGCGGGGCCAGGTGGAGGGTGGGGGAGGGGCAAGGTGGAGGGTGAGGGAGGGGCCAGCTTGCGGTACCATGCGCTAATGTTTCCAGAGTATAGCAATGGCTTGTAGAGTAACAGCAGCACGGTTGTCCAAAAAACAAAGTACAATACTTGAGTTAATGTGTGTATTCACACGCCATTCACACACATACCCGATGCTATCTACTTTTACATGTGCGACAGTAGCCTGCTAACTGGGCTGTTAGCTGTTAGCTGCAGAGCTAATGTTACGGCCACATTCTAAGAGTAAAAAGCTAGGCAACCATATATAGCAAATCAACAAAATTACAGTGTTAAGTTGACTTACTTGTCCAGGGAGAGTTGATACTCATCCAGACTTAATTTTCAGCCGTTCAGCAGACCCAGCTCTGTATTGCCCCAAGTTGAGGAAACAGTCTTTTGCGAAATGTTTGGCACAGACATACAAATTTTTAGGAAGTCGTTTCCAGAAAATCGTTTTCGTTTGCGAGCCATGACAGTCGGTGGAGGGGAGGGGTACGAAATTCTCTGGGCGGGCAAAGAACAAGAAAGGGGAGGAAACCTTTCCCTTATGACGTCATGCGGGGCCAAACTCCAGATCGGGCCATCTGAGCTGTCCCTCTGTGAGCGGTGGAGCAGGATGACCAAAGCACCCTTTACACCTATCGCAATTTCTAGCCACTGCAGGACCATAGGCAGGCTAGGGGAACTCGTATTAATGTTAAAAAATGTCACAAAATGTCATGGGACCTTTAAAGTCTATCTATTCGAATGCAATGTCATTAAAGTCCCTGTTGTCAGGCATCCCAGTACTTTGGTCCATATCACTACAGGCTGGCTATTGTGCACTTTTAAACAACATATTTTTCCTCCAGCATGCAATTCTACAGTCACCTCAACATTCATGCATTTTGGTCAGAGTTGTGCGAATGTGTTGTGGCATTGGCAATAAATGACAATTAGATTAAGTTATCCAAACATAAGCTTTATTTAACCTTCTGAACAGGGGAGCAGGGATGCTCCTTTTAAACAGCAACAGCTAAATGCAGGTCTTTCTAAAATATTGTTTAAAAAATCACCTAACCCTCTGTGTAAGTAATAGTGTATATTTCATGTAGACTTGACTGAATTAATGAATGAATTACTTAATTGCATATTTTATGCCACATTTATTTATTTACTTTCCCTTTTTAGTATTATGAAGTTATACTATACATGCTATATATGCTATATATATATATTTAGAATTATTTATTTAATGAATTCATTTGTTAAATAAAGAGCCATACAAGATGTAATACCGGTGAAATATGCTCTAGAAATAACATGTCTTGCATTGTGTTGTCGCCTGCTGCAGAGTGGTTCAGTGTTTTGACAAGGGGAAAATGACTGACAGGCTGAATTTCTACTGGGATAGCCTAGTTAGGGAACTGGTGGTGCTATGTGCTGGACTGGTAATGTGTTGCAGGAACAATTATGGCATCAGAAAAGCTGACGATCAGTCAATAACTGTGACAGAAATCAATTCGGTTAAAAGAAAATCCATCACAATTACTGAGCTCCCTGCACCACGTGTTATTTTGAAAAGGTCACTCATGTAAGGATATGAGGTTGTAAGAAAACTGATATACGCTATGGCCTTTCTCCAGCCTATATTTTAATATGTAAAACTAATAACAACTGGCTTCTTGGCTTGCTGAGTTTGTTTGACCACAGCTGGTTGGTGAAATGACACGGGTTTTTTTAACTGACTTTAATGGCGTGGAAAGAGAAGCGGCAATGAGAGGAACATTCCTCTCTTATATTAATGTCCCCCAGTGTCTGTATTAGACAATAACGCCAATTTTTGCCAAGAAGAAACAAGAGAGCAAAGCTCAACTCGATTTGATAAGTAAAGGCTCTCCAGGAAAGAATAAAAAACACTAAAAATACATATGACGCGAGTGGACTGCAGGCCCTTCACACACCGCACATCCTGAGGATCTTAAGACACTCAACCCGGTAATCAGTCTGAAAGTGTCTGTAAACAAGTGTGTAAACAAGTCTGTAAACAACTGGCTCCCTTGCGGCTCAAGCAAGAACATTAGATCTCTGTAGCTGTCCCTCAGACAACAACAACAAAAAAAACACCAGGTATTGCAAGGCCTCTCAATCGAACGACAATCACGAGAGGACTATTAACAGTTAGCATGGTGATTAAAGTGCTGGGTCCTTAGATGCTGCTAGACAGATTTTTTATCACAAAACTTTGAGATTTCCAGATATACATCTATGAAACTATCTATACTCAACCCGATCTCACGACTTTTCGTGCAGCCATCACGAAATACAATTTAGTCAAAATACGTGCTGCGATCACAATTTAGGGATTTGTTTTGTGCAACGCTATACTGCCCTATGTATTTTAAAGCGCAGTGCGTAACACCGCCAGTATCTGCGCTAACTGCTGACTGTTAGGGTTAAGGTTAGGGTTAGGGACTTTCCCCTTCTCACGGCATTTCAACCTGTTTTAACCGCTTTGCAGACAAAAACGATAAGGAATCAACTCATTATTTCTCTCCTACTGTCCCTCAGTCACCAGTTAGCGCTGATACTGGCGATGTTATGCAGTACTCATTAAAATAAATAGGGTAGTGAAGCGTTGTCCTAGCACGAAAAAAGCACCTAAATTGTGATCACAGCATGTATTTTGATTAAATTGTATTTTGTGATGGCTGCATGAAAACTCGTGAGACCGGGCTCCTATACTATCTATATGATCAAGTTTCACTGTGGGGTTGTGCAGGCTCACTGTTAACTAAAATTAATGCAGACCCGCTCATGAAAAATGAACGTATTTTAAGGTTAAAAGAACATTAAGTTTGAAATTTATTGATGGCCTCAACACTTACTCCACTCTGTGATCTAAATCTTTGTGCTCTTCAAAGCGCGAATGGAATCAATTACCTTTCATTTAAGAATAATGAGTAGTTTAAAAAATGTATTTATGACCCCACATCCATATATTTAAATTGCAATGAAAAATGGTGGCAAGCGCAACCCAAACAATTTACAGTATTGATCGAGGATCTATTTCTGGAGCAACAGGCCTGGTGGTCAATATTACCTTTCCTTTTACAATACAGTGGGCATGGGTTCAAATTATCCGCATTGAACATTTATTTTTTGTGCTCTAATAATTCATCAGGCGTGTACTCTGCAGTGGGGCCCTTAGCATAGCAGGCGAAACAAGCTGTTTCAATATTGACAGCAAATGACATCAGGAGGCCTGACAGACTATCTATTATTCAAGTCCCACTATGTCTTGGCAGATTGAGGGAGGGGTCGGATGCACGTCTCAATCTTTATTGAGAAAAACAAGTGGTGGCGAATATGGAATACATTTGCTGTGTAAAGTGCTACACACTACAAACAGTGAAAAACATTAAAAACGATGCATTTCTGTGAGAAAAGTGTGAGTGCATGATTGCTATAAAACCAGTGTTTGGAGACACACAAACGTTGGTTTTATGGGCAAAAAAATTGCCCAAACACAGACTCAAACCCTAATCGTCTGATTCAGAGGCTGGAACTTCAGCATTGTGCCACAGGGGTGCAGGAATTTGCCTGCTCTCACCAAGCCATTTATGGTTTGGCCTAAAGTCTGCCTGAATACAAACAGTCACACGTCTGTTTTTTTAAACTAACCTGCGCTTTAGTTTAGTGAAGCCTGATGTTTGGCTCCGCGTTTAATATTTTGTGTTTGGGTTTTTAAAGCTATCCCCTTACAGCATCCTTACCCATGATGTCACAGACACGCCCTCTGACACATATTTTAAAGGTCACTTGACCATTTTCTCTCTCTCTCCATATATTAAAAAGGTCTCTCGACCATTTTTTAAATGATCAATACTCCTCACAGTTATACACAAGCTCTATGGGTATTAAGAGACATTTTGACATAGGAGTGGTTCCAAAATTCCGCACAAGCTCCAAAGAGAAGCGGCGCCTTTTTTGGTTCTAAATAGAAAAATGACAAAAAATTATAAAAATAAAACAAGACAAACAGTAATGTGATTGCACCACCATTTAGCTACTCTGTACTAGTTTTCAGGGTGGAAAAAACACTCCCTTAATGTACCAAAAAGAGTGTTCAGGCAGGCGACTAAAATAGTGCCTCACCACGTGAAGCCCTCTCAGCACTATGCGGGGGGCTTTAATGGGCAACATGGATCTGTGAGTTTGCTCCAGCCCGTGCTGGCCTGCTGTTCGTTCAGCATCATTAATGCAGTCTCCCTCCAGCCCTGGGGAATCAAGCAGCAAACCTCTCTTAATGAGTTTTAATAAGAACTGGATGGCTTGACGTGCTACTGTACCTTTAAATAATTCTGCCCCATTGCCTTTTTGAACTCACATGATTTTATTCCCCCCCTTCCTCCTCCTGGAGGATGGCTAGAAATCTCCATGCGAGTGCAAACACTTGACTCATGCATATATACTTAAACCTCCCACACTAATATACTGCCTCTGAAGACAGGGTGCGAGCAGGTGGGCTAGAATGAACAATAGCATGTCGCACCAAATAAATAAAGCAAAAAAGATTATTAAAAATGATCAGATGTGCTCTGCAGCAAATAAACATCTTATTAAACATAACTTAAAGAGAAAGACATTTTACATGTGTCAAAAAGGAATAGTGCGGGGGCTTCAGTAATGTGTGTATACACACGTGTATGTATATATATAAAGAAAATACACTTTAATAAGACTTTAATAAGATGTTGGTCCCTCCAAAGCTTTTGGAGTATTTCTGTGTGAATTTGTGCCCATTCATTCTGTAGAGCAATTATGAGGTCAGGCACTGATGTTGGATGAGAAGGTCTTGCTCACAATCTCTGTTCCAGTTCATCCCAAAGGTGTTGGATGGGGTTGAGGTCAGGGCTCTGTGCGGACCAGTCAAGTTCTTCCACACCGAACTCATCCAGCCATGTCTTTATGGGGCTTGCTTTTTGGACTGGGGCACAGTCACGCTGAACAGAAAACCTCAAACTGTGTCCAAAAAGTTGGAAGCATGGCATAATCTAAAATGTCTTGGTACGCTGAAGTATTAGGATCACCCTTCACTGGAAGTCTGGGGCCACCTGGATCCAAAATTTAAGAGATGTCCCCCAATACTTTTGTCCACATTGTGTATGAAATATTGGACATTCACAGAAGAATATGAACATTCTTGCCCAACAGGGTTTGAAAAGGTGGTTTTCACAATAACAATGCAGCTAACCCTGGGTGAACCACCTTCCTGAGCATGGTATCTCCCCTGCCAGGTAAATATGATTTCTATACAGCCCAAGGAGGCACATTACCATTGGCTATCCTATTCACAGAGACGCTGAAGGCTTTATTCATTACACACTAGACTGCTTTTCATGATGCACTTTAACAAAATGCTCAAACGCATACACTTTACACTTTTATATTGGGGCGTGTAATTTTGCACTGCACCCCAAGCAGCCATACTTACACAGCTGAAAATAAGCAGCTGCAGTTGTATGCTCACATTCTTGAGCACATTTAAGGGTAGCCTGACCACAACCTAGTTCTCCTTTTGTACAAGTCAAGTCAAAATTAAATATACAACATGGAGACAGTTTTCCATCCATCTACATTTGGAAACACTGGCAGAGAATTGACCCGCGTCATTTATTAATGTGTCAGAAACTACACACAAACTACAAAGAAGTACACATGTGGCTGTGTCTGCTCAAAAACATATCAGACCTGCAATTAAAAATACAAACATTAACAGCTATGCAGTTAGCATTTCAGTAGCAGAACATATTGTTACATTTCAGAAAACACTCAAAATATGAGAAACAGGCACAAAAAAGCTAATGTCAGTGTTTCATTTGGAACTCAAAGACGTTTTAAGTGGTGTGCCAAAACAAGATTACTACTAATCTTGGGGAGGGGGAAGCACAAATTCCCACAATTGGGGAAGTTGCAGGGGTCAGCACAACAAACTGGAGGTAAGCGGACATACAAATCTATGGACTGTGAAGTGTTTTACAAATTCAGTAGAAAAAAAAACCACCTTCAGGTCAATCTTGTAAAAACCGAGAAAAGGCTGAAAATAATTTGATATTTGGACCGTTTCATGGTTCTCTAATGCCAAATGCTCTACTTTCTTATATTTACCCATATTAAAACACAATTGTGTGAAATGTTAAACATGTACAATATGTACAATAAAACATTTGTTAAAATATCTTCACCTGCCTTAGAGTGCCTTTCATGAGAGCTGTGAAAATAATACATGAAATGTGCCAGTCATTTCTTTAAATTAAATACACAATTTTAGGAGAAAAATAAGCAGAAAGATGCACATGCAATTTATCAGCAGCAATGACATTTTGTGCCATTGAGCCACAGTGATTAGCTCTCTTCAACAGCTAAGTCAGTTAATAAAAGACAAAATGACAAGATATTGTTTCAAAAATATTCCCCGCTTCGGAGTCTGTGCAGAGTAATGATACTCAGAGTTTGTTTAAATTGTACATATATTTCACAGTAGAAGTCTCAACTAACTGGCTTAATTTTCCAGTATCATTTTAGTTTTATCTGCAAATTCACTGTACCACCAGCTGAATTTCTCTCAGATCCAAAATAGTAGGTAGGGAAAATAGTATGTTGGAATTGCCTCATGTTTCCTGATAGCTCTGCCATGTCCTTTTCTTTCTGCCCTGTCTCATTCCCTTTTTACAAACCGTGCATTTTGTTTTGTTCCTATAAAAAGAATAACTGCAGTGGTTTCCTTATGACAGATTAAGATAATATATCATCTGCAACCTGTACTGAATGATGTGGAGTCAGTCAGGCTGACTGCTCACTTAAACTGCTTAGCTGATGGATAAGTGTAGAATGTTTCAGTCTTTTCATGGGAAGTTCATAATTTGTTTACACTGGGGCCAGATAAAGTCATTAAATATCATGAACGTGGCAGCCGCTTGCATTAGAATGCTCCATATAAGCTCATATAATTTGCTTTTGCGTCGGTTACAGTATGGCTAATTTATTTTTTTAACATTTCACATTTAACACTTATTCCCAAAACAGCAGCTATGTTCAAATTTGCTGGCAGATCCAGCTTAAATACGGATGTCATGCATGTAACAGCTACATTTTTTTTATTTGGTACACTGCAATTTTTTTAGACAATTTCAGATATATATCTGAAGTTGTCCGTCTCTTACTGCTGTTGGATCAGGTCTGCTGAGCCAGAAAAGTGTCCCCAAAGAAAATAAAGTGTAGGATAGTTGAAATGCTCCACATTGAGCTATATATTTTTACAAGCGCGGTGGTGGGGTTTGACGTAGTGATTTCGAAACCGCATCAATGATATGTGTTGTGCTCCGCTGTTCCTTTGCTTAAAAATCACATTTCTTTTGTGGACTATGCTCAGAGGTTGCCATTTTTTAAATCTGTCAGATGAATTCAAGTAACGTAGCTCTACACAACCTTTGAAAATTGCATTTCCTGGGGATTGGAAAATAACAGGTAAGACAACATGATTTCTCTGCATCTCATACAAATGACTAACAGCATACCATATAATATTTTTCTTCTATAGATTTGCACTGAAATCTGGTCTGTAGAGCTGCTGGTTACAAAGGATTCTGTCAGATTCAAAATTATTGGCACCCTTGTCAATGGTAGGTAAAAAAAGTTATGAAAAAATGTAAGTACTTCAAGCTCTAGAAGTACTAGAAAAAATAGCATTTAATTGAAGAAAATAACCATTATTCAAAAATTACAAAGCCACTGTAATGTCACATTTATTGGCTCCCATATAGAGTTTAATGGACCAAATATAACTGAAGGGGACTGTCATTCATGACTTCCTCTTTCCCTGGGGTATAAATGACTGGCCATACAGGCCACAATACCATACTCATACATCAAAATGCAGAAGACTAAATGATACAAAAATGAAATGAGACAAAAATGTGTTGACCACCTTAAATCAGGTAATTTAAGGCGGTCATCTACGGGGAGTTTTTTTACGACACATTCACACAGTAGGATTGGCTATAAAGATCTCCAAAGACCACAGTTGTGGAAGGACAAGTGCAGAAAATTACAGTCAGCAAGTCTCCAAAATAATTTAGACACCACCTCCATGCCAACAAATTATTTAGGGATATAACCACAAATACATGCGCTTGGATGTTTGGCAGACTTAATTGAAAGATAGACTGGGTGCTACGGTCATATGAGACAAAAATAGATGATTTGGGCAACAAACAATACAGATGAATTTGCTGTAAAAATGGGGTTTTCATATAGAAAAGACTTTCTTCACATTGTTAAAAATGGTGGAGGATCTGTAATTAAGACCTCTTCATGATGCATTATACATGTTACAATATTTTATTTTCCTGAACTTATGAATCAGATTGGAACAGACACAATGCACAAGCAAAACTATAGTACCAAAAAACTTTTCACAGGAGTTTATCGTAATCAGTGCGTGAATGAATGCTGAAGTCAAAATCCCAGTAAGACTGAGGCAATTGTCCTGCATGAGACAGAGTACAGTTGTGGGGAAATCACCAGGAGGACCTCTTGTGCATAACAGAAGCCAACACATTACTAGCAAGAACAATGATGTCTTGATTATAACCATCCAAAAGAAACTGCTGAGGACGTCACACAATTTGAATGGCAAGTGTAAATATGGGCACTGTAAATATGGGTAAAATACCGCCTAAAGGCTGCAGGTCTGAATGATGTAAAGCATAAAACATTAGTGCTAAAGTAACATGATTTCAGGGTGAAAACATTTTATTAATGCAGTGCATTTTATTGGATTCAACACAAAAAGAAACAGCAGGAAAATGTGTGTAACTGGTAAAAAAATAATTAAAAAAAAAAAAAGCATAATGGGGTAACATGCAATCAACTGCATGTTACTACACAGTTAATTTGAAAACCGGCATTTCTTCACAGTCTTTCTACAGTTCCTCCAAATCTCAATTTGTCATGAAGCATAAAGCTGGCCTGTGCTGTAGAAGTACTGATACGTGCGAGATATTCACAAAACCATATTTAACCATGATGTCATTACATAATTCCAAGCATTACCATCTAGTTAAAATGGATAATAAAGTACTGGACAGAAGCCAAGCCTTTTCTGCAACACCTCAGGGTATTTAGCTACCTCTGCAGTACTGGCATGATCTGATTCGTTGTTGGACAAATAATTTATGGGCCATGAAGTTCACCTTGCTCCCATGCCGCTGTGGTAAAGGAGGTAGGGAGGATAGGTAATGGACCTGTCCTTCATAGAAAAAAAACTGATTTGGCTGGTATTATAAATGCCACTCTAAAGCTCGGAGGAATGTCAGAGTAACGTTTCAACCTTATCTGACTGTTGGAGCACAGCTTCTCTATCAGCACTCTATCACATCAGTACTGAATGGCTTTGACTTTTAATGATGGTCTAACTACAAGCAGTGTAAGGGCCTTTTGAAGTCCACTCATGAGGTGCCACTTCAAACACCGCATATGCTAGTGTAGCTGATATGAACTGTCTCAGGCTTTATAGTGTGGTCAAAGAACTGAGCAGATAATTAACAGCAGAAGGAAGGATCCAAGAAAGAAACGTTTTCGGTCATGAATTTTGTGCAAATCTTTTGGGCTTGAAAACCTGCATATCTCTTTATTGACAAGCAGCAAACTGCCTATATCCCACACATATCCTATTAGATTATCCTTTGGTGCTCCAGAGTCCATCAGCAGAGGTTCATTATCCCTCCTGCATGTCTGTAAGCTACCTAAAGGAGTCCTCCCTACTGACCACATCCACTTGGCTTACTCTGGCCCAAGAGATTACAAAACGGGAGATTTACACAGAGACAAATTAAGCTGTGGAAAAAAAAGGACTCTCAGCTGGAAGCCATTATAATTACTCTTCCTCCATAGCCCCGGCGAGCCGCGGCGCTGGGGAAACTTGCCAATTCAAAGTGGTTTATGTGGTGAGGAGAAATTTCGCAGTCCTTTACCTGACCTTTCGTGTTTGTTACGTACTTCAGGCACCGACGGCAGGTTATTTTTGGCCGTTTGAGCGCATGAATAAATCGAGGGTGGCGGAGATACGAGCGGAGAGAAAGTGAAAGGGAAGAGAGCACGATAGGGGGGATTTCTGAACATGAGTTAAACAACAATTTCAGCAGACATTCGTTCGCTCTCCAAACAGCAGTGGGGCCTGGAACAGCACCACGGGTGAATTTACACTTGACTCCAGTGCCTCTCTGTCAGCTGTGCTGTATCTGCGTTTTTATCCATCAGGGAGCTTCCGTTTCTTAAAGGAAGCATGATTGGACCGATTGTTCTCCATCTGCGTAGATGAAGAATGCTTCCTTTCAAAACTGCCACAACAGGCAGTGATGACCGAGGCTTTGCCTATGCCTGTTTTGTTTGTGTGTAGGATTTTTCTTCTTGAAACAGGGGCTATAAACAAAGAGTCTAATAAAATCACTATTGTATCAGAACTTTCCAAATCTATCTCTTGCTGTGCCTTAATAAGAGAAGCCGCTATTTGAATATCAGTGCGTGTAAACAACACTTAATTTCAAACAATTTCGGGCCATTTCAGTCCAAGAAATGTCCACACAACATACAAGGCTAATAATTTCAAACTGTGTAGAAAAAGGAACAAAAATGAGACAATCATGTGGAACCTATTGTAAAGCATATGCTGTATGACAGGGCTGGATCAACAGTGTTCATAAGATACAGTTATTCTGAGATTGCAGCACACCCCAGGAAGTGAATTATGGTGGTGTAATCATTTGACTAGCCATTTTACTCACCTTACTATAATAATATTCCATGGAAGGATATCTGAAACTCTATTCTATTAAAAACTCTTACGGTTCTATCCCGTCTGAAAGTGTATGAATATAAAAACCCTTTGCAGATTTCTAGACATTCTACTGTGGTGGTAAAATGTTCCAACACTCAAAATGTTCCAACACTCAGGGGTTGCCAGGTTGCGTGTTTAGAGGGGCAAGTGTATGCGTTTGGAGAATTAATGAGAACATCTGCGTGCAAGCCTGTCAGCATCGGTAAGCGGCAGTATACCAAACGGTGTTTCGTCAGCACACAGTAAGCTTTCACTGAAAGGTGGGCCTGCAACACAGCAGGGCGGCGGCTGTGCATCATTTACAAATGTGATGAGTGAATTGGCAGTACTCAACACCAAAATCTAGTCCCCGTTTTCCCTCAGCACACCAGATGTAGTCTGAAATAACACTCAGTGTCATGGATGTGTGGACCGAAGCCCAGGAGATCAGTATGCTGCTATTGTAGACAGGGCATCAGCCCTCTGCAGAAAACTCCAGCTGTATTTGGAAGTCCAATGCTGAAGATATTATAAGATATGCATTGGCTACTGCCTGGAGGTCTAAAGAGGAGAAACAGCATGATAGACCAAGGCTACCCCCTACTGGTGCATTCCCTCGTTCTCCCACTCCGGAGTATTTTGGAGTCATGGACAAAATACAACTGTCCTGCTTTTAATATTTGTATCAAAAACAAAGTACGGAAAAAATATCAACAGATGGCAATAGACAACAGTAAATGAGCGTATAATCAACAAAGTCCGATTCTGGGTGGTGAATCCAGCACAGTTTTTGGGGTGTCTTTTAAACTTGTTAAGTAACTGCTTGAGCAGTGAAATCAACACCACTTGGCATTATATACACATATCAGGTCATTCATTGTGAGGACATGGACATAAACATGTTGGAGGTTGTTCAGTCAACTTTCTCCACAGTCTGTCTCTCTTTCTCCAGTTCTCTTTCATACAGAAGCAGTGTAAATTTTTGATGAGATCACAGTGGGTCTGCAGTTCTCCTACGGCTCAGAAGCAATCATCAATGGCAAACACGAAAAGTGGACAGTGACCGCTACAAACCTGCTTCAGTCTCTCGCCTCCCATGACAAGCACAGCTTAACAGGCATAAGTTACACTAGAGCAGAATCGAACAGTCAGGGCTGTTTGTCCTCGGTGCAAGGCCAGACCACAGAGATGTGATATGGCTTCAGCTCTTCCTCAGACACCAAATCAGGAGCGTGGCTCATGAGGTCATTACCTCTGAAGGATTTGGGGAAGGCGATGACGTCCCTGATGCTGGGAGCCCCCACAATGATGGACACTAAGCGGTCCAGCCCTGGAGAAGGAGATGCAGACGATTAAAGATGCAATACTAATGATGCAGAAATACTGGCAGGGTTTTTGTAATCACATTTTGAAAATCTGTCGAAAATTTGTCAAAAAGTGCAGTCCCAAAAATCGATTTCCGTCAGATGCTTTACTTGGGGCATGTTCCCGAGCTCAAATGCACACAGGGACAATCTCACTCAAGTCTCAAGTCCTCGAACAGTCACAGTACTGCCAAGTAATCTCTGCTGGACAATCAATTTTCGCCCAGAGCATGACCGGTGCCGGCCGATATGAGGAGATAACTTTAGAAAGTCTTTCAGTCACTGCAGACCTGCTATGACCTTATTTTTTCACACTGATGGATCTGCAGCATCTGAGGATAGCAGGTGTCATGGTCTGAGCTTACCTAATGCAATCCCGCCGTGCGGAGGGGCTCCAGAGTCCAGTGCTTCCAACAGGTGTGAGAGGACAGACGGGTCTTCCTGTAAGCACACACCACAGCAGGGAGTCCGCAGGTCATGAGACAAGCAACTCTACTAGAGAAAGGCATCGTTTTTTGAAAATACAAATCATTTTAGTATTCATTTACTTAATCAGAACCTATTAACTTGTTGATTTAATATGTTTATAAACAATGTAGAATGTCGCAACATAGGCATAAGCAGCTGAATGCAATCACCTTAAAATCAACCTGATATCAAAAAGGACCTTTTTTAAGTTAAGGTTTGTAGTCATATTAAGTAATTTATTGCTTGTGACCACTTTAAAAATGACTAATTACATCACCATGCACCAGTGGCCAGGAAAACACAGTATATTAATATATTATATATTAAATGTCTCTTTTCTTTTCAGCCCCTCCTATCATCAAGCTAAATCATCCAGGCCCTGATTTATTAAAGGTAAAATCATGCTTGAAAGTGCAAACTTTTGTATCAAATATGTATAAAAATAAAATATGCAGTTCATGCTTCTCTGATGTATTTAAATAAATAATAGAAAAAGAAAATTTTATTAAATAAAAGAAGAATAAATAAAACAGAAAATGCTAATACTTTACAGCCAAAATGTCAGCAGCAGTCCCTGCACTGTGTGCAACTGAAATTACTATACACCGCAAGTAAAGAAAAAGGTCACAATGATAACTCAGGAATGTGTCAAAAATCGCTTAGGTTACTGATATTTCACTTCGCTCTGTGTATGTGGAAAAAAATCGTTAGATAAGGATTTTAAATTAGATGTAATGAAATACACTAAACTGAACTCTTGCTCCCCATACTTCTGAACCTTTTAGTTAATATATGAATGCTTTGTTTTCTTCTTATGTCTTATTTTCCACAGAAATTATTTGAATTTTGCCCACACCGCTGACCAGTTTCTTTTTTTTTCCACAGTTGCTTTTATATAATTATAATTCAACTAACATCATTTAAGCCTCATTTAAATATTGTTTTCTCAACCTTTTTTGCACATATCATCATTCCTGCAATTATCCTTTAGAAAACAACCACTAACTACTTGCACTACTGTGTTGTGCAAGCAAATTAGTCCTTGTTATTTGGGATTTTAGTAAACCAGGGTGTCAATTAGCTCAGAGACTGTCCCTGATAAAACATTTCACTTGGAAATATGTCAAGCATGAGAAATGGCAGCATCAATGTACATATTTGGAAGCACTTTAAGCCAAAAGACAGACAAGTTCTGTAGGTCAACTACCAGTATACTGAATCACATTATCTAAATCACTAAAACAACAATCTTTAATGCTAGTGGAAATAAACTACTATTGTACCACAAATTTAAATAATTCATAACGTAAAATGTCTTCTAGATGTAAAATACTATTTGTTTAAATCCACAAATATCAATACCAAAAATGTAATTCAATACCAAAATTTGATATTTGTGGGTTTGGTTGAAAAAGCAGTTTTTGGTATAGAATTGAATTTTTGGTACTGATATTTGTGGTTTTGGTTAAAAAGCATTCCAACAGAGATGCCATTATACAGCTTTGAAAAATCTAAATGCAAAAACCTGCAGTCCCACTTTAAGGGAAACAAAACACACTAAAGTACCTAAAATAGCTTTGCCGTGTGGGAACAAATCTCAAGGTACTGTGTAGGCACATATAAAAGCACTAAGCTGTAATGTTCCTTTTGCCCAGCTCTCAGCAACTAAAGCCATTGTTTAAGCATTAAATATAGCCTAGCGGGTTACCACAGCGACGGAGCTGTGAGCTGATTGAAGGGAGTGGGAGTGTTAAGTGAGAGCAGTGCTTGTGATGAAGTGCTGCAAAGCACAGCTCTAGGAAAGCATGTGGCGAACTAATAGCCATGGAGGATTCAGAAACCGACAGAGTGTACTTAAAAATGCATTATTTTTCATTGCATATACTTTACTTTGAGGATGTTCTCCAAGACATAGAGCTGCTGGCCTGAATTGTGGATACGGATGGAGCCTCCACCAATCTCACAGCCGTTCAGCACTAGGTCATAGTGTTGACCGCGGACCTGAGGAAAAAGATGCGGATTAAAGGAAGAAGCTGGATGATTGAAATTCAAAAAGAAAGCAGTGAAGGTTTCGCCATGCCTTAGGCAAAAATTGGTACCAGTGCTGACCACTGCAAAGTGATGTCAGATGGACACTGAAAGCACCAGCAAAAGGCTGCTGTGCTTTTCTAAAGCTCTCATTCTCCCCTCAAGGAATGTGATGATATGAGTCAGAGGATTTAGCTTTAGAGTTACAAAAACAGTAGCCGCTCAAGAGACTCGGTTGGTTGCAGGAGCAGAACACATAACAATGAGGGGTGTGATTCAGATGTCCATGCAGAGGGATCAAAATATTGAAGACAGACCTTGCTGGGCTGGGTGTAGAGCAGGTTGGTATCCTCTGGGATGGGGGCAGTGAAGGGATGGTGGGCAGACTCCAGGTGCCCTGGGTCATCATCTTTGGGCAGGAATAGGGGGAAGTCCACCACCCACAAGAAGTGAAAGACTGAATGGTCACGCACAGCCATGCCATAGCTCTCCAGCAACTCAGCACACTGAAGTCTCAGCTTCCCCAAAAGGGGGCGCTGTCAAGGGAGAAAGCAAATAAGGTCACATGAAGGCCATATAATCAGAAACACCCAATCTATAGGTCGACTTTGCTGGTTTACGGTTACTATATATAATCCATCTGCTGGACAATTTATCAGCCTTCCTCTGCCTCGTCCAACATTGGAAAAGGACCACAGGGCGACTTCTGACGAGACATTACTTGGGTGGTGGAACAGCACAGTAATAGTAACATTGTGGTGGCATGGTATTGTGCTGGTATGAGTGTATCAGGCATGACACCATTGCTGGGCTACAGTCAGTAGTGGTAAACCTACAAGCAGTACATATACACCACAAATCAAAAGTCTAGAATCAGTTTTCATATTAATCAGTTTTTGTTATTTTTGAATACAGTATTTTTATATACAATATGATGAAGGCCTAAATACCCTAAACCACAAAACATGTGTTCAGTTATTCAAGCATTTTGGCAACAACAAGAAATTGGTCACGCAATAACACGAGAGGGAGTGCTACCAGCTTAAAGTGCTCCGCTGAACGCCACAAGAAATCCTTGCTTCCTACTACCATCAGACTCTACAACTCCTCTCTCTGTCACAAAATAATCTGTGCAATAGCCTGTTGCTTCTTGTTGTGTAATTTATTACAGGGTTTTCCGGTGCTAAAACAATATCCCAATATTACTTTTTATACTGCTTGATATTAGAGCAATAACATATTCCAAATTACCATTTGTGTCGGTAGATTTCACTCAACTGTGTTACTTATATACAGTATTTATCCCCAGCATTTCTGTACATAACAGTGTATTTTCATATTGAGGTTTTCTACAGATTATTTAGACTTTTTTATATTGCACTTGTCTCTGTGTCATCATTACGTAAGCAATTTCCATCAGATTCTGATACACCATGAGTTATTGACACTGGTAGGGCAATAACCCAGGGATTTTCACAACTTCAAGTGTGTATTGCAATAACACCACAGTTTTTGAGACAACAATGAAATAAAAACTGTAAAAAGCTTACCTTCAAGACGGTTTGTTTACACGGGACTGGGAAAAAAAATCTGATCTAGTGCTCCTGCATATAAACTAAATTATTACTACTAAAAGCAGTTTTACAAAAACTTCAAAAGGACGTCTGTAGCAAAAACGTATCAAGTCAAAATGTAAACAAACACTGCTGAACAAACATTTGTGGAGAGATACAGATGGACCCTTCACATTAACAAGGGTAAGCACTGTCATTATCCATTAATGTTATTGTGGCTACTGTCTCTAAGGCCTAATTATTATATGCTTATAGCCTGCACAGCAAGGGCTACAAGAGAGCAGGGGAATGCGCCCTGAGCACCACTAACTGATCTCATTTGGTGGACTTGTATATCCTTCAATTTTAAAACAACTGATCTGTAGGCCCAAGATTCCTCACTGCCCTCACACATTTTCTTTGTCCCACAGCCACTGTCATGCATAACTTTGTTGCAGTTTGCTGTTGCAGTGCTAAATGTCCAGTGCAACGTGTTGCGTTTTCTCCTAATCGAATTTGTGAGCCTTTGGGTGTTTAAATTATTATGAATAAACTATTTTGAGGCATTATTAAACACGATGCAAACGTTAGTGTCACTATAAACATGTCTTTGTATCGGGCCTAATCCTCTACTCGCCCTCTGCAATTTTGCGCCTCAACTTGGTCAGCATGTAGAAGGGGGTACATGAAAGTGTGGGAAATACAAAACTGAAGACAAATATTTGGAAAAGTATATGAAAAGATCACAACTGAACAGAGTATGTAGGAAAAAATCATAAATATGTAAGCTTTGGAAATGGTTGCTGGTACAAAACATATCACAATAACACAATGCTATAGTCCTATGCATCAGAGTATGATAATTGCTTAAAATAAAGAAAAGCTGAAGAGCTGAATGGCAGAATACATTTCAGCCTCACTAAAATCATTTTAACAGAGGGGTGCAAAAAAAACATTTCAGTGGTAGAACAGCAATGTTCTCAAAAAGAGGTCAATATAATTGGCTTCAAAGCACTAAAGTGCAAAAAGCAACAATATTATTTCACAGTAGTAGGAATGTTTGACTTCAGCTTCTATCTTCATGTTATAAGGCCAGCCACCAAATAATTCCACGTAATGTGAAACGGTTACTTGGTTAACGCAAAATAAAACTGCTCTCTACTTCCTGAGAGGAATGTAGTCTGCACAGTGACATTGTTATTCCCTCCACAGCCTCCAATCCCAGAGGCTGCCACTGATCCCCAGCCATTGCCACAGATCTGTGCTTTGTAACTAAACAGTGGGCTCGCCTGGTGCCAAGCACACCATCTGCAACGGCATTGAGCGAGAGAAAAGCATTTCAAAAGAAAGCGATTGGATCATGTCAACATTCACCTTCCATCAGACAACTGTAGTTATCGGTCATTCAGGAGCTGGCATGCTTTTGTGAACTAACTGAAATGATAGGCAGGAAGATGAGGGCAAGAGGATGTTAAAAAGCAATGGGGAGCTTTTCTATTATTTTCCCTCTTAGCCTCATCTTAACCTTGAATAAGACGGTGTCAATAAGAAGCCCATGATGGGTCTTGTGTTTGTTCAGAAAAGTTAGTAAGAGAATCTAGTCTTTCAAGTCCTGGCACCAAGAACTGCTGCACCATTCCATATGTGCCAGAATGTAACCCCTGTTTGAAAGCTGGAAAGTCAAATAAGAAGCCAGCTTCGGCATCGCAAACTTTGACTAAATTGAATCCTACCGAATGCCTCATTATCTGGCTGCTACCTGTCCACTGTATAGGCGATCTTAACTTCAGAAAAACAGGGGAGCATCTGGCAAAAACAAGCCACAATAAGGCCAGAAGCTTCCACTCCCGGCTCGGGCCTGGATAGGATGTGGCTCCATCAATGGGCTGAAGGATATTCACATTATAGTCATTTTGTCATCATGTTGACACTGTTGGACCTGCTCGAGCAACCAAATCCTACTGTGCTTCATTCTAAACCCATTTAACCTGAAGTGTGCAACAACTGTTGCACAACAAAAGACTTAAGGCCTCAGGGATGTTGGAAAAAAAAACCCTCAATGGACAACCATATGTCAGTGTATTTGTGTCTTGTCCCAGTATTTGTAGTCCAGCACCTGTAAGACATGTTTTTCTGAGCATGTATGGACACATGATGTGTTTCTCTCAACACTAATGAAACTAAAGGACACTGTGCTATGTCAGTGCAATGAGTTTGTGTGGTTTAGTTCAAACACTACTTACCACCCGTTCCTGGGCTCCAGCAGCGATGAGCAGCAGGTCTCCATCACTGGCAAGAGTCGTCTGCAGCAGCTGCTGCCTAGCTATGTCTGACATCAGTCGGCCAAGAGGAGACTTCAACGAGCCGTCTGCCCTGACCAGCATGCTGCTCACCTCCTACACAGCATGGGAAGGAGACAGAGCAGCTCTAAGTCACTGCAACCAGCAGGCCATACTTAATAACAGCAAACCCAGGGCAAGCACACACACCGTTTCATGCAACAGTAGCTCCAGTCTTCGGGACACAGTTGTCTTGACAGTTCGACTACTGCCTTCTATTTACCATGCCATTTATGAGCTAGATCAGGCACACGGCAGCAGACAACAGTTGAAACTGTGCAAGACAGAGGGTAACCCGGCTTTCAAAAAAGTTGAGAAGCCCACCTCACAACATGCAACAGCATAGTGGTTGGCAACATAAAATAAACTGCAGTGGTCTCTTATTTTTTTTTCCCGAGCTATATGACTTTAAGACACTGTTTTAAATCAGAATATTTAGGGTTTTTTTAGGCTTGATAAGTTGGAAAAGATTAAGAAGTTCTAGCAGTAAAGTTAGACAATTAATTGAAATCTTAGTTTGAAAGAGTTGCAATTTTTAACCTAAAGAATTAACCTAATAACAGCTTGTGAACTACTTGTAGCTGTGTACATGACAAAACAACCACAACTGACAATAAATGGCAATGTTCAAGCCTCAAGACAGCAAAGTTCATATTGCTGATATAAGTCTTATTGGTCAAAATAAAATCTTAATTTAAAGTACAAAATGCACAATTGCAGATTTTGCACAAATCATTCGGTTTCACACACTTTGCCACACTCAGTTCAGGTAAACTACCGATGATATTCACAGTATATTAAGGAAAGTGTATTGCGGCACAATTTATTACAATGAGTGCACAGTGACAAGTAGGTGACTGCAAGAATATTATTTAATTCAGTAATTTTTACTAATAATTGTTCATTTACTTTTACTAGTGTGATTGACAAATTAACTAAATGACTGACAGTTTTCATACTTCTCATGCCCTGTGGACGAAGTCACATAGGGAGCTAACAAAGGGGAGCTAGAAACAGGCAGACTACTCTGTAATCGTAATAAGTGCACCTATACGATAAAGAGCTGAAAAATAGGCAAAGTACAGACACAGTCAGTGTGTATGTGCCATTCAAACATGTTCAGAAACCTCAGAACAACCAAATACCAAGGTACGTTATGTGTTTTGAGATAAAGGTGTTATGATCATGTTCCATGATGTTATTTATTTGCCCTATTGTACACCTGTGCCATAGCCACATTATCAGTGAAAACCCTGTAAACAGAGGAGTGAGGACACAGCTGTAATTTGCATGGTTTGAATGTTATAGAACTACTTTATATTCCTTTGCTTCAAGGAAGACCAGTATGTAGAGCGTATAAACGAACACACGACTGGGCTGTCGAAATAAGCTCCGTCAAGAGTCATTCGACCGAGAATCACTTGAAAAGTTCCTCCACGTGCTAAAGCGTTTTCTTTTTCATTATGCAGGAACAGTTCTGAAAGTGAACACGAAACATAAAATGTCTCTACTAAAACACTGCTCTCTCAGTCTTTTTTTGGTGCAGAAACAGACAATGTGTCACTTTACTTTGTGAAAAGCGCACTTGATAAGTCGACATAAAGCGCAGAAATGAAATGAGACAGCGCATCATTGCGTGACTCACATCAGACAGAAATGCCAGGGGCGTAGAGTGAATAAGATGAAACAGACACTAGAGTCATTCCGTGTCAAATCACTGGGGCTTCGTGTCGCCCGTCAAAGATCCTAGATCTGTGGTGTAAGTATCAGAGCTTTCTGTATTTAAGGGATTAATGTAATATTATTTTAGCTGTGCATGTCTGATTAGTTATTTAAGAGATTCACTTGTTAGGCTGTACCAAAAAAAATACTAATGCAAAAATGTTGAAACACTGTACTGGGAATGTCAAGATTAAATTGGCACACACGGGACTCGTTATGTAAAAATAGACACTGTAAAATATATACCCAGGTTAAAATTCTTATTACACAAATAAATGGTGGGCAAACTTTTATAAGGTATTTCGAATCCTTTCACACACATTTGGGTCATGGTTACAAAAACTATAGAGATATTACTGCATATAAAAACCCCCCATATCGAAATGATCAGCTGTAAAGTCTCATGGACTGCTGCTTATTTACACTGCACCTCCTAGTTTTATTGGCCAAGTTGTTTATTTTTCCCACGTACACTTAAATTCACTACTAAACTAGATGCTATGCAAATTCAATCAACAGTGGAAACAAAAGAAAAATAAAGAATATGTTTTCCAAATGCCTTAGACTTTGTCAGTAGATCAACATAAGGCAGTACTAAATCAATAGAACACCCCTTACCCCTTATGATAAAATCAGAGTAACACATAGTCTCTCCTAGTTTACAGTTGTCCAAGCTTATCATTATCCTTAGCATTACACTCGATATATCAACATTCTACCTCGGACGCTTTGTTCTGTCGTTTTGTTCAGGATCTGTCACAAATGGTAGCACACCCTCCTCTTTTCACCTTATTTGATATTCCATCAGTCAATTCTCTTCTCTCCATGAATAACTCACGAGACCAGGGATACCCACGTCTGCTCCTAGAGATCTACTGCATAGACCTGTCCAGCTCAAAGCTTAACTGGACACATTTAAATGCTCCTGAAAATAATTTGTGCTGGCTCTATATACAATCGCTGCCTTTCCTAAAGAACCACTGAAAAACCATTGAATGAGATGTTTTTAAAAGCTCCTTATTTGATCTCAGTTATTTTAGAATCTTTCTTTATTTTAGAATGAAAATATTGGGCTAATTACTAATCAGTAATGGCAGCCCTATTTAGGTGTATTTCCTAATGACTCATATTGTTTTCATAGTGGAAGTCCTACTTATATGGGAAATTGTATCCCCAATATTCCATATGTAGGTAAGGTGAGATAGTGTCATCACTATGCTTTAAATTTTGATAGGTAAAAAGGAGTGGATATGCCTACCATTTGCGACTACACGTCTGTTAGCTCATACTGAATACAAAAGCTGTAATTCCAAAACTGAGCAGATAATAAATCAGTTTTATTATTCAATCACCCAACTCATATACATTGTGAAATACTGCCCCTGTCCTGCTCTTGATAGCTTAGGTTTGAAACTAAATAATGCATTTGTTAGAATTCTCCAGGAGCAGACTTTACACTATATATTCACCAAACATCTCCTATGTGAAGCCCATTGGCCTCAGCTTCCCCAACCACCTGCGTAATTACCATCTCATTACCAACAGATAATTACAAAAGGAGGAACTATTATCACCCATTAATTAATTATTCAGCAAAACAGGCCAAATCACCGTGGACTACAAATTAGTGGTGCGCGTTTGTCGTTTGTGTGTATGTGTAATGGAGACACAGAGGCATGGTGAATTTATCATTCCTTTTCTAACCGCACGTGAGGGGCTTCCACTATGGTTTGAGACTCGACCCTGTAGTAAGGTCTACCCTTGCCTGGGGGTAAGTGCGTCGTATGCTGTGCCTGGTGCTTTTACTGCACTATCATCCTGCCTTATGGATTACATTTCAGATAAATATTTCATGAGAGCTGTCTGTATCTCTGCTGCTGTATGCATCCTAAATGTTGGTGATGCTTCAGTAATATATAGAAAGGGAGAGACTGGGACAGAGAAGGAGAGAGATGGGAGACAGGAATAAGGATGGCAGAACAATGGAAGCAGAGAGAGGAGGAGGGTAAAGGGAACCTACCTGGTTGAACTGAGTCTTGGCTGTTTGCTTCAGTAACTCCACGTCCTTGCCCTTCAATTGTTTCTGAAAATGCAAAAAGCACATGCAAATTAGCTTCAACCAAAGCTCCTGTGTTTACTCTCAAGTGTCACTTACAAAATGTGGAGATTCATAGCAGTTTGTAAATATTTGTGTGCTGCCTGAGAGAACGCATTTAAATTAGCGCTATCTTAACACTGCAGACGTCCTTGGGTATATAAAGGGTTTGCAAAACAGTGTATTGTAAAAACATGGACACTGATCTCTGTGTGATTCAGCAATACACAAATATATACTTCAGAGTTTAGATACACTGAATTATATGTTTTAGTGAAATATACCATGCAAGTTTTAAACTGAAAGTAATGCAGTGGCCACACATACTGAAGTGTCCAACTAAAGAGGAGTGCTGGAAAAAATTCAGAGGCATTGAGTGAGATATGACAACAGCTTTTGAAGAGAAGGAGCAAGAGTTGAGGTCTCGTCTACTTACAGCTCCTTCTGAAACACAGATGGCCTGGACGCAGCCACCTGGCTGGTTGATGGCTTCCCTGATGAACTCAATCTGTGTGTCTAGGAAAGTCTCCGTGACATCCACCAGCTATGTGTACAGTAATGAAAGTTGCCAGCTGACCTTAGACAAACCCTTACAATAAAACTACTTAAAAAAATTTTTGAATCGGAAGCAAATGAATTTATATTCTAGGTACATGAGATCGTGACTTTATTGAGAGTTACAGAATTGTTGCATCACTGGCTATTTCATTTAAAACTGCGAGTATAAAAGCATTTTATTGTTGTTTTTTGGTATTGCCCAAACGGTGATTTGTAATTCTGTATTTTCTAAATTGTATTTCTTTGTTACTTTTAAACAGATATTTTAAACATTTGTCCATTTTACTACCTTGTTTACATACACTGTGCTGAAGTTCTGAGCTGATTTTGGACTAAAAATGTTTAGTTATTTGTTCATCCACGTAAGGATCCCACTACTAGAAAATAAATTTACCTTCATTCCAAATCGAGTGTCAGGTTTGTCTACACCATAATCCCTCATGGCCTCTTCGTAGGTCATGCAGGGGAAGGGAGTACTGAGGGGCTCTTTGTCTTCAGGCCAGGAGTACTGAAGCAAGCCCTCAATCAAAGTCCTGATTCCTGCCTGCTCCACAAAGGACATCTCAATGTCCACCTGTGTGGGCAGACAGGGCAACATTATAGAGGCAGACGAGGCTGGCCAAGGTCTAGGCTCTTCAATTTTGTTTATTTATTTTTATTCTGACTGAGTTTCTTGAGAAGCCTATTAATAAGGCGAGTGGTGCGCGTGGGCAGCAGAGAGCGACACATCATTAAAAGCCAATTCGGCATTCTTTGGCAGCCAGGTCAAACGCCATTCCGCCGTGCTCTCTCCAACTCTCCTAACGGCTGATCTGGCTGTTCGTCACGTCCTTACCTGTGTGAATTCAGGCTGTCTGTCAGGTTTGGAGCCCTCGTCTCTGTAGCAGCGTGCCAGCTGAAAGTACCTGAGATTACATCAGTCAGAGAAATAAATAAGTGTGTGTGTGTCTGAGAGATTGCGTGGGTGTGTCTAATGCCTGTAACCTCTTTAAGTCAGATTTTTCAGACTAAATCTGAACGTTTAAGAGGGCCAAGGAAAAGAACAAATGGCAATGTTTGTGTGACCCACTTCAGATAAAAGCGCTGATGGCTGTTTAACTATGACAAGAGCTGTGAAGTTATTCAGGTTATAAACCCACTGAAGTTGATTTATTCTCACCGATCTAAACCTGCCACCATCAGGAGCTGTTTGAACTGCTGCGGGCTCTGAGGGAGACTGTAAAATTTCCCTGCTTCTCCAGACGGCACCACAAATTCTTTGGCACCCTGAGAAATAAAAAGTGACAACTGAATTTGAATGCAACCTTAATGCCTCTCAAACGATGCATAATACACAACAAAAAAACACTTGTTTCAGAGAAAATTTAAATAGAACAAAAAAGTAAATGCTAAAAGAATGAACAAAAAAAAAGACAAAAAAGGCACAACACTGTTTAAAAATGTATCTTTTAGATTCTTAAAGCTTCCCTTTGTTTTAATGTAGCTTTACACAATCCGTACTTTAGCTTCATAAGGAGCCCCTTTCTAACAGGCTTGAAGAAATAACTTATAGACAGGCATTAAAATCACTGTACACTTGTCTTGGAAACAACTTTGAGGCAGTTGTGCATAAGCTTTTAGACCATTTAGTCGCATTAGAGATTATGGGAAACATTCATTCATTCAGGTGTGTACTGTTTAGGGGTGTGCACAGATACTCATGTTAATTGAGTAACTGTTTCCAGTGTCAGTACTATAATACTGAAACCACTTTAGGTATTTTTGCAGCAACACAAAAAGGAAGCAAGGGTCACAATATCTACAGTGCAGATATAGCCATTTCAATTACTATAAAAAGCACCACCATGTGCTGATAATGGCAAAACAGGTTTAAAAAAAAGTTTCTTTGAGTACTACTTCGCCACCGCCATGAATGAATTTAAAATATATGTTTAGGCCAAAAGCTCATTTCAAAACTATGGCAAAACAATGTCTCAAGCATCAGGTCATGTATTTATAACCATTTCATCTGGTTCATCACCATCATGGCAAACTTTTCAAATTCATACTAGTTAAGTGTCTCTGATTAAACCACTCTCAGTGACTGTTTACATCTTAATAATGTAAACATGCAGATTTAATTAAAAACATCTGTAAAAATCACATTTAATGTGAATGATTGGGAGGGGCAGTACAGCTGTAACTACATTAACTACTCTAGCTGCTGCTAGCTAGAACCAAAAAGATACAGTAGGAGTCAAAAGTCTGAGACCACGATGAAAAAGCATGATTGAAAGCTGGAATTTAACCACCGAAAGTGTCAACAAATCAATTGGCACATTATCCACTGAGGAGAAAAAACTTTGTTTAGAAGCCCATGAGTCATCATCTACCACCTCACTATAATTCAAAGCCTTCTTTGTAACCTTTTGATTATTTAAATGGTCTGCTAAATAATTTTTGCTATTAATCTTTCAGCTTGCAAGCATCTGTGGACCTTGTTCATTATGAAAGTTTATATTAGTAATAACATTAGATTGGTTAAATAGCCATTACTGGATGCACATTCCTGGATGCAAATAGTCATTGCTGGATGCACACTCCCAGAACTGCTGTAACGTTATACGTTTTGATATTTTCGTTCAAATCTGATTGTTAAGAGTATCAGATTTACAGATCAATGAAACATATGCCTATCCATGCTCTGGTTTCAACAGAAAGATAGTAAACCTACCCCAGGGGTTCTTTTAAACAATGTTGGGGTCTCCACATCAACAAATCCTGAAACAAAATAATAATGCCATCATGTAGTCTACATCTCAAACACAAATTTAAACAAAAGAAACTGGTTTACCTTTGGTCTTACCATGCAAATTGCAAAGGTACTCTCTCATTTTCATCACGAGTTGTGAGCGCAGTCTCAGATTGTATTGCATTCGAGATGAGCGAAGGTCAAGATACCTATACTGCATCCGGAGAGCCTCAGATTTCTGGAATGAGTCAAGTCATGCAAACATATTCCCCTGAGGATTTAAATCAATACTAAAGCTCCACAAACTACAAGGAAGTTTTTGCTTTGTGACAAGAACTGTCCAATCACAATATGCTGTGTTGTAAAGCATGAGCCACATATTAATAGAACGTTTTGAATGCTAATTCCCTATAGACATAAAAGAATGTACAGAAGGGCTTTCAGAACGATATACCAAACATTGTATTATTCAAGGAGACTGACCTTACCTTGACAAAGTCTTTAATCTCAAAAGGCAGCTTCCGGCAGGTGTTCAACACTTTCATGCTCTCAGCGCTCACTTCAATTTCTCCTGTGGGCATGTTCTAAAATTCAAAACAACACACGTAATAAACTTTCTTAAAGGCTTTTATTTTTGCTGGCTCATTTTGATTATGCCAAAGAATGCTGAAAACAAGCCTGTGTAAATTAAAAAGTAATCATTTTTGAAAGACAATGCAGTTGCAAGTAATGTACCTTCTATTGGAGCTGTGATTTTTGCATGGAGAGTCATATGAACACATGCTTCAATAAAAGAGAACTCCAAAAAACCTGCCCTTTTTGTACAAAGGTCTTAACATGTCACAAATGTGTGTAACTTTAAATAATTAACTAGAAATGGGGCAGACTCTCCAATAATATCTTTTTCATTTCATTCTTTTTAACATTTCTTTTATTTCCAGATTTAAATAAAAATGTATACTTTTAGATCCCACTGTATTTCTACAAGAAAATATATATAAAACAAACTGAATTAGCTTACATCTCAAATAAGAAATTTTAAATGTATTACCCAGATTTAAAGAGGAATTCCATTTCATTTCTGCACAATTGCATAACTAAAATGAAAATAAAAAGTCACACAGAGTGATTTTATATTTTGTAGAAAAACAGTCATTTTTGTTCACAGCGGTGGTGATAAGAACCAAATGTCTGAAGATATTAATATCTCTAATAGCACCCCTTTGAGAAAGTTATCACCAAGAGTGCTTATGAATATGCTGCCTGACATCTAATACACTGTTTTGTGACAGTTTTGAGAGAAGCTGTGTGTGTGTGTGTGTGTGTGTGTGTGTGTGTGT
>JBBPCX010000011.1:18480161-18501276 GCA_037974365.1 Hydrocynus forskahlii
GTTTGCTTTCCTGATTCTGATCCATGTTCTGTTTCTTTGGTTTTTTGCAGACTCGTGCTGGTGGCTCCTGCTCTCCCCCACGATTGCCCTGAAGGGGCTGTGTTTTTGTGTTTTCCCTTTTTTCCCAGGCCCGTTTGGAATGTCTTGTTTTTTGGTTCCTCGTTTTTGAGCCAGCGCGAGTCCTGCTGGTTTATTTTGGTTTTTTGAGTGTTCCCCTGAGTCGGGGTTTCCCCTGTGTTTGTGTGGACATTAAAATCTCATTTGTTCTGCCCAGTCTCTGCGTCCTCCCCCTTCCTCCTACACACACCGGCCTGACACTACTAATACAAGGCTTCACATACTTATGCACATGCGTAATTTTCAGTTTTTGTGAAATGAATAACGAAAATATATCTCGTTTTGTGTGTGTTCATTATTTGGAGGGTGTGATTTACACATTGGGATTTGGATGTATGTGTAATAAGGTTCTTTTAATGTTTTTTACAAAAACAGTGAACATGTCTGGAGGGTTCACAAACTTTCAAGCAACACTGTGTGTATATATATATATATATATATATATATATATATATATATATACACACTCAAAATGAGTAAAATAAGTATTGAAAACGTTACCAATGTTCTAAATAAATGGGCTTTTGACATGACACATGCAAGAAATCAAACCATACAAGGAGCCTACAGCCTACAGAACCTTCGTGAACACTGTGTGGAAGAATGGCCCAAAATCCCTCTTCAGCAATGCTAGTTTCTCCAAACAGGAGGTGTCCTGCAGCTGTCATCACCAACAGGTTTTTGTTCAAAGTATTAAATAAATTTCAGTAAGCATGTTCAATACTTTTTCCCTGCGTCATTCCATTTTATTACACTTTATGGACATCTATGGTTTGATTTTTTTTGCATGAGTGAATTGGATGGGTTGTTACCGACATCTGCTGAGTATTTCATGTCAACAGCACCTTTAGAAATATATTTACTTATACAAAAGATTTGTCAACCACTCCTCTGGACAGGGAAGGATCAAACCTCAGGTACTGAACCCAGCCGCACAGAGTCACCTCCTCTCCTGCGTGTCTGGACCGCAGCTCTCCACAGGTGTGACTTCGCATGGAGAACGTGTTTTTACCTGCAGAGCACAGAACACCAAATGTGACTCTCCTCGGTAAGGGCGCCTGGTGCAGTTACTGCGCTGTCCTGTTAGGTTACCTGAAGCGGGACTAGCAGGGGGTCTGCAGGAGGCGCTGGAGCAGAAGGATGGAGCGTCTGAGGAACAGGCCGGCTGCGTGGTCCCAAGGAAGGCTCTCCTGCCAAGCACACACGCCGTGCCACGGTGGTGTGGATGTCGAAGGACGTGACGAGCTGCTCTCAGCAGTAAATGCGTGCTTTTGTTTGCCATCATAGAAAAGAGCTGCTATTGTTCTACTAAAACCAGGGACCTTGTTAGGAGGTACTTTATCAAGCTTGACCGAGGACTTATTCTAACACTTCACTTACTTATAGCCTACAGAGGACAAACTAACTAAACTAACCAGAAAAACGGGGGAGTCGACTATTGTATAGTGATAGCACTGCGTGTCCGAGAAACTTAAAAAAAGGACACCTGACGATCTTAGAGCCATGTGAACTGAGGCAACCTCCTCAGTCCCACCAGCCCGGTCACCTTGGAGCTCCACACTACCCTCTTACCATAGCTGGAGACGTACTGGTTCGTGTTAACCACATGTCATGTCAGGCATGACTAACGGGCTTAACTAGACACACAGACAGACAAGTTCATTTAGCAAAAGAAAACACAAACAAACACACACACACACACACACACAGAAACCTCCACATCCAGTGCGCACGCTGCACAGCCTGTCGTTCTCAGACTCTACTAATCGTACTCAGATCTAATCGAACGATTACAATTTTCGTGTGACTGTTAAAGCCATGTACGCCGGAACTATTTTATTACTTTTAAAAATCATTTGTTTCGCCCCCCACCACTTATCCACCCGGATTCTGTATGAGGGAAACAAAGCTCAGCGCCCTTGTATAAATATACCCCCCTTAAATGATGTCCTGTACGTAATAAATAATTATGTGTTTCAAATTCATATGCTGTGTTTAAATTTCTTTGGAAACTAATCCGAGATTGAAATCACTGTCGAGTGTTTTCGGCGCTTGATTAGTCAGGCCTGTGTGTCAGGCTGCATTATGGGAGAGCGGGCTGTTCAAATCGGCTTGGCTCTTCTCGGCCCTGACCGCTATGGAGGCTCCGAAAAGGTAGTTTATTTTGCCTGTTTCGTCTAATAAATGCATAAATATAGTGAAAACGCGCCATGAGTATTTATAGTTGCACTTCTGCCTAAATTATTAGGCTTCGTTGGCGATTTTTTTTGTTTGGTGTTGTAGCCGTGTGCTAGTTTGCTAATAAGGGAGGTGAAGAAAACAATAACAAAAAAAAAAACAACAGTACTGCAAGTAGAACCTGAATGAGGAGTGATTTAGCGCGGTTATTTATCCCTATGTAATAAACGAGCATGTTTAGGTATAATTCATTTCAAATGATATTTTGTAGTATGGAGTAAACAAGCTGGTAGCCTAGTGTTTAGGGAGTTGCCCCTGCGATCAGAAGGTCCAGGGTTCAAATCCCAGGACTGCTAGTGGGACCGCTGAGGTACCTTTGAGCAGTGTACTGTGCACACACAGCACTCCCCGAGCCCACTGCTTCACTTGGTGAATGGGTTAAATGCAGAGAAAGAATTTCACATTGTTCACAGTGTTCTCTTGTGTGTTCACGGGTCACTTTTCCGTAAGGCGTGGAACTTTTTTTCCCTACAGCTGACAAAGAGCTTCTGTCAGGTGGGAAAATTAAAATAATGTGGTCCCTTATAGTCATGTGTGTACACATCACAGTGCAAGCAATGTAAAATTCTTTCTCTGCAATTAACCCATTCACCAAGTGAAGCAGTGGGCTGCCACCAACGAGGGGCGTCCGGGGAGCAGTTTGTGGGTGATGTACCTCGCTCAAGTGTACCTCAGTGATGACACCAGCGGCTCTGGGATTTGAACCCACGACCTGCTGGTCATAGGGGCCACTCCCTAACTACTAGGCCACCAGCTGCCCAAAACATTGAAGAGAATTTAAAAGTTTAGTTTCTCTTCCGCCTTTTTACAACTAGCAAGCATTACTGAATTTTTGGGTGAACAGGGACTATAACATTTGACTTTTTCCCATGTTCTGCTCCCCACAGTACTGTGAAAACCCCAGCAAATAGGCCCATGACAAGAAGAACTACCAGTTATGGACGCAGCTGTGTAGAGCCTCCGTCCCTTTTCTGGCAAACCCCGGGCCACTTGACAACTCTAAGCCACAGGAACCCAACCAGCAGAAAAGCAGCAAAGTCATGTAATATAACAGTAAGCAGCAGCCATGTATACTTATTAAGAGTTTAATGCTAATGTTAATGCCATTTGTACAGCCATGGTGCAGGTTTATTTATAATGTCCCTTTCCCAATTTATGGGTTGCATTACAAAAACTTTGGATTCTTTGTGAGGTAGAAAAAGTGTTAAACATACATTAAAGTCACCACTTGGTAAATTATTAATTGGTTAAAAGCCTCATCCTATATTTGACTTTATTTTCTTTATTTCCCAGATGTCTTCTTTATGATTTATGTGTCTGGTTGCTATGAATAGCTTAAACTATAACGTTCTGTAGGATGAATAGACAGATGTATAAATATTTGTTTTTTGTGACATTGCAAAAGCAGTCATTTCAATGTTTCAGGGATGGAATGGATTCAGGGAGGGAATGATTTGTTTCGAAACTTTGGAAAACTTCATAAACTACATTAAACTACATGTTTTTTAATGAGGAAAATCTGCTTTTTTGTGATATTGCCCCTTTAAATGCAGTGATGACAGCTTAGTTTTAAATGTTTTATTACACTTGTTAAATGAAATGAAACTTAACGTCATCTTGTTGACACCATTATCTCCACAGACTAAGGCTGACCCAGAACAAGTAGCCCTTTTGGTTAAACATGAGTGGAAGCTGTCCTATGTCACCCCTTTGTACCGATTCAGACACACGCAGCTTAAACTGTACTCCAAGCACCTATCTGCGTTTATCATAGCAGAAAAACAGCAGGGTGTTGCGGTTGAAATTGGACTAGAGGCAGATTTCAAGGTTACATTCTCTACAGTTCTTGGAATAGCCGAGACAGAGGAGGACGCTGAGACAGTTTTCATTCAGGTGAGTTTGACCACAAAATGCAGTAAGAATTGTATAAGTGTGCTTGATTTTACTATTTGATTTGACTGCAGTTCTGTAGGAAACAATTCTGTGCATCATAATATCTCAGTTTTCATTTATTTGGGAAGAAGCAGAATTATAAAACATGTTTAAAGCTCATGTGACACCTTAAAAACATAGATCACACTATTAAACAACCACAAATGCTTTTTTTTAAACATGTAAAAACAACTAGAGAATTTTATTTTGGCCATTAATAAATTAGCATTGTAATTGCTTATCTATTACAAAATCTATACAGTGGAATTAGGCACTTTAGTACTTTAGGTACACACTCATAGCAGCTACATAATTCCTTTTTCTCTGAATTATTGCAGATCCATTCTAAGCCTTTGTTTGCATCGGATGCTCCAAAGTCAGTTTGGCGTGGTTGGCTGACATGTGTCAATGCTGACTCAGAGTACCTGACGTCCCTGCCATCTGACTTTGTCAGCCTGCCATTGTTCTGCAGCAATGGGCCAGATCACCTTACATCTTTAGTCAAGTCCTGGTTTGAGCGGACGTTTGATTGTAGTTTTGGCTTACTGTGTCTGAATTCCACAACATTAAACTGGCTTGCTGCTCTGTGGACTGGCTGCCACCCCAACAGCAATATCAGGTACTTGAAGTTAGCATGGACCATGCCCACTCAGCCACCTCTAGACATCAGTTACACCATTGACCCACAAGATGCTTGGGGACTGTGGAGTAGCATTCACACAGGCGATGACACAGATGACAGCATTAATTTCGAGGATGTCCAGTGTTTTATGAATGGGCTGGAGACCCACTTCTTCAGACATTTTAAAATCTACCTTTCTGCTGGGACCCTCATGAAGGTCTCTACTGCCCTTGGCTCTGCAAACCATGATGGAAAAATAAAGGTAATTTGCTATTGTGCAATTAGTTGTGTAAAAAGTCAATCATTGCTCAGACTATGCCATAGACACCCAAGGTAAGGGGGCCAGGTTGAGGCATTGTTTTTAAAAACCATGTGTAAATGTAACATATTTTCCTCAATGCGGTGTGAGTTTATTTAATAACAGTATATCAATGTTGGAAGATAATGTTTGACTGGATCTTAGTGTTAGTGAAAATGGCTAATTTTAAAGAAAAATAATTGTAAATAACACCTGATGCTCAAGGTTTCAATATCAACATTAGGAACAGTTCTGTAGTAATTACTCAATATACCACAGTATGTTGTAACACAATTACATAAAGTAAAATGTAATTATTTTAATGTAATATACTTTTATTTCAGTACAGCTACTGATATTGTTTCTGAAATTCACATAATGACATGAGACCTTGTTCCACTCTGGTGTCACAATGAAAATTGGAAAGGGAAGAACATGTTCAAGTGAGATTAATTCAGTCATGCGTTTGCTTTTAAGCAAATATGGAAAAAATAAATTGCAACATATTACGGAATTGAATCGTAGTACTTATCGTAAAAGAATTGCATTAATATTGTCTATGTATTGGGATGGCTGTACCAGTTCCCACCTCTAGTGATAACTGCTAAATTTGCAGCAGACATTAATGTGGTGGAAATGCAGTAGTCGTCCTTGTAGTTTTAATTATTGAGCTGAAAACTACAAATGATTGTTCTTCTGCTCACATAAAATTAAACATGGAAATGATGACTAAAAATCCGTAACAAAAATTTCAGTGTTGTGATTTTTCTTTATTTCAGATCGGCAGCAGTGATTACATCACCACCTTACTGACACTGCTAACAGAATGTGCCCTCCTGCAAACACCTATATAGTTTCGGTCCTGTAATATTTTGGATTTGTAAATAGCTTTTTCATTTACTAAAGTAATAGTGCATGTACATTTGTGTACTAAACTGTAAATCTTTATTTTTTATTTTTGTCTCAGTCAAATTTACATGCGTTAAAATATGCAAAATCCAAATGAATACCCATTGTGTCCACTGATTTGGATTCATGCGGACTCAGTATGGCATTTTAAACTGTTTTAAAGCCAAGATCAAGACTGACCATCTGAACAATTCCTAAATGCATGAAAACTGACTGAATTCCACTTTTGGACATCCTTTCATTTTTTACTCTACACGTGTTTTAATGTGTACATTTTATTTAAACATGTTCTACTCACCTGTTTGACACTGAAATGTGTTTTAATTCTGTTGCGTCCATGTGAATACTGATATGCCTTTATTCATTTGAAATGAGGATAAATGATTTAGAATTTTTCTTTTTTCAGTTTTGTTTAACATTTCTTTAGCCAACACCTTACTTTCAGACATGCTAGTGAGTGTCATTTCCTGGTTTTATGTTGTCATCTAATGGTTTACTGAAATAAATGAAACACATAAACATGGCTCATGTCTTTTAAAAACATGGGTAAAACTGAGAATGCTTAACCTTTCAACATCCAAATGGCATTCAGCTTCATTAACACTTCGGGAAAATTTTTCATATCTATTTTATCCACATTTCTTTATTATAAAACAGCAGTTCTTTCGTTTGACCTATTTCCATAAGCAAATATGGGCAGATAAAAATGCACTGCATCCCTTTAATTAATCGTAACATTTAAATGCAACATATGCAGGCTAAAACGTTTAATTTCTAACGTCTCGAAAGAAATTCTTGCAGCCCACATCTTGAACTTGCCATCTAAATGCATAATAAATTCACCAACATTTTTTAATGTCTGTGTTAAAAACAGACTGGTGACTGTACTTCCCTCTAAAAAGAACATGTGGGTTAAAGTGCACAGAATGAATCAGTGATGCATCTTGTGAAGTTAAAAAACAAAACAAAAAAAAAACAGTGCTAGTGTTGAAATGCTGGAAACCGCTTCTGAAAAATAGCTTACTGATGCACTTGCCTTCATTAGTTTGTGGTGTCTGAGGACAGGCTTGTATGTTCCATACACAACAGTTTGATTGAGTACCACTATACAAAAAAAGCATGCATCATTGGATGATAGGGGCCATATGGCAGGTGGAACAAAAAAAAAAAAAATCACTGCATCCAATTCATAAGATTAAAACACCATTCAGACAAACTAATATTCATATGGACATGTGGCTGTGATACCAACTCCCACATCTTCAGCTTACCATAATGAGTCTCAAATGCAATGCACTACTCTAACAACTGGCAGTACAGATCCTTCTGGAGATGTGTATCCTTAAACTCTTTCCTGTGTTTAACAGGAGTGGAGTGAGGCAAAGAGCTTCTCCGGTTTATCTTGAATGGACACTGGCCTTTGGCTATAGGCAGGTAATGGTAAAAACTGTAGCCCCGTGAGTCTTCACAGATCAGCTTCACAGAAGAGTCGCAGATGGATATCCTTGGCTTAGCAATCTCAATGTCTTGAGATGTAATAGTCTTATATGTATAGTCTTATCATTCATGAATCACAATGTGTCAATGAGAGGCACAAGCTATGGTGAGGCATCTATGGGGGGGCTGGAGTGTATTACCATATATGTGATTCACAGTGAGTCATTTTAATCACTCCAACCCCACCTCCCAGTCTTCTGTAGTTCATTCCACCATAGAGTCTGGGGGAAAAAAAGAACAACCCAACTGATTAGTTGTTATTCTTCACTAACAATTACATCACATTTTAAATGTTCAACATCTGTCTAATTACCTCCACGTGTTAGCATCAGGGTCATACACTTCTATTGTTTTTAAGTAGGTAGTGCCATCAAATCCCCCCACTGCCATCAATTGGCCATTCACGACAGCTAATCCAACCTAAAACATGAAAATCAAAAATACAATAGAATTTAATCAGGTGAACATATGGAACTTTTATGCTTCAGACAAGTTTAAAACAAACTGCAGGAGACCCAAAAGCTTACCCCACTCCGTCTGGACGTCATGGCAACGACAGGAGACCACTGGTTTGTTCTGGGGTTGTATCTCTCAGCACTGCTCAGTTCTGTGGTGTCATCACGGCCCCCTACCGAGTAGATCATGTCTTGGTACACGGCACAGCCCAGATGTTTCCGTCGTGTGCCCATGGGAGCCACCGTGTGCCAGCGGTTCTCCTGAGGGTTATACCTCTCCACTACAGATGGCAAGAATATAGGATTTTTTAAATATAGGAGTAAATGTTTCTTTTATAATTCTAGAAAGCTGTCACAGACTACGCTAGAAAATCCAAAATGCAGTAGTGATATGCACTGAAATACATTAACACGTCAATTAATTAGCAATGTGACAGTTCAACCCTGCCTGCATTAATTTGGTTGAAATGATCTTTGTTGGGAAATACAACTCTTGATGAATTACATGACCATTTTCATTAATAAAAAACAACCGGAACAGTGCTTACATAGTAAAAACAGTGACTGGTTAGAAGTCTCATTTGCATACATATCAATACTGCAATGGCCAATATGACAATTAACAAACTAAGTTACTATAATCATTGCGTAATCAGGAGCACAATGGCAAATGGAGCCACAGAGGCGAGTGCTTCACCATGCTGTAAATGAGGTGCACCTGTATTTAAGGGGGAAGTGCCATCGGAGCCTCCCACTGCATAGAGGAATCCTCCTAGGACTGCTACTGCCACCCCTAAACGTCGGGTGCTCATGGAGGCCACACGGGTCCACTTATTCTCCTTAGGGTCATATCTGTGCAGGATAGCAGGGTGTCTGTATTTGTTTATCCGTTATGAACATTCTAAACCTGCGAATCTCTGGAAGTTTGGAATATGATCAATTCTAAAAGCATGTGTACACCCTAATGCCCCCCCCCCACACACACACATATGTTAAAATTGCCCTACCAACCTTTCTACTATGTTGAGACACGAGACACCGTCCTGCCCACCAACAGCATACAGGTAACCGCCCAACACAGCCACACCCACACTGGTCCTGCATGTACTAGTGGGTGCCACATCACTGCTCCATTGGTTTGTCTTGGGGTCATACCTAAAATTAACCAGCAGAGGACAGCATTGATGTGGTTTCTTAATGATGCATTGCAGTGAAATTAGGATACTATATTGAATGCAATTTGTTGGCTGGCTTATTTAATGGTTTTAAGATCTGTTTGTTTCATTTAATGATCATTACAATATACAGCAACCACCCGCTTTTCACAGGGGTTACGGTCCAAGAGCACCCGCGTTGTGTTCTGGTAAAAAAAAAAAAAAAAAGCCTTTTTTCATAGTGTAAACCCTAAATATGCCCCCAAACATGCTCCCAAAACACTTTTTTTAACTCTTTAGCCTTAAAGAAAATGTACTGTACAGTTTACGCTGAATTCCAGCAGTGCTAGAATGTAAATACTGGTATTACCGCTGTACAGACTGTACTGTAATTCATGCACGTGCGTTTTCTTTGGTGTGCACTGCCGTTTTCATTGGCATAAGCAGTTAAATACAGTAATAAGTTCATTTAATTTACAGTAATAAAAATACAGGGCTTTAGAAGAACAAAACGAAAAACACGAGAACACATTTGAGACGCTCCAAGGGGGAAATTCTGGGCAGCAGCCAATCAGAAAAATAAATAGCGTGCTTGGATTGGCTACTTTCAAACATCTCACCTCTGAGTACAGTGACGAAAAGAGCGGGGCCTCGTCTGCCACACCCCCTCGTCCTCGTGCAGGGTTTATGTTAGGGCGCGGTGCTTAGCAACCCGGCACGAGGACGAGGAGACATGGCGGATGAGGCCCAGACTCACAAAAGCAAAAAAAAAAATGCAGAGGATATCTGCCTTTTCCATGCATGTGCAGGGGGTTCCGCGAAAAATTATTAGTTTAGTTCTCAGAAAAAATCCGTGTGGGACTGAAATCGCGACTGCTGATCCGCGTATAAGTGGGGGGCATAAATCTTTATGCACTTTAAATGTTAGAAAAAGGAAGACTTCTGAATAAGATTTTGAGTTTACCACCAACTCTGCATTTATTATCAAAAACTACACATCTGAGGTGTCAATTTCACGAACGTTACACAAACCGTGTACAACTCCTAAATTATCCCACACATCTTTTAATGAGGTAAAATGTGTCCAGTGCTCACCTCTCCACACTGTTCAAATAGGACGAGCCATCGTGTCCACCAACGGCATACAGTAGATCATCCAGGACGCTGACGCCCACTCCACAACGCCGCTTACTCATGGATGCCACCATACGCCATTCGTTGGTCTGGGGGTCATAGCGTTCCACACTCGAAATGGCATCACCACTGCACCATCCTCCTACTGAGGGACACAGATGAACATACAAACACTCAGATCCCATGCCACACTGTTTTAGGTAATGTAGTCATATACTGCTAAAAGGGTGAGCTCAGACAGTTTCAGTACAAAACAAGGCAGACAAAGCTGTGTTGCTTTTGCTGAAAAACAAGCAGCAGCTGAGCAGGAATCTCCTACCAGCAAACAGGACCTCTCCACAGCGGATAGGCTTGCGAGGTCGGGTCCGAGGTCCTTGCATGAGGGGACGTTCTTGGGGAAGAAGAAGATAGTTCTTTGCCTCATCCACCAGGTCCCTATAGTGATACAAACATTCCAAATGTCTTCAGAAATAAATATACATAAAAAGCACATTACAATATAATTATCTGGGTATGTACACACCTACACTCCTCATCACTCTTGATTAATGGATCGGAACCGACCGTTCCCACCAGGAACTTTGGGCTCAGAAGAGGAAGACGGACATGCTGGAGGACCTGTATACGTAGTAAGCAAATAAAAACAAATACAAAACTTGTAGTGAACAACTTTAGCAACCAGTGGCTTAATTGGTAAGTGGCTCTCCCACACAATGAGTGCTGATCACTGCTGTATTCACTAAGGGGAGCAGAAGAATGCTGACAAAATACACATGAATATGTAGAACATCAAGCAACCTCCACAGACATCATTAGTAAGCATGTGACCTGGGGGAGCTGTGGCCGGCGTTCCTGGATGCTGTATTTGACCCAGGCCATGACCGCATTAAACACCTGCTCCTCACTACGCACATTCAGCTCATCACTGGAGATGATGTCTATCAGCTGATTCGCTGGGAGCAGCATGAACTCCTCACTCTCCATCACCTGAAAGTGGGGTTAAACAAACAGAAAAGGGTTTCAGTAAGACTGTTGAAATACATTTAAAAAGAATAACTAAATAAAAATGAAGGTTAGTCCCTAGAGGCAGGGTCTTCTGTTTAAACAGTAGAATTTTGATTACTCTCAAACTGTTTCTTGAAATGAGCTCTTACACTTAATGCTATTCTTACCCATCATGTTTTCAGTTCGAACACATCTGATACATGTTCCGCTGGAATCTCTCTCAAGATCTCAATTTTTGCCACTGGAAATTTGGAGTTTTATGAATATCAAGATGTATTTACATTAAGTTATATAAGATAAGCTGTAGAGAGCAGGAAAATCACTTTTTAAAACTGCTAATACTTTGAATGTTGTTGCAACAATATAGTGAATGCATTTATATAATGCATAATGCAGTAATAAACCATTAACTATTTTATTAATGAAGAACTTAAAAGAAATAGCTTATAAAAATGAGATGGACTCTGAGAATAGCTTTGCATTATACTGTAATAATTTTGGCTGGTAGACTAAAAAGACATGATTTGGCATGTAAATTCTGACCTAGCTAAATGATGCTAGGGGGGCTTCTTACTCCAGGTAGGGGACATTTAGCCCAAATAGTGGGCCAAGATGCCCCTTGACAAGACGTTTTTTGTGCTATAAAAACAAAACTGACACTACTCCAGTTAATTTCAGCTAACCATGCTTAAATGTATACAACATTAGCCTGTATAGCTAAACCTGTGCACATACAGTTCTTTATAGTAAATGGATATTGTTTTTAAAGAGAGCAATTTTTCTTATAATAATTTCATGATCTCAGAATAGTGTAGGTTTCTCTCAATGCTTCTTCTTTATGCTCTTGGCGAGTTTCTTCCATCATTTCCTTTTGTGTTTTGACAATGTCTGTTGTAAAAAAACCTATACAAATAAAACTGAATTAAGTTAAATTTCCCCTTTTCACAAAGTAGCTTTCAACGTGAAATGTGTTGCTCCACGGCATGGCCAACATAACCAATAAGCAAAAAATCAGCACAAAACATGGAAACAAAAAATCTTTTCCCTCACAGCACCAACACAATTTGACTCCAGAGAAAGAGGGAGGATTTTAATGCTTTCCTTGAAGTTAAAATTAACACAGGGCTTCAGCATTATCCATGAAACATGAAGCTAATGGAAAAAAGCAGATATATAATATAGTTCATTACCAGAGAGCATGGCTAAATTTAGCAAGGGGGATACCACACACCAGTTACTCATCCTGCGAATGACTAATGCTCAAAAGCCTGAGGAACCACAAAACACATAACAGTAAGGCACATTCTCAAATTTCCTCACTGATGAAACAATTTATCAGCAATACAACTGATTACATAATAACAGAAGTAGTCTGACAGTAAACAATGTCGTATGATCACCAGGATCACAAACACAGCATGGCAATCTAAAGGTATAGTAGATGGTCTGGTAAGGTATATGGCAAGTTCTGTCATATTTATGATGGTGTGCCAGATAGTGGGAATAAAATCCAGTAGATAAGCCCTAAAAAAAATTCTTGCAGCAAGTGTATAAGTCTGACTTTACAGCAATTTGATTTTTTTTTTTGCTTTAATCCATGGGGGCATGTATTTTATTGATCATTTTGATAACTGAACCATAAAATCAATGTTTCACGGTTCAGCTTTATTTTTACATCCTGACGTTTCTTTCAAAATGAGCATTGCGAAGCCAGTCCAAATGATGGCAGTTTTGAATATGCTGGAAATTACACTAATTAAATATACTGCTTCTTTGACTTATACTGAAATCATCCTCTTAGCTAGAGGGAATGTTCGTACCTCCTGAAAGTTATGCTGGGTGAATTTGTCTGCAATGCGCAGCAGTTCTCGACAGGAGTGCGTGTCAGCGAAGGCCCGGATGCCTAGACAGTTGGAAGGGTCAAGCTGGCGCTTGAGGAACTCACAGCAGGCCTCCTGAATCTCAGCTAGCTGCAGCAGGCAGGCAGCAGGAAGCAAGGTCTGAACATTACCCTCTTCCACAGTCACCTGGATGCCACAAACACCCGTTATTCCTCACAGTGCACCAACATCACTAACACATTCCAAAATGAGTGCTTCACAGTCATCTACAAAGTAAAGGGAAATCCATGTCTGTCTAGTAAGTTCAGAGGTTTAAACAACTTTGTTGCTTAAAAAACATATTGGGGAAGATTTGGTGCAACATTTCAGTGTAAAGTTTAATTTGGACATCTACTCCTTTTCCCAAAAACTAGGGAACATGGACAAAGGACTAAACAACGGATAACAGCTGTAGATAACAGTAGCCCTACATCATACAGTTAGAAAGCATATACAGAATATTTCAGATTAAATAACAGTTTGAGGTGATGCTGAGAATGATTTTAGCATGTAGATGCTAATTCCTGGGCATAAGCTTCCACCTCATAGCTCATCTACACTAACTAAAAAAGCTAACTTTTGACACTAAACATGTCTTGACTGATCAGCATAAAGATACATGACTCATTACATAAAAAGGAAAAAACAGTAAACATCTTATCCATAAATTTATCTAAAACTTGCCAAATTCCCATAGCCTCAGAAACTCTGTACAGCCTAAAACTGCAATTAAAGCCTAACCTGTGATGTGTAGGCGAAGTCAATGAGCAGTTCCATGGCACGCTCATCGATGTCACGGATGACCACTTCAGTCTGGCGGCTCTCTGCAAGCTCCCCAGTGAACATGGCTCTGAAGTAAGGACTACAGGCTGACAGGATGACACGGTGTGCGTAGATCTTCTTGGCCCCCACCACTAGAACCACGTCACACAGCTCCCGGTGCTTTCGCAGCAGGTTGATGACCTCCAGCGTCTGCCGCGGATGCTTGTCCGAGACATAGGGCATGCGAGCAGGCTGGGGCACGCCCTCCGGCAGCTTGTTGGGGTCACCCAGAGTGCAGCGGCTGGTGATGTCCATGGCGGCGGTGTCCGAGCGCACGCTGGTACCCCTAGAAAGTGCAAGCGGTGTTTAAGGAAAGACAATAATGGACTGGGAACTGAAGCATTTTAAAAGGAGTGTGATCACTAGTGGTTCACAAATATTTACAGCAGCATCACAAGAAGTCTAGAGGTGTAACAATCATCAATAATGATATTGCAATCAAAATCTGATAATGGTGCACTGTGGAGAATGAGCATTCTATTATAATAGCTGATGCAACTACATTGCTCCAAAATCTGTAAACACACAGCACCAGTCAACAAATCCTCTATGCCACACTCCTCATGGCTTCCCGCTCTAGTCTCATAGGCAGATTACGACAAATTAACACTGCAATCATTTTTCTTCATTACATTTTTTAAAGATAAGTTTATGTATCTAATACACGTCAAATCCTCAATTCCATCTTGACTCCAAAAACCAAGACAGAAGAACAAGTGGCAGAAATAAATGTAATATTTGAGTATATTATTAATTATTCTTGACCTAAGTTACATTGGACAAAATTAATTTAGCTGACTGTGCCTGATTCTACTCTGTCAGCTCCTTCAGGTGGGAAGGTGTGTCAGCACTAACAAAGCCGACTGTAAGCCACATCAGTATGGACCCACATGTTGGATCTTTTGCATGACCTATTTGTCTCCTTCTCAGTAAGTATCAGATGAAACAGGCTTTGGTGCAAAATGAGTGAAAAACAAGAAAAATAAATTCACAGAATTTGCCAATTAGGAATAGTTTTCCTCTTCATTGTTAAGAGAGGGATTTAAATCAAAAGAGCAGGAGTGTGACTTGATGACAATGTCAACTGAATGCAGCGTTCTGCAAATAATGCAAAAGGTATTATGCGAACAAAGTGTAGCTCACAGATGTACATATGATGAATATTTGTTTAAAAAACAACAACAACAACAAAAAACATATTACACATACACAGATGAACCACAACATTAAAACAGGTGAAAATTAAGTCAATACCACTGATTATGTAATTAAAACAGCAAACATCAAATGGTAGAATATTAGTGTTGGAAGCAGGAAAAATGTTTAAGTGTATGGATGGGCAAGGGATTAAAGGAAGATCAACCAGTAAATTGACAATAGGTTAATGGGCACCCAAGATTCGCTGATGTGCTTGGGGAGTGAAGCCTTGCCCATCTGGTCTGATCCCACAGAGAGATACTGTAGCATGGACTGCTGAGAACGTTAATGCTGGCTATGACAGGAAAACACACAGTGCATCACAGCTCACAGTGTATGCAAGCTGCATTGCTACAGACTGATTATACAGTGCCCATGCTGACCCCTGACCACTCCTGAAACCTGCACCTTTTCTGCTTTAACGATAATGCGCTCTGCCACACTGCAAATGTGGTTCAGGAATGGTTTGAGGTACATGACAAAAGAGTTCAATGTGTTGGGCCTACAAATTTCCCAGATCTCAATCAGACTACGCATCTGTGGGATGTGCTGGGCAAAGATTTCAAAACACACAGTGCATCACAGCTTGCAGTGTACACACCGAGAGGGTGAATTCTGGTGCGAGGCATAGCAGAGTAGTTTGGGTGCTGTCACCAGTGGAACGGAACAAAGTTAAACACAAAACTGAATCAGTAATTAAATGTGCAAGAACTAACTCAGCACTTCTGCAGCTGTGATCATGCAGATGCAGTCCTGCACTTTTTCTGCTTTAACACACCTACAACAGCTCAGTCTGGCCTTATAAATGAGCCGATTAGATGGATAGAATAAAGTGAAGTAAAGTGGACCTTGTGGTTACACCACAGCACAGGACACAGTCTGAACAATGTTAAATTCTTTCTCTACATTTTACCCATTCACCAAGTGAAGCAGTGGGCAGACAGCGATGGAGCACCCAGGGAGCAGCGTGTGGGGACGGAACCTTGCACAGGGGTATCTTATTGGTGCTACTACCAGTCCTGGGATTCAAACCCATGACACTATGATCACAGGCAACTCCCTAACCACCAGGCCACCAGCTGCCCCAGGTGTGTTACATTACATTACAATAGTTTTGCTGACGCTTTTATCCAAAGCAACTAACAATATGAGGACACATTCAAGTTTCAGGACAGTGTGAGGACCAGAGGAGAGTATTAAGTGCTAAATCTTTATGTACGATTAATTCAAGTGCATTAGGAGGGGAGTTGCTCTCTGAACAGATGAGTCCTCAGGAGGTTTTTGAAGATAGAGAGGGATTCTGCTGCTTTTGTCGGCTTAGGCAGCTCATTCCACCTGCGGGGAACCACAAAAGAGAAGAGTCTGGACTAGGTTTGCTTTGGGTGCAGGTATAGCAGAGCTAGACGAGGTTCCTTGGAGGAGCAGGGGGGGAGCGAGGAACATAAGGCTGAATGGGTTAGGATAGGTGGGTGCAGACCCAGATGTCACTCTGTAGACAAGAGTTAATGACTTGAACTTAGTTTGGGCAGCCATCGATAGTCAGTGTAGGTCAATCAGCAGTGTTGGTAGCAGTGCGCCTCCAGGAGATGACATTACACTTGAATAAACTTCGTTATGGAACAGTCAAATGTATCTCTAGATACATTTGACTGTATCTAGAAATACAAAAGGCAGAGTCTAAATGTGCCTTCACGAATGGTTTTATTATGTTAACCCCGGATGTATGCACTTCTGTCACTGTCAAGCAAATTCCGAGAGGGTTTCATGAGAAGAGCCGGGCCGAGTTAACTCGCAGAGGAGAAAAGCAGGACACTGTGGTGTACTTCTTCCTGACACTCATTTGAAATGTAATCGGTAATTAATAAACAGACTGGGTGCTCAGCCAGGTGGTCTGTTTATTAATTACCAATTACTGTGGTGTACTTCTTCCTGACACTCATTTGAAATGTAATTGGTAATTAATAAACAGACTGGGTGCTCAGCCAGGTGGTCTGGAGACGCTGTGGTGGGCTTTGTGATTGAATATGAGGTGAAAAACAGCGGGCCGGTCTATTCTGAATCTCACACAACACTGTTTGACTGTTACGATAATTAACAAACGTTTGGTAAAGAATGTGAATCTCAGACGTTAGTTAGACAGGACAGAAAGAGCTGACACGGTAAACCGACCAAACTGAAGTGAAACAGGGCAGGTTGAGTGTGTGAACCGTCTCTGAGCCTGCTCTGTGCTAATGCCGGCTAGGTGGCTAGCTTACTCCTGGGTGCTGCAGGCAGATATCGGTCCAAACTCATCAGACATTCGTGCCACAGAAATAGCGTTTTACCTTATTTGTCCATTCAAACGGTCCAGAGTGATGTTTAGGTGGTCGACAGACAGAGAAAAGACATGAAAACCCGACCTGAACCACACAGTAATGACGAAACTGTTGTGAATTCAGAAACCTCTCCACAGGATCCAAGATGGTGTCCGTGCAGATGCCACTCCAGAATAAGGGACGGGACACGAGGTGGGTTAGCGTCTAACTCCCTTTCCTTTTCACTGTATATTGTAAGTACAACTTCGCACTTTTACTCACACTTAAGAGTATTTTCGTGGAACGTAATCTACGTTTTAATTCATGTTTACTTCACACTGAACTCTTATTTTGCTTTTGAATACGTCTTGTTCTGTTGCACACTCCTCTAACTTTCTAAAAACAAAAAAACGGGTTAAATAGACCCTTCATTCCTACTTTTGGTGTACTTTTTAAATTTAAATGTATAAAAGTAATTTATACAGATTTTTCGGATGGTTGTCGTTTTTCCTGTACAGGACCCTGTAGAGGGTTGAGGGGGCGTGGTGTTCCCTTGTTAATAAAAGGAACGGAAATGCATGTCTTGTGTTGTTAACCTGTCTTGGGTAGGGTAAATGTGAAAAGAACTCCCTCAAATTCCCACTCCCGTTACTACAAAATGTCTACATCTCCACCAACCCCAAAACAGCAATAGAAAGAAATATAACATTAATTTCAGAAAAAAATATTCACTTGTGACCTGTAACCTGTGTTATGGACATAAATATTGTAAACCATTACCTTTCAGGGTGTACGAAGTGTCTTGTCTTTCTCATTGTCTTGTTGCTGGCCGTTTTGAACTTTGATTACCGCCCTTTGCCTTGCCTCTCATATTCATGTTTTTGTTTTTTGACTGCTTGCTCTTTTTTATAATGTGTTTTGTCTTGTTCTGCTGTTACTGTTCAGCCCTGCCCGACCTGAAATGTGTTAAGGCCCCCGAGATTGGATCATCTGTTATCACGGTTTGCCGACGATTGAACTTGTTTTGTATGACACTTTGAACTCCTCAGACCAAATTACATATGTTACTGCAGTCGAGTCCTCTTTCCTATCATCATTGCCAGCATCAGCCTCAGGTATTTAGTAAAAATAAAATCAAACACCAACAGTAGGGCTTTGTTTTAAAACAGGATATTTCATGTTGGCTTGTCTTGTTAAAGGAAAATTAATGGTATTTTTACTGCAGCTTATTGTGGCTAATAATAAATGCTGAAAAGTTTGTGTGTTTCATCTAAGTTTGTTAGCTTAAACTGAAATGAAACATCAGGCTTTGGCAAATTTGTCTGTAAAGAAATTGGAATCAAAATTCATGATTGGACCACCTGAAGGCACACCTCCCTTAGCTCTATTCCTATCGGATAGGTTTATCTTTGGGCTTAGGTTATCAGGCTAAACTGATATCCCGTTTTGTGAAATACCCCCGAGGACAGAAGAGTAAAATAGTGGGAGAATCTGTTTTACAGAAGTGGAATACAAAGTGTCAGCAAGCCTGTCATTAATAATCAGTCAACTTCTGGTAGAAGCAGATTTTAAATATATTAATGTAAAAATGTCTGTCATTTAAAGGTATATATTATGATGGCGATATCATTGTACATCCCTATTTAAGACAATATGTATTATTCAATTACCTATAAAATAAAATAATTATTTTTTTTTGAAAAGCATTAACGCCAATCCCTTGTATTAGAGCTAGTGGTTTTTCTTGTAGTTTGTGCTGAGCTGGTGGAGCACAATCATGCACACACCTGGTAGAGCTTCAGCTCCTGGGAGTTGGTGGACCCTGCTGTTTGTTAGTTTGTTTTATTAATTTAAAAATGTTTTTGTTACTCGTGCGGCGGCACGGTGGCACAGGGGTTATCGTCCTGGGTTCAACTCCCGGGTTGGGCGCAGGGTCTTTCTGTGTGGAGTTTGCATGTTCGCCCCGTGCCTGCGTGGGTTTCCTCCCATGGGGTCGATTGAACACACGTGAGTGGTGCGTGGTTGTCTGTCTCTGTATGTGGCCCTGCGACGTGCTGGCGACTGTCCAGGGTGTACCCCGCCTTCGCCCATTGCAGCTGGGATAGGCTCCAGCCCCTCCAGCTGCAATGGACCCCGAGTGCAGGACAAAGGGGTAGAAAAGGGATGGATGGATGTTATTCGTGCTGCCCTTAACATTACAAGTAGCAGTGTGGCGGCCGAAGATACGGTGGCTATATTTTTTGACACATTTGACCTGGTGCAACATGTGGAAGTGCCTACTCACATGAGGACACATACTGGATTTGATTATGAGCAAGGACCTACACATTTCTACTTGCAATGCTAAGGGTGTCAATTATGGGTGTCAACTATGGGTGTCAGATGGGCCCGATCCGATATTGGATATCGGTCGGACAGCCCCGATCTCTATATTCCAGTTCTCGGCTTGCGCTGGACCTTAAACTCGACGCTTTGTAGTACGAGATGCGTCACCGCTCCTCATTCCATACCGTGAACCTGCGGCAACTTCAGTCAGAGCAGCCGTTGTTTTGAATACAATATCGCTCGTTTGGAGATACTACAGTTTGGAAACGCCGAAAAGCAAGACGGCTACTTGCAATGTGTGTAAAGCCAGCGTGCCGATGGGTGGAATTCCGGTTGCGTCGTACAATACAACAAATTTAATCAAGCACCTGCAGAGATTTCACGACAACGAGTACCAGGAGATGCTAGCAAACAGGGAAAAAGACACCAGGCAGCAGACACTCGTTGACGTTTTCAAAAAACGCAACACATTTACAGCAGACAACCCAAAAGCGAAAGGAATATCAGAGAAGACTCTTACATCTCCCTCAAGACCTCTTTGGGGTTCTTTCAGGGGCTGTTTTTGCCCTCTCCCCCTCTCAATCTCTCAAAACACAACGAGGCTCAAGTTAGGCATGTCGTAACTCGACTGGTCCAGTTTAAATACAGAAGTTGTTAGATTACATTCTGCCCATGTCGTGTCTCCGAAGTCACGTTATTTAAAATTTATTAGTTTTGCACTTTATTTTTTACACAGCTGTTGCTGCAAAAATGGACATAATACTTGAACTATTATATTATTCTGCCAAGATTGTTGTGTTTTTTATATTTACCAATTTTTACAGCCGCGCTGCTACCTTTTTGTGAAGTGTGACATAAATAAATTCCTTTGGAATGCCTTAGTTTACATTCAGTGTAGTTGTGTATATTTTTGCTCTTCTAATAAGTGCATAGTAGTTTATTTATGTGATGTAAGCTTACTAATGAACAGCACAGTTTCAACCAAAATAATGCTAATATTAAAGCAAAAAGATGTATTATATCGGAATCTGTATCGGCAGTTGGAAATCGGATCTGGAAAAACGTGGATCGGCCCATCACTAGTGTAAACCATTTCTGTATTTTCTTTGAGACCTTGTATTGTCCTGATTTTCGGATCTACTTGTGTCAAAAAAAGGAACATAACTGTAGATATCAGTAGCTGTCGTGCTTATTCATTAATCACATTAAAGCAATAACCAAATCAGCATTTAATTA
>JBBPCX010000011.1:18501376-18530615 GCA_037974365.1 Hydrocynus forskahlii
TGGGCAGGGTCGCTGAACATGCAATCAATGAAGGCCTTCACATTCAGTTGGCAAAACATAATGAAACAATAAAAAAAACAGGGTCTTTCTGAACCGTCTAATTGATGTGACTTCCTTGCTGGCCATCAGGAGCTGGCCTTCAGGGGTCATGATGGGAGCAGTGAATCAGCAAATTACAGTGAATTCACAGAAACATTAGCTAAATATGACTCTGTCTTGGCCACACAATTTCAGTCATCAGCTGTGTTTTCTGGTATGCCCCATTCTTTCAAAAATGACTTAATCTCTGCTATTACAGCCACTGTTTCTGATCATATCAAAGGTAAATTCAGACTGCTCCCTTTATAGCATAGCAGGTGGATGAAGTACGACAGGGTCACAAACCATTTTCTGAAAAAGGAACAGAGGGCAAAATTTATGTATAAATAATGTAACGAATTTCATGATGTAGGCCTAAAATGAGCTTCCCCTGTTTGAAAGACTAGCAGCCGCCACTGATATCAACTGTTTATCTAATGAACCTGTTGTAGATCTTATGTACAGGGCAGAGGCCGTTCTAAACATTAGTTTTAGGTTACGTTCATGCTTCTGAGGGGTGAAAGGTGTGTAATTTTTATGAGCCTGTATTTGCCCCTCTGCTCACTTCATCCCAGACCACCACTGTCCTGAAAAGTGGTCAGGCCTCTGTAGTGCCATCTTGTGGATAAAAATGATATTGCCAAAAATCATTATTCCTGATTTGTAGAGCTCTTTTTATGCATTGAGCAGTTCAAATGGCTTTAGACTAGGTTGAAAAAAAATAAAAACAGGAGCACACAAAATAAAATAGAGATAAAATAACAATAAATAATAACATGAAAAAAATGACTGAAACAAACTGAAAGCAATGAACTGAAATCACAATAAAATTGATTGCATCATAACTGCATTTTGCACTTTAAAATTAATTAAAAGGATTTGTTTGCAGATGTTTCTTAAACTGACTAATTGTGCGAAAGATAAGAGTTGCACACTTTAGATGTACAGTAACAGAAAGAGGGCTCTACATTTTCTGTACTTACTCCAACAAAGAGACATTCAGTGAGGTATGCTGGTGGCAATCTAGAGTTTTACCAACCTGTAAATTAGCTTTAAAATCTTCTGACTGACCTCATTTCCTTGAAACAAATATGTGGCAATATCTCCTCTACAACAAACAATTCCCAGCTACAGGTGATCCAGTCTAAGGTTGTGCACAGAAAACACATCACCAATAGCAGAATGCTCCTTATGGGCTTCACCAATACACACATCAGTCCACAATGCACCCTCAACACAGCAGACTGTTATTATCACAAGCAATGCTGTGAAAACTGTAATAGCTAAACTCCATGAGGTCAGTCATATTCACAGATAGCACAAACCCACATGTATCACCTTGACCCTAGCCAAAGAACAATACTCCTTAACTGGAAATACAGGAATACAGGCATAAACCCTCAATGTTGCAGTGCTTTAATTGGTTAATAGACTGTCTGTCAATGCAGTGAATTAAAAACAGGTCAAACAATTTCAGTGACACCTGACAACCCATCCTAGCTTTTACTTTCCAACAAACTGATAACCCCTGCCTTTATTCTTCCCTACCTTCATTTTTTCTTGTTTTTGCCATTGCTTATATGCTATACAGTAAACCCCTGACATTTGCAGGGGTTACGTTGAATATCCCCTCAAATATGCTCCCAAAACACTTTAATTTCATTTTAAACTCAGCTTAATACATAAATGTAAAAGTCGACCCGTATCCATACTGTACCGTGTACACTGAACTGCTGTTTCTCGCAGTGCTAGAATGTAAAATACCTATGTTACCCCTGTACAGACTGTACTGTAAGTCATGGGCGCACGTTTTCTTTGGTATGCGCTGTCGTTTTCTTTGGTATAAGCAAGGTAAATACAGTAATAAATTCATTTAATTTACAGTCATAAAAAATACAGGGCTTTAAGAAGAACAAAACGGAAAACACGAGAACGCTCGAGACGCTCCACAGGGGAAATTCTGGGCGGCAGCTGCCAGAGATGCGTCACAGGGCAGCAACCAATCAGCAGCAAGGAGAAATAAAGAACCTTCTCGGATTGGCTATTTTCAAATCGCCCGCCTCTGAGTACAGGTGACTGTGACGTCCAGGCCTCATCCGCCACGCCCCCTCGTCCTCGTGCTGGGTTGTTTATGTTTGGACGCGGCGCTTAGCAAGGCAAACATGCATCTGAATGCCTAGCTAAGTGATGCTCCCAAACATAAAAAATCTGCGAATGCCTGACCTGCGAATAAGCAGAGGTTACTGTACTATCATTATTACTCCTCTTTGCAGATTCTCTCCAAGTAAGTAAGATTTTGAGGCTGATGTTTGGCAACTCGAACTTCAGCTCCCTCCACAGATTCTCTATGGGATTATGGTCTGGAGACCAGGCCACTTCAGGACCTTAATGTGCTTCTTCTTGATCCACTCCTTTGTTGCCATGGCCATGTGTTTTGGGTCAGTGTCATGCTGGAATACCCATCCATGACATATTTTCAATGCCCTGGCTGAGGGAGGGAGGTGCTCACCCAAGATTTGACGGTGCATGGTCCCGTCCATCGTCTTCCTGCGGTGAAGGTGTCCTGTCCCCTTAGCAGAAAAACACCCCCAAAGCATAATGTGAACACCTCCATGTATGATGGTGGGCATGGTGTTCTTGGGGTCATAGGCAGCATTCCTCCTCCTCCAAACACGGTGAGTTGAGTTAATGCCAAATGCCAGCTTGATTTTGGTCTCATCTGACCACTTTCACCCAGTTCTCCTCTGGATTAATCATTCAGGTTCATTGGCAAACTGCAGACAGGCCTTTACATGTGCTGTCTTGAGCAGGGGGACCTTGCGGGTGCTACAAGACTTCAGTCCTTCACAGCATAGTGTGTTTCCAATTGTTTTCTTGGTGACTATGGTCCCAGCTGCCCTGAGATCATTGACAAGTTCCCCCTGTGTAGTTCTGGGCTGCTTCATCACCGTTCTAATGATCACTGCAATTCCACAAGGTGAGATCTTGCTCAGAGCCTCAGACTGAGGGAGATTGACTGTTATTTTGTGTTTCTTCCATTTGTGAATTATCGCGCCAGCTGTTGTCACCTTCTCACCAAGCTGCTTAGTGATAATCTTGTAGCCCAGTCCAGCCTTGTGTAGGTCTACAGTCTTGTCCCTGACATCCTTGGACAGCTCTTTGGTCTTGGCCATGGTGGCTAGTTTGGAATCTAATTGAATGAGTGCTTCTGTGGACAGGTGTCTTTTTTATACAGGTACTGTAACAAGCTGGGGTTCGGAGCACTCCTTTACAGAGGGTGCTCCTAATCTCAGCTCGTTACCTGCATACAGTAAAAACACTTGGGACCCTGAAATCTTGCTGGTTGATAGGGGATCATATACTTATTTCAGACATTACAATGCACATCATTCTCTGACTTTTGTGCACTGGGTTTTTGAGGGGTTTTTTTTGTTGGTATTCTGTCTCTTACAGCTACAATAAACCTACCATTACAATTATAGACTTGTCATTTCTCTGTCAGCATGGGATCAAATACTTCTTTCCCTCACTGTATATAAATTATATATATATATATAATATTAAAAATCTGCCCGAAGATACTATTTAAACACTCTTTGTAAAACAGTCTGCACTGACCTTTTCAAATAATCAAATAAAATAGTTTAGTTGGAAAATTTAAATTGCAGTATAATGTAATATGACATCTTGGCTCAAAATAAAATATTTTCAGCTCTGACACTGATGAGGGAAAACACCTTTGAGGTGTAAATTAATCAGTGGAATAGCTGAATGAGTGAGAGCAAGAGTGAAGTCAAAATGTTCTATATTTGCGTTCCTTCCTTTTTTGTTCTGGACGGAACATGTTGCTAAATATTTGCGGTTTAGTGTGAGTGTGTGTGTGTGTGTGTGTGTGTGTTGAATTGAAATAACATTCTTATGGGCCTACATTCTTCAACTCCTCAGGGGAATGTTTACCGAGCAGTTTACAAGCTCAGCGATGCCTGCACACTCTCTCTCTCTCTCTCTCTCTCTCTCTCGTAAAGATATCTCATTCAAGGCTTTTGGAATGTCTGAGTGTGTGTGTGGTTGGTGGCCTCCGCACAGCACTATACCAGACATGGTCTCTAAAAGGACCAGAGGGGAAACAGCAACACCATGGGGGAACCCCCTCACCTCCATGTAGATTTGTCATCATATCACCAAAGCCAATTTGAAGATACACTATATGGCCAAAGGTATGTGGACACCTCATAGACAGACACTGACGATAGAATGGGTTGTTGAGCTCAGTGACTTTAACCATGGTTTGAGTCACGTGTAGGTGCTGTTATAGAAGCATCTAAGAGCAGCAACACCTTAACTAAAAATTAGGACTAAAACTACAAAATGATACAATGAATGGCCACGGTGCTTTGTTTTTTTTGCCAGCTATTGGTTAAAAACTTGTATTTCCCTTTTTTGTAATTTCATAATTAATTGACCAATAGAAATGGTCTGAATGTTATTGGAATAAAATATCTAAACATTAACTTTCAATGAAAGTTATGTGTATTTTTCCTTCTCTTGTAAAGTTACAACTTTGGAGAAGTGTTTTCTTAAAAAGCAATAATATATAAAATTACGCACACAGTTTCTTTTTTTCTTTTTTTTTTTGTATTTTTTCAATTAGGCTCAGCAAGCAGACAAAGCAGTCTGTAAAGCAAATTTTCAATAATGCCTAGGGCCGTTTTCTTAAAGTTATGATGGAGTGGCGTGATTAAACTCAAGTCCTTGAACTTGCTGCAAACAGACAGTGGAGCGAAGGCTATTGTGTGGTACAGTCAGGGGGGGGCAGCTGTGTGGAAACACTCAGATGGTTTACGCCCCCACAGAACATGAGTAAGTGTGGAGAGTAAAATTCCTGGGTTTGCTTTGTTGCACTGCCAGCCAGGCCTGTTTTGTTTTGGAGAGGGGGCACGTGGTGTGATGTGGGGGGTTACGAGAGCAGATGTAGTGTGTGTGTGGTGTGTGTCACCCATACCGAAATATTCATTCACAGCCACATGCACACACACAATCCAGAGTGTGTGCACACATTTGGAGAAAAGTCTCTTTTTTTTCTCTTTCCGGCTCGCAAAACACACACACACACACACACACACACACATGTATGCACAAACACATGTCACTTTATGTGTGGTGAAGCTTGCTGAGGTTGATATCAAGGTCTGTGTTTTTTTTTAAACTTTTGTCCTCCCACCACTCCCTCATTCCCACCTCCCCCTCCTGGGAAAACAGCAACAACAAATTAGCCTTCTTTTATGTCGGGGCCTAAGGACGACACTTGGACAGGCCCGAGATTGTCCTCGTGGGTTCCCATGAACCTCACTAACCTTCCCTTTCAGCAGCGAAGGAAGCGGTCATTGTGCCAGCACCTGTTTCTGTGGAAATTGGTAAAATGATGGCTTTGTTAGGCATCGCCCAGGCAACCAGGAGAAAGGAGCAAGGAGGGGGGAAAGAGGAGGAGGAGGAGGGAGGAGGGAGAAGGGGGGTGAGGGTCAAGGGGGAGTGTGTGTGTGTGTGTGTGTGTGTGCGCGCGCACGCCTGTATGCTGGACCTTAAGTTTCCGTGTTGAGTATACAGAGATAAGGGGTGTGCCTCATTGCTCCTTAAGGGGATTATGGAACAGCGGCTTCTTACCTTAGTTTGTTGGAGCAGTTACTGGACACTTCTGTGACCTTGATATTATCAGAGATGTTACTGCACATGGATTCTTGTCTGTTCTGTAGCTGGAAGAATGCTAAAGCGGTCCGTTTGAGGATGCTTACCTATTTTTTTAAGTACATTTAAGTAAATATATTTTACATTCACCTTACTGCAATACTTAAATCCAATCTTAACCCTGATTCAATTCCAAGCCTACCCTTAATCTTATACCACAACCTAACTCATAGCTCTCACCCTAATCCTAAATATAACTTCAACACAACACCTAAACCTAAGGCTAAACATTATCTTAACCTTAATGCCCTTGATCAATTAGTTTCACCAGATTTGGGACAAATTTGATGTATTTTAATAGTGTAAGTGGTGGTTTTATGTACCTGAAGCTATGCCAGTTACACACAAAACACTAGACCATTCTGGTCCTGAACGGCCTCAGTTTAACACATTTTGGTAATTTTCCAAAAGTGAAGACACATGACTCAAGTCATTAGTTGGTTACCCAGTTTAGTAAGTTTGTTAGATCAAATGGCAGTATGGTACAGCACAGTACAGTTACAAATCCAAACCCTGGGCATAGTTTCTATCACATAACAGGACCATGAAAGTAAGGGTATTGATTTGTCATGCAGATCTAGTGTTAACAGTGAAAACATACAGTAGCAACAGTGCACGACCATGAAGCTCAAGTTGACCTTCTACCTGTGTACTTATTTTCATACAGTGACTCCAGTTGGCAAGTGTTTTATTTAATTGCCCATCATCAACTCCATTTACCCTGTGTTCTGATTATGTGATGATAATAAATTTACTAGCCTACATTCTAACTATGTTGAGACTTTGTACTTCAACAAGGGTAGGAACCGAAATTTAGCATGGGTGCTCAGGTCTCGGCCCACCGGCAGTGGAAATGTCAACAAAATGGATGATTATTGATTGGTGACCAGCATAAAATTGCCAAAATGAAACACCAAATTGAGCTGGACTAAATGGTTTCCTTGGTATTGCAACGGTTTCCTTGGTACAAAATATTTATTTAAGGGTTTCAGGGCAATGCTACCGTCTACACTAAACTCAGAGCAGCTCCCCCTACTGGTAAGAGTTGAGTCATGCGTTCAGGCAGTAAGGAGGAAAAAAATGGGTGAAAGGAGAAGGGCGTCACTCAAACTTGAGCTATTCTGCTTAACCAGTATGTGTGCTCCATAATCCACCACGCACATGTCCGCTCCATTTATACCTGGCACATGATCTGGTGAATGTGAAAGCTCTGGCTCAGGTGGGAAGTCCAATCATATCATAATTAACACTATGTTGTTGTTTGTGGCAAAGCTGTGGAAAATGGTAACATTTATATTAGCTTTGAGTCCACAAGTGACAATTCATCTTCAACTTCCTAGCAACTTTAGTAGATGCAAATTCCAAACTAAAGTCACAAATTCCAAACTAAAGGCTCTTTTACTAGAATTATTAAGTTCTGAGTGATGTTGCATGGCCCTCCCAGCAGATGGCAATCATTTATCAATAGTGGCAGAGCACTGATGCCTGTGAGGGAGCATCCACCTTTGACAGTGCCATTGATATTACAAGTAGCAATGATTGTTTTCTATCTTGTTACCCCTTACTTCTAAGTCCACCTTGCCAGTGTACAGTTAAGAGGCTATAACTCATCTGCTGTTAGTCGTATTCAAGTTTTTCATCAATGGTCAGTTTTTGACCACATAGCCGCATTTGACTAGATAATTTTGGGTGTTGGACCAACCCAGCAGTGACACTAGTATGTGTAAGACATCAACGCTACTGTTCACTCACTACTATGTCATTGTCACTGATGTGTTGACAGTGGTCCACCACTCAAATAACATGAGTGGTGACTGACGTACTGTACAGCAACATATGGCCTGCAGTCTATAGTATAATTACACTTATTGCGTATAGATTAATTATAATTACATTTATATGATTGATATTTAAGGTAGGGTTAATTTATGAAGTGGTTAGTGAGTGTAGCAGGTTGTTTCTAATATGACAGATGTAGAGCAGTATTTTTAAACTAATGCATGAAATGTCATTATATCAAAATTATGAACAACTGAATAACCATTGACATAAATATCAGCTTTAGGGACCTCAACCGAAGTGAGCAAGACTGTTTCATCCATATATTAGACTTCCCATCAGCCCCTCAGTGCTGCCTGTGAAGCTCTATGAACCTTTTCACTGTGAAACTGGTGAATAAAATAATACAACCACCCTATATTCTATATAAATTTGCCTTATTGAGTTATGGGTATGGTCAAACACAGCAGCGCAGTGTGGTCAGATGTGGAATGTTCTTACCGCATGCCGCACTATAGGTACATACTACACACCCTCCTGATCTGACCACATGTAAGCCATTGATCGGGTGACTTTCTCCACTAACAGCAGCCTTAAATCAGTAGAAATAAACCTACTTGACCTGCTCTGAAACCAGAACAGTTGTGATTCATTGGACCTGCAGGATGTCCTTGGTAGTCCGCAAAGGGTGTATTTAACCCTTAAAGTCCTGTGCATATTTTGATGTGTTTTGCATATGTTTTAGCAAAAAAATATACACTTCAGAAATGTACAATATAGAGTGTCTTTTTATTGCTTTTTGTTTTTCAACACAACCCAGACAATATGATGAATTAATCTATATTAACCATCTAAATAAAACGAACTTTTTTTTTTTTTTTTTTTTTTAAATAAATTGAGGGTTTTGGGGGTTTAAATGAGTTAAAAGTTTTGAGTGTGTATTTTTAAACTCGGCTGGCATCTGAAAGGTTTTTGGAGGTATGATTTAGGACAGAGAATTTTTATTTATTTATTTAACTTAATAGACTTAATGTGATCAAATTTGACAGAAATTATCAGCTTTCTAGATGTAAGTTCTCAGGATGGATCTCGTCAACTCAGAATTTAGGTGGTAGCAGCGAGGGGAAGATGTTAAACAGAATTTTAAAAAAATCAGTATAAATAAATGGTTAAGATGTAAAAGGTCATTCATAGTGATTTAATGTAAGTGCGCCTTTCTAGAAAAACTCGCAGAGTCGGAATTGTTCACAGCAGTGGGAATGGGAACCAGATGTCTGAAGCGTTTAATGCTTCTAAAAGCTACCTCACAGAGAGAAATGTTTTTCAATACACTGTCTGATTTTTGGGACATTGTTCCATTACAGTTCTGAGAAACTCTGGTTTGGAGTGTGCTGTATGGAAAAACACACTTGTTTTTTGCGTAGATTTATGTCTGTTTTACCATTATGAACATTAGATATCAAACTAAAGACATGTGTAGATCCACAAGTTAATATTATGGCCAATAAAGGTGTTATATGTACCACACCCCCTGGTTTATTTCACCACAAATGTAAAGAAAATAATAAGACAGTGATTTGACATGTGAATGACCTCAATGAGCAAATTATGGAAAAAAATTGAAAAAACGGGGAAGGTTTAGTGGGAGGGTTTCTTTCATAGGCATACAGAACTTTCACAGTAAGATATTTTAGAAAAACTACTTTATTACAGTGGATGTGACCTTGTTTGGACTGAGGTGTACAGTGTCCTGAGTGTACAGTGTGGTCAGTCTCGACCAGTGAGAGGGGCAGGTGTCTTAGATTGGCGTTACGGGTCATGGTTATGGTTGAGAGTTGGAGAGTTAGCTGGCATGTGAGACAGCTGTACTGATACTGTTGGAGAGAGAGAGACAGAGAGACTGTTGTTTCTGTTGTTCACTTTCTATGTTCAGACTGGCTTGAGTGATATCAATTCATATAAATCGTTGATTATTAAATATAGAAAGAGACAGTGCACCTTTATTTTTTATGTGTGCAGCCTACAAATCTATTCAGTTTTACTCAGTGTTAACTAACCGAGTAATTTGAAGGGCATTACGTGGATTTGAAAATTCATCATTCCTTTCGCTTATTTACTTGGTAACTGAATAAGGCAACAAATCAGTGAATATTAAGCCTTTTGTTTTTTATTATTATTTTTTTTTAGATGTGTAGCCCCTCATGAACTTAGCTAAAGTGACATTTAATGTTGCTAAAATGTTAAAATGACAGTGAAAGAGCAAGAGTGGTACTTTACATCAATGACATTGCACCCTTTGAAATGGAAAGAAATAAAAATGAGAGATTAATGTGATTAATGTGAGGCCTACATAAGGTAGCTAATTCAGCAGGATGGTAGCTCCGGAAAAGGAGCTTGTTGTTGTGTGTTTGTGTGTGTGTGTGTTCTTACCTTTTAGTGAGTGAACATCTTATAAGTACGCCTTGTTAGGAGCTGTGAGAATGATGGAAGGCTTTTGAGAGCTACTAAAAATGTCCTCACCACTGTCACGCATGTGTTATTTATCCCTGATGTGTGCGGCTCTACCTTTCTGAGAAACAGAGAAAGAGAGAGAGAGAGCGAGCAAGCATCTGGAATACTGACTGTAGGCCTCAGCCTGTCTTTTCCATAAAGCTCTCACTTACAGACACTTTTGGATATGTGTCTCTCTTCATGTTTTTGTGAAAGACTCTATGCGCAATAGGGGAATAACGTTCCAGAGACTGGAGTAAAAGATGGATCCAGCTGCACACACAGCCATGCACTCACACACAGCCATGCACTCACACATACACAGACACTAGTTTTTACACAATGTTGGGATGTGGAGTAATATGTCCTATATTTATGATATGTATTTACATTGTTACCTGTATGTAACTATGTTACCTGTGTGTGTATGTGTGTGTGTGTGTGTGTGTGTGTGTGTGTGTGTGTGTGAGATCACTGCTGGGGAAAAAGTATGTAACAAAAATTTATTCTAAAGCAACAGTCGGTGATTATATACTGAAGAATACAGCACTGCTTACTGATCTGTAACAGAAATCTTAATTACTGGTGTGGTTGGTGGAGAGAGTTAGAGCTTAGAGCTAACATAGCTGTTAACAAGCTGGCTAACTTGCCTACCACAAACAGTAAAACCACAAAAGTTAACAAAACAACGGTCTCCCGACTGCCTGCATAAGCATTATTTATTTCATATGTTTATTTAGGACCAAATGGGGATGAAATGCTAAAAGGGTTGTGCTTGGACACTGCTAAATTTGGCATTTCCTCCTTGGTTAATCAGTGTTGTTCTATGAAGTGTTGCCCCTTCAGAGGTCAACACAGCCAAAGAAATAGTGCCATTGGCCAAGCACACGAATTTGTGTGTCAGAGTTCAGCTAATTTGGGGGGATCCCGGGTGGCACAACTGTCTAAGCATTAACCCTCCATATCACTGGGAGATTTAAATTAGATCCTGGTTGATGCCACAGCCATCCATGGTCAAGCTAGCACAAACGCATTGCTCTCTCTGGATGGGTAGGATGATCCTCCTGGGAGTTTGTAAGCTGATGTAACAGGCCAGACAGTTAGTGTTCTCCTCAAAGCGTGTTGATAATTTGCCTGGCTTCGTGTGACTGAGAAGAAGCATCTGAAGTTTCACCACCCCAGTATTTGTGGTATTGTGTGACTGGAGGATTCCAAGCTAGTGAGATCCCACTTGCAAAATTAAGCTAGGAAACACAAGTGTGACTGAGTCTTGAGTTATTTGGGGCCATTCCTGTAGTTCTGTTCATCATTCAATTCTGGCACAGTGTAAACGCCACTTGGCAAGTATTGATAAGTGTAAATGTGTTTGTGTGTGTGTGTGTGTGTGTGTACATACACCAGTCAGCCTTAACTTTTAAACCACCAGCCAAATATTGCGTAGGTCCCCCTTGTGCTGCCAAAACAGGCGGGTGGTGAGTGTCAAAAGAACATCCATATGTATGTCAGGACTCATGGTTTCCTAGCAGAACATTGCCCAGAACCATTCCACAGCCAGCATAGTGCATACTAGTGCCTTCTCTTCCCCGAGTAAGCAACGCATACACATGATTCATCAGACCAGACCAACTTCTTTCATTGCTCTTTGATCCAGTTCTGATGCTCAAATGCCCACTGTAGGCGCACTCAGGGTCGGCACTGGCATTCTGGCAAGCTGCAATACATTGTGTGTCCAGCTTTCTACCATAGCCAGCATTAATTTGTGCTGCAGAAGTTCCTCTGTGGATTGCATCAAATAGGCTAGCCATCGCTCCTCATGCTTATCAATGAGCAAGTTTGACAAGCGTCAAATTGTGATGGCTAGACGACCTGGTTGAGTATCTCCAAAACAGCAGGTCTTGTGGGGCGTCCCTGGTATGCAGTAGTTAGTATCTACCAAAAGTGGGCCAAGAAAGGACAGTTAACAGGGTCATGGGTGTCCGAGGCTCACTGATGAACATAGGTAGCGAAGGCCACAGGAGAGCATCTGTAGTACAGATTGCAGAAAAAGTTAACGTAGGACATGATAGACAGGTGTTAGAACACACCTGTGCCGCAGATAGGTGCCTCACAGCTTGTTTTGTCTGGATGCTAGATACTTTACCATTTGGCTTGTGGTCCTCCTCATTTCACATGTCATTTGTGCCATCTGAGTAATCCTTTCTCTCCATTGTAGTGATGATTTAAGGACAATTACAGACACACACTTACACAGTTGCCATAGCAAATTTGGTTTCCTAACTGTAATGTCAGCAATGTGGATTCATACTGCAATTGCCAGCTAACAAATAAATAAATGAACCAAACAGCCCTAAAAATCACCTAAACGCAAACACGGCTGTAGTTTTGAACTTATCTGGAAACTGTGCTCTAGATACTACTGCAGCACCACTGTAGGAAAAAAGTAGACATGTTTCAGACGTAAGGATGGTTCAGTTTTTTGTTTTGGTGGGAATGATCCTCTAACCTCAGCAATTAAGACAAACGATTTCACACTTTTAGTTAAAAAATTGTTTTTCATTTAAAAAAATGAAACATTTTATAGATGTTTTTGTCGACCCTGAAGCTGTAAGTTTTGTCATAGATATTGTGGATATTTCTGCTTTCTCCTACAACTTTGGGACATAAACACACACCCACACCCACACAAAGACATAGACATATGTGCACATATGCACATTCAAACACCCATGGAAGTCACACACCGTACACAGGCACACATTCACACACCACAGCACATACACAAAGATGGTCAAACTGTTTAAGGGCCCTAGATACACATGCACACACATACACCACATGTGCTGTGTGAGGGGGCTAGTTAAGAATGATTTATCCGCACTCAGGGATTCACAGGAGGGCTCCAGTTCAACTGATTTCCCAGAGCGAGCGGAAGCGGCTACCAGCCATAGCGGGCAGGAATTCTCATCCTGGGGCCCCCAGGGTCCCCCAGAACCTCAGGGCTCCGGCCTAAAAGACTCAGCAACCAGCACACAACCTGGATTAAAACCTATGAATCCTATCATAGTTTGGAAAATATTCCACAGATTTTTCCAAATTTCTTTGGAAATTACAAATTACTTGTAAAGTGACTTAATGTGAAATGACACTTACTGACTTACTGATTTCTTTATATTGATAGAGATGGGGATCAGGAGTGTTTTGAGTTTTATATTGATAACAGTAAAATAGTGGTAAATCTGGAAAAAAAAAGTCTTCTCACACCCTGTATGCACCTCTCTGCTGTATATTGATGGAAAAAAACAAAAGGCAATGTATTCTTAACATTTCATGGAATATCTGTCTGCAAAAGAGCCTTTGTAGTCCTTAAATATTAAGTTTTTCAGACACTTGTTTGTTAGAACCCCCACTGTGAGCAATCCAGTTTACATCTTAAGCTTATTTATGCAGAATTTATGAAATATCTTAGTTGTTAATAGTTATTACTTAGTTGAGTCCTTAATAATTAAATGACATATTCTAATGATTTATTTATAGTAACATCATATCAAGTTATTTGCCACTTGACTTTAGCAATCTGGTGCATTCTCAAACAAGTATAATGTATTATTATTATTATTATTATTATTATTATTATTATCATTATTACTATTATTATGTAAAGCTTTGTCAGCTTTGTCAGGAATCATCAATAGCTCTGTTTATTATTCTGCCTATGTCTCACATTTTGTTGATTGCTTATAGCAGACTATACGTTATTACTTATGAAGCTCAAGAGTGTTACAACAGAGCATCACATTATATTGATTTTCTGCCATTAAATGTATCTACAACAAAATAGTTTCACATAATTGAAAACAGTGATTACAAACTTTCAGACAATAGTGTACCTAGAAATCTGCCAGATAGACAAGACTTAATCAACCTCAACTAGTTGCAATATACACTGTGACCACCAGAGAGCACAGCAAAAACAGCAAATCGATGAAAACGTTTCAGAAGCCCAAAAGAGAAAAGGGGAATGTACTGTACAACACTTTAAATAGGGCCAAAGTTCTCTCTCGTTCTCTCTCTCTCTCTCTCTCTCTCTCTCTCTCCCTTTCTCTCTCTCTCTCTCTCTCCTTTTCCAAGTTTAATAAAGGTCTCTTAATACACACAATTGTTTCCACACATTTTATGGTGTTTGCAGTTATAGTCTCTGCGGAAATATTTACTTTCCAGTGCGGCCAAACCCACTGGCTACCTGGCCAGCTGACCAAGCTGAATAAATTTCTATTACCTATATAGGCCTAGCGGACACTGTAGCATCATCATGCGACAAAGCAGCTGTGATAGTGCTTTGGATACTCATTGTTTTGTTTTGTTGTTTTTTTCTCCTCGCTACCCAGCAGACCATTTTAAATGTCTCAAAGATGCTGCAACACACAAAAACACGGCAGTAAGCTATTCAGCAGATGCCTCCTGGCTGAGGGAAATATTCAAGTAAACGTTTTGTGGATGTTTCATTCTCCCACACATGTGGACACACACACGCACACACTCTGTGTCCTACACACACACACACACACACAGGTAGAAGGAGCACACACCTTCGTGAGACATCGCCCCTCGCTAGGTGCTGACAGGACCACACGCACTGTCTTGCAGAAAAGGGCTGGAATGCTATAAACATTTATTTCAACAGCTACCTAAATGGTCCCATTTCAAACAGCGTTCCAGGCAAACGTGCTATTCCACCTGAGCAAGATAATAAACACAGAAGGGCGGCCTGGCTTTCAGGGCTGAAAAAGCGTGCAAATATCTGTGGAGCGGCTTTGTCATGGCGTGCGGATGAGCAATCAGAGATGCACAAGGGCTCGGACCTGTTAAAGCGAACTAAATTTCACCCTGTCTCCTCCTTACCCTGAACGTAGTGATGTGTCTTAGGCTGCACATAAGCTATCAGGCACATCTGACATTACGTCCTGTATAAATGGTCATGCTAAGGCATGTCTAATTGTTTGTTGAACAATCAGATTTACATCATTTTTCCCTTACCCTGTATGCAGTGAGTCAGCCAAGACATGACTGCTGTTTCCGAAATGCTATGAAGCTCATGAAGTTGCTAAGTAACAGAAGCTCACAGCATCATGGAAACCGTTTGCTTAAATCAGCACATGCTAATAGCAAAACCATGTCAAGCTAATCTTAGGTAGACTTGCTTTGAAATTTCTGACAGTGTATGACATTGATATTTTTAAGTCACAAAGTCACAAAAGCACAGATAAAATGAGGTCCCTATATTTTTGTTCATTTGTCAGGTCTTCACACTACAATATTAACTAATGTGTTTGAAATAGTAATTCCTATAACTTTTAAACAATAGCTTATCCGTCCAAGTAGCTTACAAAATCATGAATATATGAAGTTTTCCCAGAAACAACTTTAAAGAATAAAACAATATTTATATTTAGAACTCGTTAATACTAGACTGCATACATTTTACGCCATTATAAAGGACTGATTCTCCTTTTTAAAAGGAAAAATTCACACTGTATGTATCTTATTTGTTGTATCAATCACATACGTTGTTTTTTAATATATCAATGTGCACAAGTGTCAAAAAATGGAATATTCTGCTCTGGAAGGAAAAGGTTAACAATATACAAGGCTTTTATCATAGACAGAAATAAATATATTTGGGGACCAGCAAAAGGTATGACACATGGCTTTAATCTTGCTTTTGGGATTTGTGTTTCTGGATTCTAGGCGATTGTGTTACAGGCCTAAAGTCATTCTAAAACTGAACGGGGATAACAAATATCCCAACCACAGAAATGACGCAGCCTCAAAACTCTAAAAAAGGAGCTAAAAAGACATTTAGGTCACAAATGATTACTGAAATGCATTGTATACATATGGCACACGCAGAGGATTTAGAACTCATGCTCACACCCCTAATTACAGGTGAAATTAGGCATAGGAAGACAAGTGTCAGACTGAGAGTTTAAAGTGTAGAAATGAGGCAAGGAGTCAAGACATGACTCAGCCTGGGCACTGCCTTCATTAGCCTGTACTAAATTATGGTGTATGTGTGTGTGTGGGTGTGAGTGAGTGCATGTGTATGTATAAGTATGTATGTGTCTGTTGGTGTTCCTGTATGTGTTTATGTGTAAGCATATGTGGGTGTCTTTGTGTCTGCCTTTGTGTGTGTGTGTGTGTGTGCCTGTATGTATGAGCATGTGTGCATCTGTGTGTGGCGAGTGGTCCCACCCATGTTTGTTCTGCCAGCAGCAGTCTTCTCTTGCAGTGAATGTGGACCTCACACAGCGCTCAGTCCGAGCCGTGCTGCTTCCGACAGTGTGTGTGTGTGTGTGTGTGTGCGTGCGTGCGTGTATGTGTGGCTGGCAGCCGCCCTCAGGCAGTGAGAGGAAATTCTCCGGCAGCGGAGGAGCTGCTGCCAGAACAGCCTGAAGGCCAGCCTCTAACATTCAACACACAATACACTTGATACACACTAAGCCTGTGTGAATCTCTCTGCTGCACTCAGAACAGAGTCTGCAGAACAAGACCTCTTTACAATCACCTACTAAATATTATGCTGATCTTAGATCAGCATCCCTTGTGCCTAATCATATTCATTTATATTTGGCAGGGAAAACTGGTCCTTCATCAACTACACGCCTGATATTTACACTGCTGTTATAAAGTTTAGCATCAATATTACCAATACAATGAATGCAATATTCTAATAGTATGTTAATGCCAAAATAACTGGAAGGAAACTACATTGAAAAAAAGAACTGTCCCGAATGAACTTGATTCAAGTGTGTGCATCATTTCAGTTTGAATAACAAATAACAACAACACAATTGAGTGTGCACAGTTTGCGGTGCAATTGTGTTAGTGTAATGTCTGCGTTGGGCTGCAGAAACTCATCGTCTGTTTCACAGATTTATGAGATTTTACAAAATTTTGCCCGTGTGTTTTCTGTAGTTTCTGAAATGTGGTTCATGGTTTGTTGAAAGCTTGTTTTAACGTCTATATATGTATTTATTTACTTTTTAAAGGTGTAGGCAGGGCAAAACTCCCATGGGCAGTCCATTTACAGTCCCATTAATATCTACTTTTTTACACATTCACTGCAAAAGAGAAACCCATCAGGATATCACTTTGCAAATAAAGCTTGCTGTGTGCAGAAAAAAGGTTCAAAAAAGAAAATAAAATCACTTTGCAAAGAGTTTCTACAGCAAATCCACCTATCATTCCTCTCATAGCAGAACCTTCTACGGTTTGGTTCATTTATTCATGTAATGCCATTTGGCATTAACCCTGTGTCAAAATTTCTGATTAAAGGACCAATAGAAATGGTCCAAAATTACTTAATTAAACGACATATTGTTGCATCCATGTTTTCTCCTAAAAAACTACTTTTCAGATATACAACATTTTGTTGCCTATATATATATATATATATATATACACATACATATATATATATATATATATATATATATGTATATTATTTACAGCCAAATTCAACACTTTATTCAGAATACATTTTTAAAAAAGAAAAAGAAATTTTAGAGTGCTGACGAGAGCTATAGATGACCTTAAGGTTTAGCAAACTGTATAATGAAGAATAACTCATCATTCGAAAGTGGTGATTGGATCTTAGGGCATTTGTAGTCTTTTTTAATCATTTATTAAATTCTTTTGTTATAAATGAAATCTTGAATAAAACATTTATAAAGTACTACTTGGTATCTAGAATATTCTTTTTACTGCAAAAAAACATTCTTACCCCAAATAAAGTAAGAAAAAACATGAATATGTTGAGTGATTCCAAATTTTTGAATAAATAGCATCCATGTGCCGAGCTTAGACCACCATGACACCATGTGTGGTCATGATGGAAAGCACCACAATCCCTTTGGTGTCTTTGGGGAAAAAAGACATCCTAACACTCTGTCCGCAGATACAAGATGTTTGCAGATGTATCACTATAATTCTGTAATTGCTGCCGTTCAGGGCATCGTTATGGCACTTCATCTTCTCCTTTCAACTCGGAGTGCTTCCAGCGTCAGGGGAAATTCATTAAAACCGCATTAGAGTTTGATTCATGACAGCGATGCAGACTGATGCAGGTGAATGATGCCTCATCCATACAATAAAGCTGGAGCCACACATCAAATATTTATCGCGAGGCAGCACAACTATAAGGCGAGTTATATTTGGCCTGAGACCCGCCAGCTATTCCCTTCCTTGTCGTCTGAGGATAAATCAAATCTTTATAAATCCATTTAAGGATTTTTATATTTCCCCTCTCGGCCCGAAGCCTGGCAGCCCAAGGCCAGCTGGACGCCACTTGTGGGACTTCTGAGTCCAGTCCTCGCAGAAATGAAGACATACACTGTCGCTTCCTGAACTGCTAATGAAAAAAAGTAACTAATAACCACCAGCATGATGCACAATATGCTAATTTTTGGCTACTAGCTTCAGGCCTCTGATAGCTGTCAGCAGCTAGTGAACTCAATACATAATTTGCTGTAAATAAGGAATTAATCTTTATAATGATACAAAACCAATTTTGTTGCAGATTTGGAGATTAGAGAAAATTATGGAAAATTCCTGTGTGAAATACCAGAAAAATATTTTATTATCATTTTTACCCATTTAGCCCCTTACAATGACAATAGCTTGCTTGTGGGCGCCCTCTGGCTTTTGAAATTCATTTTTTGGCATAATGGGAAGGCTGGTATATGTCCTTATAAACTGACTCTGGGAGTGCTGTACAACCTTAAGTTTGAATTCATCAGTAGGAAGCTGTTAAATTTGGAAAAATGTCCAGAACCATGAACAGAGATGATTCTTAAATGAAACTGCATGTTATCATAAATGAAATCACAATAAAATGAATGCACATATTGCATTATATTTTAAAATTAAACCACATATGATCTGTAAATTATTACTGTATTTTATTGTAGGTAAAATAATCATTCTAAATATGTCATGTGACACACGTATGACAGGTATGGTTTTAAAAAAGGAGTATCTTAAAAGGTCTTTAAAAGAAGTTGATAAACAAGCTTAAACTTCAACATGAAACAAAACAAGTAGAAAACAAGTACACACTGTTTGAATTTGCCCAAATAATGATCAACAGAAAATTCCCCAAGCAACAGTCAGACCCACATGTAGCACCCATCTGCATCTACAAAGTCTCAAAACTTCTCAAAGTGTCCAGGAACAGATTCCCTGCTAAGAATGAATGAGACCGAGAAAGACAGACTGAGTGTGAGTGTGAGTGTGAGTGTGAGTGTGAGTGTGAGTGTGAGTGTGAGTGTGAGTGTGAGTGTATGCCATGCGTGCATGGTTAGACCTCACAGACAGACAGGGTTTGGGGCAACAGTCAGCGCAGACTCACACAAAGATCACAAGTACCAACCAGTGTGTGTATTTGTGTGTGTGTGGTGTTTGTGTGGTGTGTGTGTGTGTGTGTGTGTGTACCGTATGTGTACACTCCTGTGGCTTCCCTTCCACGATCTTCCGAAAACCCCTTTCAGTCCAAACAGTAGGGCAATTTAGACTCCATTGCACCATACACACACATACACACACACACACACACACACCGCTATAAAATACTGTATGTAAAGCTTAAAGGTAGTGGTATAGGAATAGAAGCATCTGTCTGGAGTTGATGCTAAAACGCAAACACACACCCTAGAATAAGCAGACGGGCGAGCAAGCAAGCAAGCACTCCAGGAAGGGAATTTCAGTTGGAACGACTGCAACTTACTTGTTTAGGCACTATTAAAAAGGAAGGAAAAAAAGATAGAAACCACAACATAACTCCCATTTTCCGCTCTCGCTCTCCCAGCCCTGTTTAGACAGATTTGTACTCCTTAAACCCAGATACTACCTCCAGGCCTCTCTCTCTCTTTCTCTCTTCTCTTTCATTATCCCGAGGCTGGCGCAGCATTGCCTGTCTGAATCTCAGCCGCCCTGCGAGTTATGGTGACCATTAACGAGGGCAGAGATGAGGCGAGCCAGGCTGTATGTATGAAGCAGTCAGATGCTGTCCATCATCTGCCAGGCAGACCTAGGTCTCGGATGACCAGATGCCCAGATTCACACCCAAAAGGGTATGGCCCTTGGTAGCAATTTCATTATTGTGAGATACTTTGAGCTAGAATGGAATTTAGAATTTGATACATTGCTTAAAGCGGAAAATCTCAGCTCTCTGGTTATACACAGTATTATCTTTGTGCTTCACACATTACACAAAACACTTTCATTTAAAAGCTGTCTCTCATCAAATGAGACAAAACGGGCCCTAAAGGTGATAAAGTTTAGACAACTTTAACACAGCTGAAGAATATTACACATATGGACACACACAAGGGCATAAACATGTATCTGATGTCGGTGATGGTGTGGCTGGACTAGTATGACTAGTATCAGAGGTGAGGTTCAGTTTGGCAGAAATCAAAAATGAGGTCACATGTCACAACAAACCACAGATAAACAGGACTGAACAATATTTTCAAGCATTCTTAAGAAAGTACTTTTTTGTACTTACAGTTAAAGTGCTGCTATGAATAAAGTGCTTGGTGGCTTATTTAGGGGAGACTATTTCAGCTAGGAAAAGCCATAACAGCCATAAAAATTAACAGTTGATTAATTTTTAGTACAAATCGTCTGTGTGATGTACATTTGGCCAATCCGCATATAGTCACTTACATACAGTTACCATGGTCACCACAACAGCCTTCATCCAGGGGAGGAAATAATCTGATTGTTTGAAATTTCGCATTATTGAAAACGGATCCCTTATCAGAAACTATTCAAACCGCCTGTGTAACTTCACGGGGCTGAGAGCGGATTTTATGAGGTGCCCTGATGCAAAGCCTGTGTTTAAAGCTACAGGGGAGTAAACAGGGACTCAAAGTGCAGTTAGCACAAATTACAAAGTGCAGAGGGACGACCCCCACCCCCAACCCCAACCTCCACACACAAAAAGTCACAGCTAAAGAAGTCTACTGAGGGCTTTAGCTGGCTGGAAAATGCTACTGGTCTGAAGTGATCACATAACCTTCTTTAATTTTAAAATATTTATAGAGGGAAAATTGAGGGGGAAAGGAGAGTTTTAGTATTCCACAAGCAGCAGAGTATTAGAGATTCGGGCCCAAACCCATTTCTAATTTTACTCCTGCCTCTTGTTTTGAGTGTCCCCCTGCCCCTGGGAACTGTGTTAAGGGGTATTGTGTGAAATCTTCTTCTACAAAATGGGATATACATCTGTAGTCGTCGATGGCTTTTATGTAAACAGGTGCAACAAGTTTCTGCTGGACGTTCTCAATACTCCATGCTCAGCTGTGTTGATTAGAAAAGTGGTGAGGCTTGTGAAATGAAAATATGTCGAAGTGAACAATTTTCATGCACAAATCAGCTGTAACCACTGAAACAACATCATGGGGGGGGCTGTTTTTAGGTTATATGAGTTACCAAAACAAAACATCTAAATACTTCAGTACAAACCTGACCTGAAATGCACATTTGTACTCACTGCCTAGAAAGACCTTGTATTTTCATTCAGTAATGGTCAATTTCTAGCCATTTCATTTGGGTAATGGGCTCTCAACATGGCAGTGACACAGGCAAGTTAGTTGTATAGTAGGATGTGTAGCAGTGTTTCCGGGGTTTATACACATCAGTGTCACTGCTAGGTTTTGTGTGGTCTACCATCCAAAAGCATCCAGCCAAAAAACTGATGAAGGACTAGAGGAAGAACAACGTAGATGTTTCTTAGAAAGTGGCCAGTGACTGTATGTCCAACTTCTGAACATCTCACACAGTTGTTTCTGTTTAGGACACTGACATAAAAATGCTCAGAGAACAGTGTGGATTTTTGTGGGCCAGAACTGAAAAGCTGGCAGTGATGACATTGTGTAGTGTGAAACAGTGAACGATTAGATCATTCCTCTTAAAAACTGCCTCACATTCCACTTTGCAGCTGGAAGATCATAAAACCTGCACACACACACACACACACACACACACACACACACACACACACACACATACACTCCCTCTCTCTCACGCACACACTTCATTTTTTTGTCTGCATAGACAAGTGAATGTGGAGGGGCTATAAAAACAGGGTCGTAATTGCGTTCTTGATTCATAAAATTAAGCCATAAATACTTTCCCATCTGAAGAGGATAGCAATGCAGCCTCATCAGCCCAAGCACTCTTCTCAATTCATAAACTGACTGCCCCAAATGCCTCAGCTTCTACACAGTGTTGCCGCTCAGGGCCTTGTGAGCGAGAGTGGCTGTGTGGTCGTGATTTACGCTCCTTTATCAGTTGCTAATGGGAGTGCGAATGTGTACGCTCGCAGTTCGACCTCCGTGTCAACTAGCACTCACTGGGAGACCTGTGGGCCCCAGCAGCGTCCAGTCAGACTTTAATGGATACCATGTGCTGCCTTCGCGCCATGGTGTAGTCTAGTCTAAAGCTGTGTATATACTGAAGGTAAATGACCACCAACCCACCCGAACACAAACGTATACACTGACTTACTCCATTTTTACAGACACCTACCTCGCGCCCGTGATCACTGACAATTTCACCAGAAACACCTTCCATGTAGGTGCACTTTGTAGGTTTTCTACTATTGCCTATTTGTAGCACAATTTGTCCAAAATTATATGTATAATAACACATGGTCTTCGTTCACCTACAAAGTCAAACCTAAAGTAGGTGTTTCTGATAAAACGGCCAGTTAGTAGAGGTACGAGGTTGTTTTTTCTGATAAACTGGCAATTGAATATACAGAGCCACGTTAACAAGCATAACCCACTATTTTTAGTCTCAACAACTGGTTTTCTAGACGACCTCTCTGTAATTAATTTGTTTAACAAACTCAGCAATTTGTTTGTTCATCCAGCTTTATTTAAAAATATATATTTTTTAAGATTAGCCTACATTACATTTTGCATTTGGCAGACAGTCTAATCCACAGTGATTTAGCCTTCCTCTGAGGTGATTATTGTTTTACTGTTTTACTTCTGCCCAGTCAAGTGGGGTTTGATACCCCACTCCCAAGAACCCAGAATACATTACATCATAGTTACACTGCAAGCCATTCTGTGTGAGTGTCTGTCAAATCCTAATGCAATGTAGGCTAAGTTTCCGATTATGGAATAATAGAATATTTGATTAGCAGCATACACCAATGTTAGCTTGTACACTGGTGTAATTTTACTTTAAAAATAACCCTATTTTGTTTTTATTTAGTATAACATTTAATATATTTTGTTATGCATTGATCTGAAGTTGCAAGTCCAGCTGTATTGATTTTGGAATTTGAAAATGAATAGTAATTCTTAAAAATCGCTCATTAATTATAAAGAAGATCACGTGTTTGACCCCAATGATACCAGAGGCATCCATGGCCAAGAGTCTAACAGAGCCTTGATCTTCTGAGGAGGATGGCCCTCACTTCCCATGAACCTCCCCAATCATCCACAGCACGTTGCTTGCTACCGTGGGCATCTGTAAGCTGGCAAAACAAGATTAGCGGTTAGCGTTCTAATGACATGGCATTTACAACAGTTTGGGAAGATATGGTGGTACTTCATGTGACTCAGAGGAAGCAAGTACTAGTTTTCACTTTCCCAGTGTTGGTGGTACTGTGTGACTAGGGGAGACCTAGCTGGGGGGGGAGTTCTCCATGACTAAAATTGGGAAAAAAGAAATTGGGGAGAACCCCACTTCCCTCAAAAAAAAAAATAAAATAAAAATTAACAGATCGATGGATGTATTTTTATTGTCTGTATTCCATTGCTGTCTTAATACTTCTAGGTATAGAATTTTTTTTGCAAAATATTCAGAATAATTCTTATGTTTATAACAAAAATAAAATAATATACTAATTCTTAAGTTTCCATGTTTTTGGTTCAAACTGTGGTGAGATTTCCTAATGCTCTGAATGATTTCCTAACAAATCATAAGCAAAGGTTAGAATCCTACTTTCTGGCCTAATTCCTGCACTCCTTCATGCTGACAGAAATGTGGCTGTCTAACCTACACATTTCTCATCACTTCTTCTTCATAATCCCTAATCTCTTGTGCAAACAGGGGCCAAAAAATGGTTTTGTCCTCTTTCGCTTGTCCCAACAAGAGCCTTCTCCCATTTTTCTACACTTTATTATGTCTGTGAAGCCATCCCGTAAAGCCACGTGAATGGCAGCTATCTTCTTCTTTTTTCCATGCTCTTGAAAAAGAAGAGGGAGTTTAGAGTCGTGTGGGACAGGGGAGGTTCTAGCCTGTGGAGCGGAGTGTGTTTATCTATGTCACAGTCTATCGGTGGCTGACCGTGAATAAGGGAAGAGGAGGAGGGTGTTTTTGTTTCCATGGCAGCTGCCCCCCCCACGCACACAGTCTTTCTCTCTCTCTCTCACTCTCTCTCTCTCCCTTTTTCTTTCTCAGTCTCCGGGTCCTGGAAGAGGCGCAAACACAAACCACACTGAGCATGTTGTGCTTTGGGCCTGGAGGCGGCGGTCAGGGCCCCGATGACTCCCTGGGTGGTCTGGCCCTGCGAATGTTTATGATCTAAACCAACCTAATCCAACTGGCTTGTTTAAGGGAATTGAGAATGATTTACAGGGCCTGCTTCAGCCAAGAATAGGAAATCAGAGGAAATCAGGGCACAGCTTCAAGTCTGTGGTAGCCTTACGACTCTACGGTTTTGCTTGGGCTCTATCTGTCCGTCTCACTGGGGGGGGGGTGGTGTTAGGAGGGAGATATATAATGTCAAGTGTGACTTGTTGGGTTGAAGAGATTTCAAACCCATGGATTTAGTGGATTTCCAATGCCTTTATAAAGTCACACACCAACATTCACACAGGTACGGTAACATTTCCACTATATATAGTGGACTTTTTCCTTTGAAGTCCACTTATGGCAGCTGTGTTTTTATATTAGAAAAAAATCATACATAAAAATCATCATCTATTTTTGCTTGATCACTTTTCAATCTCTCTTTTTCACTTAAGGGTTACTGTACCTAGTTCTATATTGTCGCTGTCAGAAAAAAAACTGTCACAGAAAAGTGAACTTTTCAGATGAAGAAGAAACAATCTTATGTAATTGAATGTAATTTATTTATGTAATTCCTTCATCCTTCACGTCATGAAATTCTGATTCTGAAAGTAAACTGGCTGATTACTTACGCCTGTGTGTGTGTGTGTAAATATATATAATAGCAAAATATCTTAATGCTTAATTAACAGGCAAACCACCTTTAATATGACATTGTCTGCCAATTTCATGGTCTGTAGAGTTTTAAGAAAACGTCTGCAATGACCCACATTTTAGAAACAAATACATTTTTGGAATTTTCAGCAAATAAATTATAATTATTCAAACTATTGTAAGTTCTCTTAGAAAATCAACAAAATATGTCTAATGACCAGGGGTGCCCAAACTTTTGTAATCAACTCTATAAACAGGTGTCTAACATGATTTGTTTCTTAAAGAAAGAGGGAGGATTTAAAGCATGCTCTATCCAACTGGTAACTAAGCACTGCTGATTCATTAAGAAGGCAAAAGTGTCCCAAAATATTTGACAGCTGATCCATGTGAAAATTCCAAATTAAAAGTGTGGACCTGCATGCAGCAAGACCCACTCGGACCTATTTGTAGTCTTTCCTTTACATAAGGCCCCATTACCAGACCTGCCCAGCACAATATGTTAACAGATCTCTCTAGACACTCGTCAGGGGCTGTGGTTCATGTTCCAGCACCTGGGCCGCATTTCCTCCTAATGCCCCCACCACTCCACACCATCATTAAGACCATCAGCAACAACTCTTTTCTTTCTTTACTTTCAGACCCTGTGGAGCATGACCACAGGCTAGCATTTCAAAAGAGTGGCTGCAGAATTGTCCATGGCAGGCGTTGACTTTTATGATGGCCCTGCTTTGGGCCAGAGTCCACTGTATAATGGCAAAAAATGATGCCACCCGCATGTAGCCGACAGCTTGTAAATACAGACGAATGGGAGGATATTAGAACATAAAATGTCTTCTTACTGGGCTGCAAAGATGATGGTTGCCAGATTGTAGTGGAGGCTCAGCTGGACCTAGGGGCTTTCACACAATCCTCATAACAAGCAGGTGTCAAACTGAATTCTGTTTCTGCCCAGTTTTGTGAAATCTTCTGGCCATTAACATTTTGAACTGAAAATAAAAACGCCATGCAAGCTGTTTAGAATCAATCTGTAACTGACAACAGATCAGAAAATACTGTTTAAAAACTGGCCACTTTATCAGAAACCCCTACACTGTCCACCTTGCTGGTGTACAGTCAGAATTTGTACCAGCGGCACACATGCCACTACCATGTCAGTGTCACTGCTTTGTTGAGAATACTCCACAGATCTAAGTCCAAAAATCTGGTCAGTTTCTGACCACAGGACCACAGCTGACCAATGATGAATGGCGTAGAGGGTGACTGATAAATTGTGCAACAGATAAGCTACAATCTGTAATTGTACAGCTATAAGGGATCATTCTGAAACTCATAAAATGGCCAGTATTTGTAACTACAAGTGGCTGGTGCGTTTGCACGTTTATACATATGTATAGTCTATTTTGCAAATGATAGTCAATCAATTTTTTGCCATTGCTGTATGAGACAGACATTCAGCTTAAAAAAAAAAAAAAAAATCACAGATAACATCATAAGTATTGTCCAAGGGTTGGCAGTTCAGACTAATTATGCAGTGTTTATTTATTTTGGCCTGCAGGCAGACTGTGTATTTGTGAAGTAGACGTGTACTCAGAGGGCAGCCACACACGTAACTGTAAGCCCCTGGTGTGAAGCTTAATCTGATGCACGTCCCAGACATCATTCAGCATCATTACGCTCACACGGTCAAACGAAAACGCAAATTTGTGTGTTTAGCAGGATATAAAAATTTTAATGACTGCCAAAGCTTGTTTTTCATCCTCGTTTGTTTACAGTCATTACATGCGACTCCTGCTGGCCAAATGTCAGTGGTCCATTCATGTTCCTGGAGGGTCACCTGCCAAAAGGAAAACAAAGGTTGAGACATTAGGGCAGAGATTTAGCAGGTGGTCAAGATTATTCTCTTGGAAACTCATGCAGCACTGTTTTTTGCCTGTTCAAAGGAGGAACCATCGAACCATCAAGGTGAACACTAAAGTGAACATTTCCAAGAACCTGTTCTGTATAGCAGCGCAATGCAACCACACTGGAAAGTGTAGTGCAGGTCAGATAAGATAAAGATAATTAATCTACCCCATTAGTGTAGATGATTTATCTACAGCTTTAACAAGCTTTTTTGTAGAACAACTCCTTGGTCTGATCTCCATGATCTGATATTTCACGCAAATTCAAAGTTGAACTTCTGCCAGAAAACAAAAGCAAATAAATCTTGCTGAATAAAGTCTGATGGGGCTGGCTATTTTGTTGTATCAGTCATGGTGACGGCAGGGTTCCTCAATAAGTTTTGGTTTAACAAAACCTAACAAATGCAACTTTGGTTAACTTACAACTTTGGTTAATATCTTTGTCATTCCAGGTCTGCCCTTTGGTGATGTGTGTTCACCTCATTGTCAGAGAACTGTGAGTTTGTTAACTGTAATTATGAACTGAGCCTATCCTGTGACAGGAGAGGCACACAGCGCATGTTGGCATAATGATGTAAATAGATATTTGCTGTTGTGAGACAGAGAGCCAGGATTAGAGTGAAGTTTAAAGTTAGCTGGCTAAGCAAGAAGTCCTGATTTGTGAGACAAGCCATTAAACGAGAGAATAGAGAGAATAATTTGATCCACTTTTAATTTCAATATTATTTAGGATTTGTGTTTTATTTTTCAAAATGAAATTAATGATAAGTTACAAAACAGTAATAACTGAATGCAAGAAAATACAGAATGGAAGAAAAATATAGTAAATATAGCCTTGATGGCAGCTGGATGGCCTGGTAGTTAGGGTGTTGGCCCTGCAATCAGAAGGTTGGGGGTTTGAATCCCAACTGCTAGTGTTGCCACTGAGGTACCCTTGAGCAAGGTACCATCCCCACACACTGCTCTCTGGGCACCCTTCATTGGTGCCGGCCCCTTCTTCACTTTGTGAATGGGTTAAATGCAGAGAAAGAATTTCACATTGTTTACACTGTGTGCTGTGGTGTGTTCACATGTGACTTTAAGGGTTAATAAATTAAAAATAAATTCCAAATATTAGCCTACATTAGCCCCAGTGTATTTAAATGTTTTGTATGAGGCATCCATTATTATTTTAACAGATCTTTAACTGAAAAGCTTTGACTTAATTTTTCTCTGTGGCTTAATTTCTTTCATAAAGTGTGTGTGTGTGTGTGTGTGTGTGTGTGTGTGTGTGTGCAATGCTGAGTGGAGGGGGGGTTGCTGCAGCTTGCCCTGTTATTCCAATGTTTCCTCCACAGGCAGCGACCAATGAAGCTCATCTCCTGTCCAGAGAAAACAAAGCCAAGCCACATTCCCAGAGTTCAATTTGCTGTTACATCGGAGGTTTGTGAATTGGGGTTTGAGCCATGTCTGTTGACTGAGGGGAACTGGGCGGAGTGGAGAACTTTCTCCTGCTCTGTTTTACACTCACAGAACAGTGGAGCATAGGGAGTGCTGTCCCTTTTGGCACACAAAGCTAAGTTTGATTGGAGATAAAATATTACGTAAATTATGATCCTTCTTCAACATCATAAGTTTCCCATGTTTTGTCACTTGGCTAGTTACCAATGTATGTTTTTCATACTGATTCATAATGACATATATCTTTAAATTTGTGTATACCCTGTCAAATATTTAAAGGTACTACTATTGTCACACGTACTTCTTCATGATGTTCTGAACTTTAACAGCTCAATATACGGAAAACTGACCATGCTTTGCTTTTTGAACACAGGAGTTTGTACTGTTAAAATTTCCCAAATTTTTAACACCTCATTCCATGCACTCCTCCTTTAGAAACTGCACAGCCAGCCTGTTTCGTGCAGTTTCCATAGGATCAGCCAATTCGGCATACAGCATCTTGGCCATCCCCATTCCCATTCTTTTATATATATATATATATATATATATACACATACATACATACA
>JBBPCX010000011.1:18544651-18559745 GCA_037974365.1 Hydrocynus forskahlii
CGGTATTAAGAACTGGGGTATGTAAACTTTTGATCAGGGTCATTTGGGTAGTTTGTGTTGTGATTATGATTTAAAAATAGTAAACACAGTTGTTTGACAATAAATGGCTTCAACCAACCACTAGCCATGAGTGAAAGAAAAGTTTTTGTGTTATCATTCATATTCTCTGAAAAAAGGTTGAGAAATCGTAAATTCTGCCAGGGTATGTAAACTTATGAGCACAACTATCTCTCTATGTATATATACATATACACACACAACTTTTGCACACCATACATTTTCTTTGAAATTTTGCAAATTAACTGTGAGTACCATTTTGTGTTATATCCTTATAGGAAGGCTTTAATCTGTGTTTAACAGCAAGAAATCAGAGTATTTAGTAGCTGTCTACATGATTGTATTTAATGTAAGATTAAAAGTCCAAATTAAGTTCTACAGCTAATAAAGACTTTCTCATTTATATTATTAAAAGGTTAATGCACAAACATGACAGTGTAAAGCACCCGTGCCTGTTATGGTTACCTTATAAAAATATGAAGCAATCTCTGAAATGCTTTATTTTATGAATAGTAGTTGATAGTTGGTTAGATTTTAGATTGTTCTCTCAGGTAGTCTCTCACTGGACTAATGCAAGAACTACTGATGCATGCCAGAAATACTGATTAATCCAGTTATACCTACAAATGAATATCAATAGAAGAGATACTCAAACTGTCTTAAATGTTGGTAATGTGACACAGTTTAAGGGTGTAAAAATGGTGTACATATACACAGGACCCAAAGTTTTACATTTACATTTACGGCATTTATCAGACGCTTTTATCCAAAGCGACTTCCATTCCCTAACTACAGGGGACAGTCTCCCTGGAGCAACTTGACGTTAAGGGTCTTGCTCAGGAACCCAGTGGTGTGCTGAAGGTAGGATTCGAACCCATGACCTCTTGGTCCAGAGGCAAGTATCCTACCTACTGAGCTACCACCACCAACCACCAACATCAGAACATTGCCCAGAGCAACACATGTGCACCTGGCCAGAACATGCCACCTTCTTCCCTTGAGTTCTGATGCTCTTGTGTAAATTGTAGGTGCTTTCAGTGGTGGACAGGGGTCAGCAAGAGTACTCTGACTGGTCTGCAGCTATACTGTAAACTGCAAATACACTGGTGTTCTGACACCTTTCTATCATTAACCTTTTCCCTAGTTTATGCTGCAGTAATGCTTGTGTAAGTTCGGACAAGACACGCAAGCCTTAACTCTCCACGCACATCAGTGAGCCTTGGGCACTCACGACACTATCACAGGTTTACCAGTCATCCTTTCTTGAACCACAAGACCTGTTGTTTTGGATATGCTCTGACCCAGAGCAATTTGCCCTTAATTTGCCTGCCGAGAGGGAGTGAGGGAGAGAGAGAGAGGGGAGCTGAATGGTCACGGCAGAAGCCTCTATCTCTCCCCAGTTGTCCCCAATGAGCCATGCAGGTCTCCCAGAGGCAGACGCACACTTTTACAGGGCCACTCTGTGCTCTACCGTTTATTTATCCACAGGCCTGAGATGGGCCACAGGCCTGAGATAGGCAGACCAGATGGGATCCAGACAACTCAAACAGAAACAATGGCAACGGTGAGCAGGATTTATCACCAGCTTCCCCTGCGTGCCTGTACTAGCTCACACACACATGCGTGCATGTTCGTGTGCGTGTATGTGTGTGCACACAGATACAAATACACACAAACTGGCTTGGCACGAGTTCAGTGTTTATGAAAGCGGTTTGACCTCCCTTTCGTTCACACTGGGTCCACCGTCATCTGTTATAAAACAATCTTGTGTTGTGACTGTTGTCAAGAGAACTACAGTCTTTATATTTCTGAGGAGCCTTTTTTGGAGCATCAGATCAGGTGCCTCAATTACAGTTGCAGTCAAAAGTTTAGATGCACCTCAGTGCTCTGCCTCTGTCATCTGCCTATTATATTAAAATTGTCATTTGATTTTAGAATTGTCATTAAAGTCCCTCAGGTACTCACCCTTGCCCATTTTTTCTAGACTGCTGCCATTGTGACTTCCTCTGTGGTTTTGATTGGGTGTTTGGTGTGTGTATGTCTTTTTCCGTTTAAAAAAATAAATAAATAAATAAATTTAAAAAAAAAATATATATATATATATAATGCGTGTGTGTATGTATTTTTTTTTTCACATCACATTATTAAAATAACTAGTCTAATTAATTACAAGCTCTGTTATGAATTAATCTAGATTAAACACACACATTTCTGCTGTAAAAGTATTTAAAACATTTCAATTTTGGCATATGATTGAATGAATAATCAACATAACGTTTCTTTTATTTAATAACTGTTTCTGCACTGTTAATGTGCAGTTATGGTCATAGCAGTCAAAAATATGACACAGGCTACTGCCATGCTAACTGCCATGGTGATGTCTGGACAGTGCTGATGTTTCCTAGCTTCAGATAGCATTCTGCAAACTGCAGAAAAAGGTATTTTAGAATCAGAAAACTATTTATCCTGGAGGAAATTGCTTATGTAATGAGGACAAAGACACAGACCCCAAAGTAGCGACACACACTCATATGCACTTGACTGTGCACTGAAGACAGCGTGTAGAAGCAAACAAGTACATGTACAAGCCGAAAGTAACAATTAAAAGAGTTTGTAAGATATTAATCACCGTAAGCAAGATAGCACCGATGAAAAAAAAAAACAGTGCCCAACACAAGATAGCACAGATAAACCAGCTTCCCTAATGCTAGGTAGCACAGATTAATGAGCGTGGCATTAAATCCCAAGACTGTGGAACTGCACATGCGTAGACGGACAAGGTAGCACATCTTGATGGGTAGCATGTTTTGGCAGAACACCGGACCGTGTTAAAGTCACATGGTTCAGTTAATCAGCGTTCATTTTTTTTTTACCATATAATTTTTTCTGTGTTTGATTGATCGAATTGAATGTGTTTTTAAATTTAACTCCCAAATATATACAGTGGGTACCTTGACTTACAAGTGTCCCAACATACGAGCTTTTCGAGATACGAGTCGTCTCTCGGACGATTTTTTTGGTTTGAGTTGCGAGCTAAAATTCGGGTTACGAGCATTTGTGCTTGCAGTTATTTTGCAAAAGTTTGCTTATACATCCACGTGTCCTAAGAAAGTGAGTGCGAAGGATAGTGCTGAGAAGAAGCAGACGATGTGCACTGAATTAAAGAAGCAGAAGTAGTCGATGAAGGCTATAATGCCAGCCAAGGGCATTAAAATATTTTCTAAACAGCGGACATCTATCCATGAAAATATGCAGAAGCTGCTGATGGTGTGGTTGATGGAGAAACAGCTCGCAGGAGATCTTGTAACGGAGGATACAATATGCGAGAAGACTTTTGCTGTTTACGCCAATTTGCTAGAGCAGACCCAGGCACTTTGGCGAATGAGGCATCGGGCGAGCCGTTTAAAGCCAGTCGGGGCTGGTTCAAGAATTTTAAAAAGAGGACTGGCATTCACTCGGTTGTCAGGCGTTGTGAGGCAGCGAGCGTGGATATGAAGGCAGCTGAGGATCACCTCAAAACTTTTGCTGGAATTATAGCAGCTGAAGCATCTTTAAATCATCTGATCTCCAAGGCAAATGCTGTACATTATACTTAATAAAACCAGTTTATTCCAATGCATTCTATTGTATTGTGTTTTTATACAGTAATCGTTATTTATAAGCACATTTTTCTTATTTAAAAACATATAACTAAATTTTTTTTTTCTTGAGCTCTGGAATTGATTAATGGCATTTCAATTCATTTCAGTAGGGATTTGACATACAAGTAATTTGAGTTACGAGTGCTGTCACGGAACAAATTAAACTCGTAAGTCAAGGCACCACACAATCCTTTTAATCAAGAATCATGCCATTTCACCATTGGTATGAACTACCGAAATTCCAGTATCGTGACATTTCTTCACCCTGTAACACACACAGCACTTCTGTTCTTCTCTAGGCAGACATCCTGGTGGTGAGTTGTGACCTGATCACTGACGTGGCGCTGCATGAGGTGGTGGACCTGTTTCGCGCCCACAATGCCACACTCTCCATGCTCATGAGCAAAGTGCACGAGTTCACTGAGACTGTGCCTGGCCAGAAGGGGAAAAAGAAAGCAGGTAGGTCACTTGCACCACTGCTGTACAACAGTGCTGCATCAGCTGCCAACTGCCCACCCTGTTCTTACCAGACAGCTTTGTTTTGGACAGACAAAACATGGTGTGGTTTTTAGACATATTGGTTTTTCGCTTGGGATGTGCTGTGCCTTTCCAAGTAATACCAAATTCTCAACCGGTGGTTTTATTTATTCTTTAAATATAAACCCTGGAGAGTTCCAGTAAAAATGCAAAATACAGAATTTGTCTTTATAATGAATATGACCTCAAGAATCCCACAATTTGCACATTTTGTATTTCCTGACTGGAACACACCTGACCCAGCTCATGAATGGCTTGATAATAAGCTAATGAAAAAACATAGAAATGTTCAGAGAATGGGGCCTCTGGGACTGCACTTGTTTAACACAAGACATGTTTCTTTCTCTCCACAAAACTCTGAGCCCATTCTCATTAGGATTCTCATGTTGGCTGTGGTGCTGAAGCACTGTAGCAGTCAGAGAAGCGATCTAAGCATTTATATGTTTGTAAAGTTGTCCAAACAGTATCAGTTTAGACCGCATGTAAATAGGCTGAGCTTAGGCTGACTAATACCTTTGTCACCTGGTGACAATCAAATAATACTTAGACTATCATTCTTGGTTGGACTACTACTGTTTTATTGGAAAGCCTGTAAACATGCAGAGAGCATGTCTTAACTCCAGATTCATGACTTGGACTTGAGTCAGGCTCAAGGTATAGATCTGATGACTTCAGACTTGCCTCAACAACTTTTAAAAAGCGACTCAAAATGTTTAATTCCATAAATTCTACACGTAATTCGACTGTTTATTGAGGAATACTGTTATCCTGAGGAGCTGTACCTGGGCTGCCGTAATGTTTAGGTTGCTTGTGTGTATCAAACTAACATACACATGTATGTCAGGACCTAGTTTTGTAAGACCAGTTAATTTGTCATTGCCATGTGCCATTTGAAAATATGCTGTACATTTACCATTAGTATTTCTTTCAATGTGTAGTATTTATTTCAATCACGAAACTGAACTTTGGTTTGAATCTTTTACTTGGGGCAGCACCAGTATTTGCTGGCAAGCTAGGCTGCTAGTTAGCTATGTTCATCACCTAGCAACCAAAGAAATTCTGAATGGTGTAGTTAGAGGTTGCACCAACATTAAATTTTTTCTATTAGGGATTCATGCGGATCATAGATTTATTCATCTTGGATAATAAAAATAACTGATATAAATTTACCACATGCTGCATTCTCAATTAAATAGTCTCAAACTGGTGACTTTGTTCTTATTTAGCTTGATAAACTAAAGTTTCTTTCTTGTCAGAATCATACCACGCAAGGCACAGAAGTGCATGATTTCATACAAATGCATAAAAATACCAGTTAATTGGATGACATTTCTGTTTATGAATATTTTAATGATTATTGATACAAATATTAAACAAAATATCAATGTTACAGTCCTAATGTAACAAAAGTCAGTTATTTTGTTCAAAATAATGCTGGCTTTAACAGTTACATTATTGGTTCTCCTTTCCATTTTTCATTTACGTTTAAAATTGAGTTGTTTTTTTTTTTAATAGTTGTTGAGTATTACCTGAGTATTACTTGGCAATTTTGCCTGAAATGAAATCACCCGTGTATGATGTAGCTTTGGTTTGTGTGTGTTAACTGGCATTGTGGCTCCTGGCAGGAGAACAGCGAGATTTTGTGGGAGTGGATGGCACGGGGAAGAGGCTGCTCTTCATGGCTAATGAAGCGGACCTGGAGGAAGGCCTCATCATCAGAAAGTCCATCATGCGCAAGTAAGTGACCATGCCATTTCACAGCCCCTGCTAACAGTGAGGGATAGGGTTCAAAAGTGATATCATGGTCTACATTGACATTGTGTCCGATACCAATTGAGGCAAAAAAAATCTAATAATCAGTAATATTGATGGAGATATTTATATGTATTTTTTTTATAATGCTGGGCAACAATTAAAATTTTTAATCGCAATGAATTGCATGGTTTTCTGCTTATATATGGTTATACACAAAATTAAATTATTAATTCAAAAGTAGTACATTGTGCACCTTTATGTTAAAAGTACTGCTATTTGAACAAAAGTGCAATAGCATTTGGTTTGCAAACAATTTAAATTAATAAGGAGCTTTTTAACAGCAGAACTCCCTTTAACACAGTTATTGTTAAAATGTTTCTTGAAAATGTCAACTTAATGTAATTAAATCATATATAAAAGCAAAGCTATTTGCCACTGCAGGGCATTCACGTCTTATCTAGTTTGTTATAGAAAAACAAGTTACCCTCAGACTCCAGAGCATGGTTCTAGCCCCCCATGCTCTGGAGTCCGAGGGTAACTTGTTTTTCTATAACAAACTAGATAAAACGTAAATGCCCTGTACATGTCGGCTGGTTTTCACGGGGGTCAGGCATCCCATTACTTTTTCATCATTACTTTGATGAAAGCACCATACATTCAATATGAAAGTTTTTTTTTAAACCTGCATTAATACAATGCGTTAACGCGATAATAACGTGTTAACATGCCCAGCCCTAGTTTTTTATAATATTCTCATGCTCTAACTGCTTTACTAGCTGATATTGTCATACTGTCATTCAAATACATAAAACGTTATAAATAAGTTATATAAATATTATAGTATGATGGTCTGGTGATTAGGGATTGTGAACGTTTTGATAAGTTTCTAAGTGAATTATTTGTTCATAAAACTTTACAGAAAAATTCCATATTTAAGTTTGGTCATCAGTTCTTCACATAGAAAAGTAACAAAATAATTTAATATGACAGAGGATGTTCAAATATTTAAGTTTGAACATTGTACCTAAACGTGACACAAACATATATCCACATAGTTCTCTGATAAGGGTCTCAAACATGAGTAGTCTTGAACTGTCAAAGCAGAATATCTGTACCCTTGGAAAAGTAATCGGTAAGGGGTAAGGCTTATAATGGAAAGATGCCTCATCAGACTGTCGGCTTTGGCAGGAGGGCCAGGAGATGCAGCTCCTCTAGAACAAAATGCAGGCCTCACAGGGCGATGACCCTGCACTTGTGCATGGGACAGCTAATAAAAACAGGGGCCTCCTCCGCACTGGCCCCTCACAAGAGCTGCCTGTTAAGCGGGCCTCATCAGGGTGCTGTCGCTGCTGCCCGGTCTCCCTCCCTGCCCCACTCCAGGGCCTTTCTCTCTTTTCTTTTCCCTCCTGGCTTTGTTTCCTCTTTTCTTAGGACAAGCAGAGGAGAGCTGTGTATTTGTACTTTCCTCAAGGACTTGCTAAAGAAAGGCTTTTTATTCAGTATGGCTACTAATCTAATGAACATATAAAACAATTCTAAAGCCTTTTCCCTTCTTTTGGAGAGCTGCAGGCCTTATCAGAACTTAGAAGACACCACCGAGTTACACTTTTATTGCATTATAATATTAGTGTATCAGATTTACAACTTTCAAGTTTACACGTAGCTCAAATGAGTTGATCAGCCAAAGCATGTTTGGTGTCTGAAGTACAGTACTGTGCAAAAGTCTTGCACCTGTGCAAGTTTAAATCCATTTATCTGAGCAGTAAATGTCAGCAAAAACACAAGTTGATGGAATGAATGCAAACAAACTGAAAATAGTACAAAGTATTAACATTTGTTTTGCTTCTTAAAAGTAGTTGATATTTTGTGAGCTGGTCAGTAGAACACCACAGGTTTGGTTCCAGAGTTATCCTTGATCCCTCAAGCTGGTATATGGATTCATGAAATATAATCAGCAGCACACCTGATTTAATATAATTTTGTATTAATTGAGACAGACCAGATATTTGATGGTAACTACAAGTATTACTAGGCTTCCACTGTGAGAGTTCTGGAAATGGTTAATCAAACGCTAGGCTAAACAGCTTTTAAATGTAACCTAGGCTAAACAGCTGTTAAATGTACTTTTGTCAGGTGCCTTAGACTTTTGTGCAGCACTGTATCTCAAAGAATAGTAGCAGGTGTTATTGACCATAATTTGTCCAGTTTTATAGACTGTATATTGCTCAGATATTTGCACAGTGTGTGATGACTTGGCATTAGTTAGTGATAAGATTCCAGTTCTTGTTAGCTACATACACCACTTTTTGCCAGTGCAAACTTTACACACCAAATATCTTTCAGATATTTTCTATTGCTGTGAACTAGATCAATATCAGATGCTGCTGATGCTGCATTTTACTAATGTTTTGATGAACTGAGGCATTCTTGTGACCTATCAAATTGACTAAAATTTGTTAGATCACAAGAATGCCTCAGTTCATCAAAACATTAGTAAAATGCTCTTCAGAGGCATCTGATATTGATCTATTTCACAGCAATAGAAAATATCAGATTGAATGTTTTTGCCATTGGACAGTATCGTACTCCTGATTAACAGCGTTACACTGTGTAGCTGTATGTCATGTGGCTCCAGGCTATGGGACAGCATAGTCTGGGGTTTGGGGGCCCTGGGGGAATAGGGGGCCTGCAGGGGTCTGGGAGTTGCGACAGGGCTTTGTTAGCAACCGCGCTCGAAGCTCATAAATACTTCAAGGAGCCTTAACCACTGTAAATCCTGTCCAATAAGAGAGGAGTTGCAGCAGCTGTGATCATACTTATGCTGTCAACAGCAAGAATGCAAATGCACATGCGCACACACACACACGCACACATTTATCACATGACGTTACTGACCAGTAAAACACGAATGCACATCAGAGCATTAGTTTCTTAGCAAAATGTTTTTCGCAACCCTGCCTGTGCTTGTAAACTAAATTAAATTACTTTCTAAGCTTCTTTGATACCATACTTGATTTAATAGCCATTTATGCTACAGAGCCCATTAGGACTAAAGGAGGAATTTATTCATGCAACCGAGCCGTAATTGAACACATTTTTTTGCCACCCTGCCAGTTTACTTAGTATTTCTGTACACTATAAAGCCAAGTTAAGTTTATAATTTGATAAAGACAGTAGGCCTCATGCTAGCAAACAGTAACAGTTGTAATGCTACTTTTGCTGATCTGCAGAGTTAAATCTACACTTCTACAAGCACAGTTGTGGTAGATTTATTGCTTGGCAGAGATCAAGACAAAGGTGTCAGAATAAGCTCTTTTTATAGACACAGGAAGTGCGAGCATTGGAAGACGTCTGCTGGAGTCAAGCACTAGCTCATTCTGTTTGTGGAAGCTGTCTCTGAGGCCTAAGCTATTCTTTCCCTATATGTACCCAGACACATGGAGCTCTGTGGAACAGAAGAGTGGCCAATATGCCGCATGTCCTGCACCCCTCTTGCTCATCCCTCCGCAAGCAGTAAAATCACCAGGTTGCACTCAAGCCAACATGATATCGGGCACCATCTTACATTTTGTCCTGCTTTGTCATTTAACAAAATGTCATGATTAGACCTATGGAACTGTTTGTTGAGCAATGAAATGTACTCAGTTTTTTCGAAACCTCAGATTAATCGGGACTGGTTATGGAATTATGGTGTTGTCACACTTGGGTGGGCGTCACACCCACCTTTTTTACTTGATAGCAAATAAACAAATCACGGATATGAAATGATTCTTTTTTTCTTAAATAACTGAACATGCTGGCTTTTAAAAAAATACCTGAAACAAATGAAACTATATGATTTTAATGAAAAGCATTTTTACAGATCAAGTAGAGGAAAATATGTGGAATCATCTTGCAATTAGAATTTCGTGAACCAATACCTGCACAAGTCTAATCAGTATGCAGTTAAAAGGGAGTGCTTGCAGACTTTTACAAGATGCTTGGTTAATTGAAAGGAAACAAGATTGCTATCGATTACAACAATGTGAAGGATTATAAAAATCCTTCAAGAAGGAAATCCAACACAGAGTCTGGTAAAAGATGCTGGTTGTTCTCATCACGTTGTGTCTAAAGATTGGTTCACGTATAAACAAAATGGTGAGTTTACATTTAGATTATCTGAGCGAAATGAGATTTACATCCATAAAAGCCAACCAGAAAGCGAACTTGGATGAAAGTGGCATTCAGTGCTGATTCATGAATCTGCACTGGCCAAGATGATGATGCTGGTACTTTTGTCTGGTGCCATTCTAACGAAACATACAACCATGAGAAAAACAAAGTTTCCTCACTCATTTATAATCTGGGGATGCATGTCAGGTAAAGGACTAGGGAAGATGGCAAGCACTACTTCAACAGTTAAAGCAGGGGGTTTGCAGGGGGTTGTATTTTAGCTTTTGAAACATGCTACTAGGCTGTTGTGGCTAATGAGTACTAGGAGCTTTCAGCATAATGGACATTGCATCATCACACACTCTCCTAAGGGCCCATATCCTATATTTTGTTTTCTTTACTCGACTTTTTTCCACTAAGATTCGCTCGTGTTTGTTGGTTTATGTACCTTAATTTTTGATGACAGTTTTCCAAATTCTCTGCATATGTATTTTAAATTTTGAAGAACACTGAGTAGGCATGGAAAAACAAAAATGCACTAGACACAGCTCATTGCAAGGCATGGATAGATTAGCAAGCCAGTAGTTTTGCTGTGTTAAGCTCTTTTTAAAGAGCTTTAAATAGGAGCCGCAGTGTCGTTTTCTTTACCATTCAGCTCACTTGAGCTGTGTGTCTGTGTATGAAACATTCTATGTTTTAGGCCACATTTTGTTGGATTGCACATATACTGTGCACCCTGGTTGCCTAATAAGATTAATTGATTGAATTGCCTTTTTAAAATCAATGCTTGTTTCCTAACTAAAAATAAAATTACATAAAGTTTAAGCTTAAATTGTTTTTTACTGACTGTCTTGCAATTTGTTACTTAAAGATTTTGTTACACTCAAACTCAAAGTGTGTTGTACAAAAGTGATATTGAAACCTCAATAAACTAGTGCATTGAACTGCATGCACTCAAAACTGCTGAAGTACTCTATTTTAAAAAAGTGAGACATCTTTACTGTAGAATCTGTAAAATGCCAGTTTCATAACATTTCATAAAAAAATAGTCAGCATCCACCAGTGTTGTCAGATATATTGATATTTTGATAAAAAGCGATACTGAACAGCAGTGTTTTTTCAACCAGAAAAAACTGATACTCTTTTTCCACGGTATCTGAATTCTCTTTTCTTTTGGTGTACTTAGGCTTCCGTACCATGTATACTGTGAAAAGGCGAATACATATATAAGTTTGTATTGTATTGTAACAAAGTATACAATAAAAAAGTGTCATTTTAATTATTAAATAACTTTTTAAAATGTGAGATAAATCTTTAACCCTGGAAATAAGACCTACAACCATTCAGACTTTTTCAGCAGGGAGAAGGAAATACAGGGTGACACGGAAAAACGGGAATTTTTGGCAAACAAATAAAAAATAGAAAACATTTTTATCACGAAAGCACGCTGTCTACCGTTCCACTCCTCCATTATTACTGAATGGCGTGATTGTTTACAGCTTACAGTCCCCCTTCCGTAGTGCTTCCAACTGTACATGGCTGCCACTACGCACCTCAAAAGTTCCCGTTTTTCTGTGTCACCCTGTATCTAGAAATGTTTATCAAGGATTCAGCATTGAAGGCATAAATAAATATAGACAGGGCCACTAATGCCATGTAAAATTCAGCAAGGTCCATCACAGCAGCAAAGTTTACAGGAAAGTGTATTGCTTTTGATACTTAGCAATAAAAAGACATTTACAACAATGAGAGACAATAGGCTTGCATGTTTGTAATAGCTACATGGCTTACGCGCCACATTTTCAGCTCTGCATTTGTTATGAATTCTGCATCTGTTATGTCGTGCTCTAATAATTCTCTGCAGCAGTAAAATAAAAATAGGTGTTGGATTTAATGGAAATGCTGTCAGGCAGCTCTAAAGCAGTTTGTTTGTACTCTTGTCCATTTTTATGGATAGCTATTAATCATACTCTGTAAGAAAAGCACATTTAGTTATTGTACAGGCAAATTATGGCATGAGTTCATGTAGATAGCAGCTTATATTCGTTGCCCACTACACTGTCGACCAGTAGCCTCCAATATATTCTTTCTTGGCTGCTTGCACATGCTGGTGCGCTGGCCGAGAACATGCTACACATGTGGTGTTAATTGACCCCTGAATTGATTTTACAGTTCAAGAGTGCCTTACAGATTTCTCTCATCTACACCTTGCTCCATTTTCCACCTCGAAATTGGTGACAGGTGAGAAGCAGGGTCTTTCTCTCCTCTTTTCCCCTCTCCCTCCTCCTTCTCTTCACTCTCTCCCCTCTACACCTCTGTGTGTGTCTGTGTGTGTCTGTCAGGCTCGGAAAAGCTTTTACAGAAGCGAAATAGAGAATACAGGATAGCATTGCTTCCATTTTACCACGTGAATTGACTAGATTTACTGTTTTCCTAAACCAGTCTCTCTCCAGTCTATAAGGATCCCAGGCAGGATGTTTGGAGAAAAGAAACATTCACACCTTGTCTTTGGACATTTTTGAAGCTCACGGTACTGGCCCAGCACTCAGTCTATCAGCTTTGCCACCCTACTGGACCGGCATTAAGAGAAATACAGTTGACATCCATGACTCCAGAGAGGCCTGGAGGTCTGGAGGCCTAGGCATATTTGCGTAGCTGTGTGTGTGTATACGTATGTGTTGACACAGACAGCACACTGGGCGGCTCATGAGCTCACCACACTGCCATGCTGCTTTGGGCCGCAGAAAGCCATTAAAGCCATTAGCGTGAGTCATACTGCCAGCCTGAGGACTTTTCCTGCCACTTCGGTCGCGTCCGGACAGTAAGGAGAGGAAACACAGAGGCAAGGAGGAATGAGTCACTGTTCAGCACTGTTACAAACAACCTTTCTCTCCATTATCACACCTCCTATCACAATCTGTAGTAATTACTCTAGGAGTAATTTTTTTTTAAGTAAAGTTTTTTTGTTTGCAAAAAAATTTACTTGCACCTTACACTTTTCCCCCCTTCCTCTAGACATGATCAGTGGGCACGCATAATTTACATTGCTAAATTCAAAAGTGAATGGAAGTAGCATTCATCTTGAAGCCCTCTTTTTGTCTGTGTCAGTAACAGTATGTCATACAGTAGTGCTGCAATACTCCTTTTTTTCTGTGGTCTCTGGTTTGGACTCTATAGTATTTGTACTCTGATTAATTTTGGTCTCAGCCAAAATTGTACTCTCCACCCTCTACCATTTGATGAAGCTGTGTTTATTTATTCTTGCTTTCTTTTAACTTTTTACCAGCACACCCTGACTCATACCCAAAAACCAGGTCATCACATCTGTTTGTGCTTGATTTAGCTATTTGACGTTGGCATTGGCTAAATTCATTCATGAACTTGGGGTGCTGATACACAAGCATCTTCTGAAGAACTGGAAAAACTTCCCCACCTTTTGCTAAATATAGACGTATTTATCATGATCTCACTCTTTTGGAATAGATTTTGGCTCACCTTGACTTGATCTCAACTAGTCATTGTCTTGGACTTCTTTCGGACTTCTTTACAGAGATTTTCTGAAACACAGCACCAATACTACAGCAAAAATAAAAAAAAATGCTTATTTGAAACCAAATTTGAGACAAACATTTGATTTAAGCATGCAAATGCTATTTGGTGTCTACAGGCTTTGTTCTAAATTAGCCTTGAAGCTTAATTGCAGAACTAAAGAAATCTTGTCTTGTTTAACTATATTTTAAGATGTAGGGGAAATTGTGTAAACTTTCCCCTTTAACTTTTGCTTTGAGTAAGGGTCTAACAGTTGTGTAACTCTCTCTGCCTCTCCCTCTTCATAAATAGCACCTGTTGCTCCAGGTTGGAGTTCAGCTGCTTACGTTCCCTCGCCCATCCAACCGTATCCCTCTCTCATCGACCGTAGCACTCCTTGGGCCTCTAGATCATCATTCAATCCCTCGTTCTCTCACCCTGTCATTCTTTGTTTGTCTTGCTCACGGCATCCTGCTCCCCAGGTACTGTGATGTCACATGTTGGGGGCTTCCGTATCAATCAGAGTGTCATTGCTTTTTATTTTCTGCTCTCACCTCCCCTTCAGCTCTGCCTCATCATACAGGGCGCCATGTGAGCAAAGGGGCCGTGCGTGGGAGCTGCACACATTGGGACCATATGTGGCCACGAGTGCTGGAATATTTGTTACACACACACACACACACACACACACACACACACACACACACACACACACACACACACACACACACACACACACCCTGCCAGCTAATGGAACTACTCAGTGTCATTGTAATGTACATCCTCTTATGTACCAGACCCCCTACACAAAGCACACATACGTCCTCTCCCCCTGCACACACACTGATTTATGTGTGTGGGAGTCTGTTTTCCAGCTCAGGGTGAATAAACAGGCCAACATTTCAGACACTTGATGGTGGCGCTGTAGTAAAGCTCTGCAGACTAAAGGCTTTTCTTATGTTGTTTCTTTGTAAATGTCACCGGAGTAAAGCACACTTACCAGCATGACGCCGCCTCTGCTTTCTGCTCTGACATGCTCACAGACTCCAGCCTCCTGTATCCTCTTACAGGTTCTTTCTGGATCTGGGGGTTCCTTCTCCTTAACTTTGTTTTTACTCTTAAGGCCTGAAGGCTTTTATTGAATGCATAATTGAATGTGTCCAGTCATTCAAACAAGTACTTGACTAGCCATCATTTCCACATTTAAAAAGTGTCCTGCACATCCCAAAAAAGTAGTTTGATCGTAGCTTGCCAGTAGAGGCTGGGGCTAGCACAGGGATGGGCAAACTACGGCCCGTGGGCCACGTCCGGCCCGTTGGTCTTTTTAATCCGGCCCGCTGAAGATCAGTGTTTCGCAATAGGCGCAGTGATACATTGACAGGGGTTTACATATTTTTTTTGCTCTAGTACTCTAATGAGTACCT
>JBBPCX010000011.1:18574507-18585897 GCA_037974365.1 Hydrocynus forskahlii
ATATATGTAAATGGATTAGTCCCTGCCATTCGATTCGGGTACAACGACCAAACCTTTGAGCCACTTCAGTTTTCTAGCACCCGCCAAAGCAGATCAACAGGCTGAAATTAAGACATCACAATCAAATCCCCCAGTCCACGGCCTCTTTCAAACGTGCTGTGCCGTTAGCAGCTAACGTGCACCATGTGGTGTTTTCTTGTTTGTGTGCTAGCTAATGGAAAGCCATGCCCTCTGCCCTTATTCCTACTGGACCTCCAGGCAAAGGTAGGTCATTTGAGTGAGAAAGGTCTGTATATTTACGCAGAATGTCCAGGAGCAGAAGACCCCATGGCTGTTGGATTCAGAGTTTCGCCAGAGCTTTGCTCAGTGTCAGTCCCCACCCTCCGGGCCCAAAGTGACAGATGCTTGTGTTTTCCAGGGCTTGAGTTCAGATGTCAGCTGGCAGCTCATATATCAGGCCCAGCTCGCTTCCCCTGGGGAGCTTCCAGCCCAGGATGACAGAGAAGAGGGGAAGGGATGGACCCATTAGAATCAGGTTGCTTACCGGTTGTGCCAGTATTTTTGTGGACTTTTAAATGCACTGTTTATTGCCACTTGGCTTCACTTGCTGTAGGATCATGCTCATGGGCGCCAGAACCATTCAAAATCATTCTGCCCTCCAACTTTTCCCCTACCGGAAAACAGTTGATACGTCGAGAGCAGCGTGCATCCCCTGCACTTTTTCCCCTCCCGTACTACAGCCGAGACATAAAGCGCTACTTGCACTGACCCCCAACAGTCGGGGCCCTGCGTCCCCCCCACATTAAAAATGCTTCCGGCACCCATGGTCATGCTAATGGTGACTGGTCAAGGTGTGCTGTGCTGGTGTGGAAGGACATATAAAGTATAATCATAGAAAGTGATACCAGTACTGCAGTCAGCCAACACCATTCCTTACAGAAAAGAATTAACTCTTGGTTAATAATAAAGACTTCTCATGATGCACTACCAAGTAACGTGATGGAGAAACCCATCAAAACTAAAATTCGCACATGCACACTAAACTGGTAGCTAGCAAGCCATCCACTAATTGAGCCTCTGAAGCACTTTTCATAGAACAAGAACAAGTTTCTAAGCAAATTATGAAGCAAAATTCTCCTTAAATCAATGTTCCATATTTGACCAGTGCAGATTTGTTCTCAGCAAATTAAATAGGCTTTATGAAACAATAAACCCCGCCGTCTCCCCAAAAATGTTGTGTGTATCATAACTTATGTTCAGTCACTTTCTTGACAGTTTTGAAGATTTTCCTTCCACTAACTTGTAAAGTGTTAGAAATAAACCCATTTCATGGAAACTTGCATAGAAACAGGTTGTCTTCTACAAGTAGCTTATGTTCAAGACATTCCTTTTTTCTGTTTACAAATTTTCCCTCTAACCAAACACTTAACAGATATTCTTGTTACACTGATTAATAGAGTGGACACGGACCATTATGGGATCACAGATTATTTATGTAGTTAAACAGTTACAAGTAGATGCTTTTGGTCATCATCTTTTTTCCCCAGCCCCTTCTTGCATCACAGCCTGAGCCTTTCCACAGCAGTCAAACAGTCAAAGAGTCACAGAGAACAATATTCAGACTGTGAAGTATAAAAGATGTGGGAACTCATGAGTGTGTCATTCAGCAATGGCCTGCACTCCCCTCTCCCTCAAGCAGATGTAATAGGTGGCAAAATGAGTATGGATACAAGTTAAGTGCTATAAGTGCAGTGGCACTTGAGCCATCGTAAATCACCTAGAGTGTCATATAAATATGAGCGTGGAATGGGTCCAGATATCTTCACCACCAGCCTGAGAGAGGGTTGCCACAGTTCTGAAAGGAGGGGGCACCCTGATTGACCAAACGACAGTAGTCAACGCCTTTGGTGTGAGAGACCCTGCGTGGGTGGTGTGTGAGTGTGAGTGTGGTTAGAGGGGAATTGGGGGGGTGGCTGGGGGGTCTAGGCTCCAGGGCTGAGCGTGGTTCAGGGTGTGAGGCTGCCCAGGCCACCCAAGTGGCAGAAAACCTGCGTGTTTGCGGCTGACCCCTGCACATTAACAGAACACTTCCTCAATTTGTCTTCTGTGTTCTCAAGGCCCAAACGAATTTCCTCTCTTTCTCGGCTGCCTTTTGAGATGCCGCGTCCCCCGCGAGCCTCCCTTCTGAAACACCCTTCACGCCCACCTCCAGCACACACACTTAACAATTAGTACTTTCTTACTGCCGGACAAAGACAGTATGCAGGCTGTGTGGCCTGTAAAGGCATATAACCTCTAACACATGCAAGATGCTGCTCGGCTTTGAAATGAACACACAGGCCAAAGCACAATGCACCCAAACACACAAACACTGTTTAAGCCGTTGTCCAGCTCAGGCGACTGTTGCAGGGCTGAGACTGATGCCCTACATTTAGAAACAAACCATGTAAATGGCAATGGTTTATATTATGAATTTTCCTGGTCATATTGTCACGGTCATATCAACAACCTTTTCAAGCCATTTGAAAACAACTGTGAAATTTTTATGATGGATGGACAGATAAAATCTGTAAAACAATTATACTTAATACAATTTAGAATAAAAACTTAACGTTATAGTACATCGAAGTTAACATGTTTTTAATCTACCTTTGGAGGTGCTGTTACAGTATTAATCGTACATATTTTAGGATGTCATCAGTAGATTTTAAAACTCTTGGTGGTGTCTCTGCAGCTAGTGGTTTTAATGTGTTTCGTGGTTGAACTCCGGTATGCAGTCATGCATGATCTGACAGTGAATACATTCACACTGTATTGTCTTGGGTTTCTGAGCACTTTGAGCATATCTCCATGTGACACATTCCTATTTTCTGTTAAAGTATAGTATTGTTGTCAAGCTTTTCACTGTGCAGCCAGCTAAAATACTTTCAGACCCATAAATGATATTTAATGACATTTCAGATCAATGTGTATAATAAATAAACAATCATTATATCTAGCCTTGTAAATGACAATACCGGAAATTCCAATACACAAATTCTTTTTGACACCTTTGTCAGTTCCCATTAATGAAAAATGAAAGGTTTCCCTACCCTATGTATACTGTGCACATATTTATATATTCCTCTTCTTAGAAACTAAGAAAACAAAGGGATCTGATTTCTTGCCACCTGCTCGCTCTACCCCCAACAATACCACTGTTAAAAGACCACAAACAAAGACGCCTCAAGGAAAGTTTGGGGGCCATTCATTACGATGACAAAGGAGGAAAGAAATATATTATCATAATTAATCTTATCTGTGTCTGTGGGTGGCAAGTCTTTTCCTTTTGGGACTGATGGACCCATACAATGCTAAAACATGTACACATCACAGTGCCACAATACACTCCAGGGCCTAAGAATATTTTAGGCTTTGTAAACATTCACCAAACAAGTGCTGGATGTTAGCAGGAGACCCGTTTCACCCTGTCCTTTTTTACCAGTCAAAATAGTCTGCCTCTGCCTATTCCAAGACAACAGGGCTTCTTTTTGCCATGGCACAATACCTGATCTCAGTACAAATGTACAGAAAATGTAGCACTACCAATTATGTGATGGATACTTAGTACTTAGCTTGAGGCCATGTGGGTCAGAGCTTTCAAAACACACTTCAAAATGACACATTTTGCACTGTAGTCCATGCACTTTTTAAATTGTAAGCACTGAATTTAAAGGGGTTCAAAACATTCTGGTTGTCTTGCTCCTCTTGCTTCTTTGGATTCACTTTCCAAACTACTTTATTTTCCACTTTCCAGCTCTTTAGGTATTTCTCTTGAAATAGCGTGTCACGGCAATAGCCACTTCTTCGAGCCTCATTAAATAGTTATATGCTTTCGGGCTTCAGAGAAGTTCCAGAATGAGACATCAGGAGGCCATTTTACTCATTTAAGGTTTTCATGTTAAGGCTGTGTAAACGGTCGAAACTGTTGTAAATATGCGTGATAGGTTATTGAAAGACTGAATTAACAGATCAATAACTGTCTGTGATTCACAAGTTAACTTTAATTAAAACAAGTCGCATCGTGTTTGTTTGTGTCAGCTGCAACCCATCAGTCTCTTTAGAGCAATATTTTCATGAATAAGCCAGAGAGAAAAAAACAGCTAGCAGCTAAAATGCAGGTTTTTAAGTCTTGTGAAACATAAAGCCATATTCGTTCGTCTGCCACGTGACAGATTTGCGTACGAACAGCCCTACTGGGGGCTAGGGGTTAGTTTATGTTTTTTGAGCCAGGGCAGAGGGGGAGAGAATGTGATGGCAGATTTCTGGACAGCGCATGGTCATCTCCACAGTTTATTTATTCAAGGCCTTAGGACCTCGGGCTGGACCTCCCTCAGTTTGTTAGGCTTACAGAGGCCCTCAGTGCTCCCAGCTGCCCTCCACCACGTCCTCGCACTGGAGGAAAGTTCCTCTAGGCGCACATGCGTGCTACATTTACCTGTATTCAACTGAGCGCATGCGCCATTTGTTCGACAGAGTAGGTCACACACCCTGCTGAGCTATAATTGATTCAGGTAAAGTGGGCACTTTTTAACATACATCAGTATGGTCCATTCTACTTCTCACTCCCAACAAGTGACATTAGTTTCATTAAAATTAGTGTGACTGCGTTTTCCTGCCAAAAGGACTTACTTAAATTTTTTTATTAAAAGGAAAATCCGCACGTTTTTCAAAATGTCTGCCCAATACAATCAATGAGATGCAAATGTTCATTACAAGCTGCTTAATGTTAAGAAGCTTACCGTCTTTTCTTTCTTTCTAATCGTGCCGGTAATGGAAACCAGGGGCCACAATGTCTACAACACAAATATAGCTTATTTAATGTATAATATGTTAAATTATTCTTTTATATAATTTGTATTTGCGATCTGAAACAACCTGTGGACCTACGCGTGCCTTCTGATTTTTCTTTGCGGACTATTTGGTCTAATGATCCACAGTACGTATGCCCAGAATTACAAAAAAAAAAGGTGAGGTAGCTTTTAGGGGCATTCAACTTTGCAGATGTGTCATTCCTGTCACCACTGTGAACAATTCTGATTCTGTTAGTTTCTCTGGAAACTCTATAAGTGTATTTATGTAGAAATTTAAGAAAATGGTGTCGCAGCAAGAAAAACATACAGGGATATTTTCACATTTTGAATCTATTATTATTAGCCCACATCTAAAGCCAGTTGAAGTCTACATGCAAGTTATTTAAGACTAAATCAAACTGCTATCTATACTTATTTAAAACCAAAACAACTGGTAAAAGCTCAATGCTTGACAAAACTACAGCCTCTAACTTTTAGAGTAAGAAATCGTTATTCACTCTCTATTTACTTGATGCTGATCACCTAGTTTAAAAAAAAACTCAGACTTTAGTAAAATGAAAACAAGCAGGTTCACCCTTAAGGTTTCCTAAGGTTTATTTTTAGAAGCCTCTTGTAACAGAGTGACCATAGCAAATTGTTGCATCAATCAGAAAGTGTCTGTTTTCTATTTTGAATGGGTTTCTATAGACTAAGACTCATTGTCTTGTCATTAAAGAGGAACTGAACTAATTTCTGCATGGAACTGAACTAATTTCTGCATAATTCAGAATGTTCTGGTATGAAAATATATCCTTTTAGAGACCTTTAACAACTCTTTACAACTGTGGTGATTGGAACCAGAGACTGGAATGTCAACAACACAAATATGGCAGTTTTATTTACCTTTTTCATTCCAAATTATAAATTACACCATAAGAAATATCATCATACCTGCGATTCTAACTAAACTGCTATATACAATTTGCTGAGGATAATTACTGAAGTATAGATGCAATGTGTCACCTTAAACACATTAAACTGGTTTGAGTTAAGTAGTTTCTTACAAAAGCCTTTAGCCTGCAAGGACTGTTATAATGAAAAAAAGAGAAAGTATATCCCAAAAATGATAATTAAAGACAATATTATGCTTCAAAATATATATACATTTTGTAGAAACTTGCTCATCCAAAGGGTATTATTAAGAAGTTTATCTCCTCCTTTGCTGCAATAACCTCTACGCTTCTGGGAAGACTTAATACAAGATGCTGAAAGATTTCTGTGAAGATCCGATTGCATTTAGTCACAACAGCATTAGTGAGGTAATTATTGATACTGGATGACTGGTTCTGGATCACATACATCACTCCAACTCATCCCAAAAGTATACAGTACTCCGTCACTGCTCTATAGTGCAATGCTTGGGGGTTTTATACCACTGTAGCCCACGCTTGGCATTGGGCATGGTGAGCTTAGGCTCATTGGTGGCTGCGTCAGTGAGTCCAATTCTATTGGCAGTTTTTTCTATGGAGATTATACAAGGTGTGTGTGCACAGTTTTCAACACCAGGCTGCAAACGTAAAACAGCTACATGTCTATGACATAGAATTCGGTCTTTCTCATTGATAGATGTAATGTGTGCTTGACCTTAAGTGAGAAGGAGACCAAAAGCATAAACCTGATGCCAGACCAGTTTTCTTTCTCTCAGAATCCAAAAATGTCTCTAGGATCAGCGCCTACAGGTTGGATTTATTCAAAGTTCCAAAGAGCAGCAATGTAGCAAGGAAATATACACAGTGCTGCTCCCAGTTCAGCACTGAAAAGCTTGATAAATACAGCATTGATCTCTGATTAAAAGTGCTGATCTAGGATCCACTCCCACAGGCAATATATCAACTTCAGTGAGGATAGCAAGGCAACACAAGGCAAAAACTGATCCCATACCAGCTGTCTTGCTCTAACAAACTTGATAAATGCGACCAGAGCTTTCGGACTTAGAGATGATATAAGGTCAGCTCCTTCAGTTCGTTGATGATATTATGATGGAGGGATATTAAATTAACAAAGACTTTGCTTTAATACTGAGAAGCTTAATAAATTAAAAGCAGTGATCTGTGATCAGATTTCACTGTCCGTTTGAGTTAACAAGTAGGATGAATGGCAAAAATACTGAACTCAGATCAGTTCAATCAGAAACAAGTCTCTTATTAAAAGTAGAGTCCAGCTCCAGTACAGTCTCTCTATATATATTTTTTAAATAATTCACAGCAAATAGCTATGCTTAAGTCTGCTGGTGTTGGATAGTAGAACAAAAGCTGATACCAGACCAGTAATATCGCTATCATATAAAAAACGAGTCCTGACCCAGGACCAGTTTCCTCAACTCATAAACGATAACGAGCGAAAAGGTGTCGCGGTGTCAAAAACTGAACCCAGACCAGCACTCTCGCGCTGTGAAGTTTAATAAATGGGAACCCAGCTCTTTACGAGCTGAGGCGATTGAGAGCTGAGAGCAGCTCTTCTCCTAAAAACCAGCCCTCCTTCTCTCCCTCTCTCCCTCCCTCCACCACCACCTCCTCCTCCTTCTCTCCACTGCCTGGGTGGTCTCCCCCGCTCTCTCTCTCTCTCTCTCTCTCTCTCTCTCTCTCTCCACCTCGGCGAGCCGTTGCTTAGCAGCTAATAATAGGAGCCGCTCGCGAAGTAATTTGCCTCTTTTTCTCCCCCCCTCCTCGGCCAATGAGAGGCTCCTCTCTGGCCCCCTTTTTCAGGCTCAGCCGAGAGGCAGCGCGCCGCAAACGGTCCCTGCACGGCGAAGGGAGCACCTCACTACTACTTTAAAAGAAAACACACTAACGCACAGGCACACACACACACACTCACTCACACTCACATACACACACAGACACGCGTGGACGAATGAAGAGCGACGGACGTGCACGGATTGAGGCGCATGATGTTGGGATGGTGCCGCTGGACTTCGGCTCGCGGGAAGAAGAAGATTAAAGCGCGTCGTTTCGGCTCGTCGTGGTGGTCGCCGAGGTGGTCATCCTCAGCACGGACTTCTAGGCTTGCCGCTTCGTCTTCTCGAGTGGACTATGGCCTCGGAGCCCAGAGACTGTCCCCCGGGCTATGAGCGCAATCCTCCGGCTCCCAGCGCCCAGCACCCCAGCTCCAGCACGCACTGCCACGCCGCCTTCGCGCTCAAGCACGTCTCAAAGGTGACAAAACAAAACCTTCCTGCCCGGAGTACCAGCGCGGAATTCTCGCTGGTTTCTCTGCGTTTTCTGTTTATCATTTCTGCGCTCCCTGAGTGGCAACTCGGACTTCCAGCGTCCTTTTACTCCACTCGCCAAACTCGGCGAAGTTGCGTGAGTGTTCGGTAGCGTGTAGGTGAGGAGAGAAAGACAATGAGAGGACTTTTTCTAATGCAAAAACTAGGTAGGGATTTTTTTGCCTGCTTTCGCTGTGGGAAAACACCGGCGGAGGGTATGTTTGTGTGTGGTCCGTGCACGAGAGTGGTCTCTATTCAATGCACGGCAGATGTGTGAGTGTGGTTTTGTTCTGAGTAAGGGCTGTTCAAGCAGAAATGCTGAGGTTTGTCTGACAGTGTGAAAGGGAGATTTACAGATGGAGCTGTGCGTGTGTGTGGACCTCGGACAGTAGCCCATGGCACTCATCTGTATAAAGGTAGTTACATGGGTCAGTATGTTACATGTTAACATTAGAACTGGATGACAGATCAGTTCCTTTATGCAGTTAACTACCAATAAGTGCTTGTGGATTAGTCTCTTTACGGAGTTTTCCTCTAGCTCACTTAGAAAGCATACACTAGCAAGCTTCAGCTAAAACTGAAATAAGCGAGCCTTTAATGTACCCTATTACCTGACTCCATTTACACTTCAGTCTTATGTCACAGCAGTTCTGTGGAGGAACATGGGCACAGAAACTGGTGCCAGAGCTGAGGAGCACAACCAACCAGACTTTACAAGAAGAATGGTCACCAGAGGATGAATCTAAACAGCTTCTCAGTTTAAACTATAAGCATTTTTACCTTCACGTCTATACCTTGTCCTTCTAGTGTGAAACAGATTTTAGCTGTAAATAATTGTAATAGTATTCTCCATTAACTGTCTTCCCTTTTATGGAGAAAAAGAGAGACTTTGTTATTCTGATGCGTTGTGAAAACGGAGAAAATTTGTGAAATGTATTCTCTCGGCTCTCCAGTTACTCCTTTATTGATGTTATTCGACGTAGGCATAGTTAATCTGTGCCAAAACCTGTCATACCCTCTTATAGGTAAGATAGAAATGATACTTTGAGAAGGAGAATCAGTCTGGAGTGCAGTGGTCCCATACTGCTGGCTTCTTTGGATTGAGGTCAGTCCATTTAAGGAACTTGTCAAAGTTCTTGAATGAATCTTTTAGGCACCACGGCGCCTAATGAAGGTTCCTGCCATGTTAACCACTGTCGTGTGTGTGTGTGGTCCACATCAAGCTGTGACGCCTGAATCGCTTGGCACGTGAAACTGGATAGTTTCAAAATCAACATTTCCTTTTTCCTGTGAGCCAAATAGCGACGCGGGCGCTGGTGGCCGCCCCAGTGGAGAAGCTCCAGTGCTGTGAGAAGGGCAGAAAAGAGGCTTCAGTATGTGCCATGGCTCCATCAACCATACTGCTCAGTTTGGCCTGCCAGTTCAGAGTCAGCATTCCAGTTAGCAAGTTATGTAATAACATCCAACTCTTGGAGGGTTTTCAGCCTTTCACCCAGGTCAGTGGGGATTAATGAGAAGTCAGGCCTACACATACTTTGAGTTTGAACACAACTGTTTATAAAGTAAATCAGCAAATGGCTTTAGCAAAAATTTCTAATGCTATAGGGGCGTAATGCAACTACGTGTGGTATTAACTGTTCCAAAAGTGAACTCAGAATTGCTTAATATGTTGAAACTCTGCTGGTTTAGTTGAATGGTTTTGTTAGATCTTCTGATCTGTAATTTTTTTAGAAAATAGGTAAAGCATATTCTGTTTAATGCCCTTTAACTGTCTAATTATTTATCATAAGACTTATATAATTCAGTAACTACTGTGAAACTTAAGTAGTTTTGTAAACCCACTTATGAGCCCTTGTAGTATAAAGAAACAGCAGGTAATAACAGTGACGTTGATTTTAAACATGTTTGAAAAGTGTTAGCTGCATGATGTATCACTGGCAGCTCTATAAGAAATTCAAGAAGTTCTAATGAATTGGAATATGATGACATTCCCTCAAAAGAAACCAGTGTTGATGTCTGCGTTGTCAAAACAGTCCTTGGGTCCAGGCGCTGGCCAGCACCAGTGCTGATCCGAAACAGCGTCCATACACAAGTGACTAAGTGTTGCTCTGTTGTGTTCAGGGGAAAGCTGTGGGGCAGAGAGCGCCGCTGTGGATCCGGGCCAGGTTCCAGGCTCTCCTCTTTACGCTGGGTTGCTACATCCAACGACACTGCGGAAAAGTTCTTTTTGTTGGGCTGCTCGTGTTTGGAGCCTTATCAGTCGGCCTGCGAGTAGCCGCTATCGAGACGGATATCGAGCAGCTATGGGTAGAAGGTAAGTTTGTGATTCTGTCCTTTAAGGGCTATGTCCTTTCTGGTTGGGAAGCTGTGGGGTTGTTTGGTCCATTTTTCAAACAAACTTGTATGTGAGTGTTACAGTGATTTAAGTGAGTTCTGTAGTGTCTCATAATACGTGCGATGGATTTCCTTGCTGCTGTAACCCAGTCCTTGCTGCTGCAACTGTAATGTCCCTACTCTCGAATCCTGAATCTTGAATGTCCTGTCAGTGGATCTTCAAAGAACTATTTTTGTAAATGAGATGTGTGAGGAGTCTTGTTAAAGTTTAAAGAAACTACATAAAGTGAAGGTTCTGTACAAATTAAAGTTTTTTCTTAGACATTTAGGAACCTTTCATTTTAAAAGTGCAGGACCACTGAGTTATAGCATCAGGTTGTGGGGGGTCTTGAAGGAAAGAGAGAGAGAGACAGTACCTTTTGACCTCGCCCTCCGGTCCTTCTGCTTTGCGACCTATTTCTGGAAGAGCTTCCTCCATTTATTACTCCCCAAACAAGCTGACAGACGGCAAGACTTACTGAAACTTAAGAATTTAGTGCTGGTCATGCAGTTGTTGGGTGCACACTAGGTCTTTAAACATAGACCGTGACCTCAGGAATTCCATATCTTCTGCTGTCACGCACAGTAGTGCTCTTGTTTTTTTCTTCTTAGCGCAAGCAAGCCATCTCTTGTTCTTTCCCCATCAGGCGGTATTGTTTGCCGTGGGTGCCTTTGCATCATGATTTTTTAAAACCTCCCCACCCCAATCCACCCAATGACGTTCTTTCTGCACGCCTCGCTTATCTGTGCATTTTTCGGGGCATCTTTATTTGGTTTTCACACTGCCAAATTCCTTCTAAGTCCCCCTAGGCTTTGGCCGTGCCGCTGATCCCCTGCACAGATGGGCTGTGTGTGTGTGTGTGTGTGTGTGTGTGTGTGTGTGTGTGTGTGTGTGTGTGTGTGTGTGTGTGTGTGTG
>JBBPCX010000011.1:18585997-18630775 GCA_037974365.1 Hydrocynus forskahlii
TCCCCTTCCCCCTCGTCTTCCCCCCACCACATGCACACACACACACACACACACACACACCCTCCCTCCCTTCTGCTCTCTGTGTGGTCCTTAACTATTCTTGGATTCCATTCAACAATAAAGGCACCCCCTTTCCAGCAAAGGGTAGAGAAGTGAATACAACTGAAGTTTACCCACCTGTTACACACATATATATGCATACATACACAGGGGATCACCGTATTTGGATTAAGTATATCACAGATCAAGTTTTACTCACTTTTATGAAAAAAAAATCAAGGCCTCCTATTTAACACTTCAAGCGTTATTATTCAGTTAGTAGAATTGAACCATGTCGTTCACTAATTACAAATCATTTAGCAATTATTATGAAACATACATGTAAAAAATGAGAGGGTAAGAGGTTAATTAAGCTGAAAAGTTTATTCTGTTTTCTCTGTACCGTGTACAGTATAGGTATACTGCCTTGCTTTTTTCTTGGAGTTACACAGAGGTTGTTGTCAGGCACTGTCACAGAATTTGTGCGCTAATGTAAAGCAAAAAGTATGGGTGCCTCAGAGTAAGACAGCAGCCGTGCTCATAAAAGGGGCGCTGTGCCTTTAAGGGGCAGGGCCCATGTTACTAAAGTTTCTGCTTGCGTTGTTTTCCCCAATAGCCCATTGACAAAGCTGCTTGGCACTGAATGGGGAGTAAGTGGTTTGGTAACAAGGAGAGGTTCGTTCTCACACACACACACACGCACGCACACACACACACATACACACACACACACACACACACCACACACACACACACACACACACACACACACACACACACACACACACAAGTCATACAGACAAAGGAAAGGGATTTTTAATGGATCTTGTGATATCAGTGTTCTGAAGTGTTTGTTTAATTTGTCTCGTCTTGCTGCGGCTTTTAAAGGTTTTTTTTAGGAGGAAATGAGCTTACACTAGATAGAGCTGTAAATAATTAGATATTTACCATATTGCAAGTATATTTTTATATTTTGTGTGTACAGTATATTAAACATGTCGGCCTGCATTTCTTGTACCAACTTTATTAACATTTGTATGCTTGTGTGAATTCCTTGAGACAGTCATAGAAGCTCAGAATTTCTTTGTGATTTAGTAAAGGGCTCATGCTACATACTGCAGACTTTTGCAATGTCTGTAATTTTACAAATAACAAATGATATATTGTGCAGCCCATACACTAAATAGTTATTAATCCTTAATTAAGCAACTGGTTAAAAGTGTGTTTTTAACACATTAAATATACAAATTGAGCATACAAACAGTATTGAGCTGATGACAACACAAAAACTGGTTGAGTTAACTGTGTGAGAGCACTCTCTGTGTAAGGGAAAGTAAAGGTAAAGAAGGCTCACACTGGGCCAGCTGTGCATTTTGAAGCATCTGCCCTGCCCATCGCATACCCTCAGGCCATAACTGACCCCCCTCTCACCACAAGCCCTGCCCCCCGCCCAAATGTCACTCCAGCCACCTAGTATCCGTGTCTTCCTGGACCACCCGGGATCCGTGATTGCTTCCTGCCTTCAAATGACGTGCGAATAACGGCCGTGGAACGCTAGGGAGTCTGGGAGTGCACTGTGTTTTGTCTCTCGCCACTCTGAATGAATCCATTCTCCCTCCCTGCCCCGTGTGTAGGTTATGAGCAGTGCTTACTGTTTCTGCATGTGTAGCATAAGGAAAAGTAGAGAGGGGAAATAGAGAGATTAGCTAATTCTTCTTTAGTAGAGCTAAGCACTGAGCAAGGAGAAGATTGTCAAAAATTAGGACATGTTCCTACAAATTAGACTCTCGCTGTCAGCTACAAATGCTACAAATTGTTTTTTTTGTGTTTTCCCTCCCCTGTCATTTTTTTGTGCTCATGTTATTACTATCTGCCCTGCCAGATATCTATTTTGTTGTTTAAAGCTATGCTTGAATTTCACAGAAACCAAGCTCAGAAATAACCCGCCTTGGTCAAAGAGTGCTGAGGTCATTGCTGGAAGCTTGGGAAAGTGTGAGCTGGTCTCTATTGTCAGGCAGAAGAAAAAGCGTAGGGAGGGGGTAATAAAATAGAGTGTGGGGTGAAGGGTTGGGGGCAGGGGGAAGGAGAAGCATTTTATCAGGTCTACCTTTAAATTTCCCACACTTGGGTGTCAGCACCTTGTGTGAAGAAGTGTGGAATTCCGGAGAATTTGTCAGGAGATGGAGCTTGGAAAGCCGTTTCATCTGGAGGTTTGCTCCGAGGTGGCCGCCATCTTGTTTTAATAATATAGCTGCTCGTGAGAGAATGTGAGACTGTTTTGCTCTTGGATGGAAGGATAAACAGCAATTTGTTATTGACAAGCCGTCCCACTGTGGTAGGCTGAGAGACCAGGGGGATATTTGACACAGCAGGATTTCTTACTTAGCCAGATAACTTAAGCCCAGTGGAAATATCCCTTTTCTCTTGTTGGACAGGCTTTACTTCTGTCTTAAATCATCTGGCTAAATGAGAAAACACGCTTAGGGAAATACCCCCCAGAGCAGAGTTTGTTGCCACGTGATTGCTTGACTAACGGAAACTTCTCGGAAGGATTGCAGGGATTTAATCAGTAATTACCGAAATGCTGCAAAAATTTGTGGTGGGCCAAAGGAACGGCACAACTTTTTAAACAGAAAGAGATGTTTATGCACTCATGCGCACTCTTGGCTTAATTTGTCTCATCCATCTTGACACAGTTTTCATGCACTTGACAGACATGGGCAACACAGGCAAGCTGTGCAAACATCGCAAAAAAAGGCGAGCAGAGTGTCCTGGATAGAGGTTTGTAAAGGCGCTGTGCAGCAGGGGGGAAAGCGAATGTCCACACTTGGGCATGCATGACCTTGTCCACATGCTGAACCGTAGGTGCCTTCCAGAGAACTTGCGAAAAGGGCCTGGCTTTTCCATAGGGGATGCTTGTGGTGCCATTCTGCGTTGTGGAGCAGTTGTCTAAATAAGAGGGGAAAAATGCTAGGTAAATGCAATAATTCATTAGAAAATTCACAGTCATTCAGAGCTTGCTTTGAGAGAAAGAGCACTCTATGAAGCATTATTGGAGGTGAATGGCAGGGCTGCAGCAGTCCCAGCTACATAAATAAACTCGAAACTGCCGAGGCTCGGACCTCACCAGTTGAAAGAACAAACAAGGCTGGAGTCAACCTGGGTCAGTTCAAAATGTTTATTTCAGCCCCCCTCCACCACCATTCCTCTCTTACACCCCCCACCTCCCATCTACCACAAGCTGGCCTCCCAGATTCTCAAGAACAGCCCATGAGCTGAATACTCAATTGAACAAGCCTCCATTCTCCACAGCAATGCTAGTCTACTAGCATGCTGGTTTCTGAGCCGTTGTTTCTCAATACTGGCCTCACTAAGCCACTGTTTGCTCGCTCTGACCTTAATCAGTACGGCTGGCTCAGCATTTGTTTTTTTGAATGTCGGGTGTATTGGGCCCTTAATTGAAGGAATACGTCAATTTTAGAAAATAGGGACCTTGTCAGAGGAAATGTTTTGACCCATTACTACATGTAATCAGGGAAGTAACTTAAATGATGGAACTGGTTGCACGTGAAAATGACCTGGCTTGCTAAGTGTAGTTTATTGTTTTACCTTGGAGCTTCTTCTCTGGAGTCTGAAGGCCATGTGCTCTCCATTTGTAGCTTTCTCCCTTTTTTTCTTTCTTAGCACCTAGAAAATTGCTTCCTTTGATCCTTCTGATAAAAAGCCACTGGTCACTTTTTGGCAAAAATGTCTCTTACTTTTCCTTCTTAAAGCTGTTTGCCCCAGTGGTTATAGAAAAGCAAGGGAAGAAAAAACATTTTCTTGGATCTTGTGAGGAAAATAAATGGTTCTCGGTGCCCAATAAATTCATTTCCAGCCTGAATGAGACCAGCAATGTGGAAAAATTTTGCCTTTCACCATTGGATGAATGTATGTTTCAACTACACATTAAGCTGCATTAGCAGCCACTGGAGTGCCTAATGTGGGCATTTTTCCACAGCAGCCAACACTGGGGATGATTAGCATAATTAGTACAGGCCGGGCTATACATATGGAAATGGCCTGGGCCTAAGTGCCAGCACCAGTGGAAATTTATGTCAGTGCTGACAGAAGTATTAGGTTTAAAAACATTGTAACAGGAGCTTAGTGTTTTTTTGTTAGTGTTGATTTTAATTGTATTTCACGTTATATATTGAGGGTTGAAGTTTTAGATTCAAATGGTATCTAAGTGCAAACCCTTTCTGTATCATCTTTCAGCAGTTCTTGAGCATGTACAGGAAGACACACACACACACACACACACACACAAGCACAGTATTTCTATAGGTTAAGGTATGAAGGCGTCCCTCCCTTTGCTCATGCATTGTTTTAGTTGCTGGGAAAAGACCTCCATTGGCTCTGTTCACTTTTGTCAAGTTGGTTCTCTCTTTATTTTTTTCCTGTTTGTTGGGAAAAGGGGGTCGAAAACGGGAGTGACAAAGCCTAGCTTTAAGCCTCACTGCAGTCTTGCTTCAGCTCTGGAAAAGCCAGAGGTGGAGTTGTGGGGGGGGGGCTAGTGAGAGGGAGAGCGAGAGAGAGGTGAACACGCCTTGAGAAATGGCTCATTCAGGACGTCCATGATTGAAAGTTGTGGTTGAAATTTGTGCTAAAATGTAATAAAATCAAACCCTCTTGCTCTTGTAAAGTGGCTGAAAAAGAGAAGAAACAGGCCTGTCTAAATGAAAAAGCACATTGTGAAGCCCATGGTCAAGTACAGTCATGTTTTTTTGAAATAAAATCATTACATAATTCGTACAACAGGCAATGCAGTTTATTAACAGTAGGCTGTGGTTGCTAATTAAAATAACAGTCATAACAGATTATTCCATGAAAAGCCCACTGTTATTATTACTTGGCACATTAATGTAGCAGTTTGTTTATGAAATACGTGTATTTTGAGCATTTTACAACATTTTCAGATATGATCAGATTCTAGCACCGGGACTGTCTGGTTTTACACAATGATGTGCATGTTTGTGTGCGTCTGTGTACGCTGGCGTAGACTGGCACCAGGCTGCGTATCTACATTCTAGTGCTTTTTACTTGGGTGGCAGAAGCAGGTAAAAATGTCTCTTTCAGCACTCTTCCTTGTGGGACTTCCTCCAAGTCAGCATGGGTCTTTTCACTGGCCTCCTAATCCCACTAATCTGGCCCACAACACTTTGAAGGTGGCCTGGTCTAATGGAGAGAGCGCCAGCAACTCTACACTACAGGACCACTTGCAACTGTTGTGCATACACAGACACGCACATACACACACACATACACAGCACATGAAATCACTTAACATGATTAGGTTCATTACTTTTTTGGTTTAGTCCCTCTGAAATGTTTGGGGATGCCCAGAAAAGTTTGCTTTTTCTTTCTTAAAAAAATGTATGCAGTTGTCTTCTTGCTCCAAATGTCTTCTTTGGTCAATGTAGCTAACAAGAACAAAGCTCATGCTCCACAAAGCGTTATGCACACACAAGTCATCACATGCTTGCATCAAACCATTCCCGTACAAAACTAAAGAACTACACTACCACTACAGACACGCCTTAACCAATTGACTACATTTTGAGTGAATTGTTCAGTCAAACTATCCCTTTACAGCTGCTGTTTTTTGTATTTCAGATTTTTGGAAATGTTATGAAACGTCATTGAGATTTGTGATGTTTAACATGTGATACATGATTTTGTGCTATGGATGGTGCCCTATCAGGTGGCAGGATACAGTGTAATACTTAGTGGGGGGCTTAATTGTCTAGACCAGAGTCTGAGGGAGATTGAAACTGACAGGGCCCAGGAGAAGTCTGACACAGGGGAGCAGGGGGGCTTCTTCTCCATGGTTAATTACATGTCACTTTCCAGACTGCCTGCTGGGACGGAAGGACCTTGAGCCAGCCCCCTGTATGCAGAAGAGCTTCAGAAGAGCTTTCCCTGAAACGTGCTACCATTGTCCCCCCCAGTATGGCCTTGGCCACCAGGGCCATGACCATGTGTCTAAATTAAGATTAGGACAGGGCTTTGGCCTTTAGTGTAAGCATTTCATATGCATTTCGTGTGGGGGCTGTGGATAGGCATGTTGCGTACAAGTTACTTTGAAGTTAGTTTGTTTTCCTTCTACGCTGGGGGAGCGTTGGTCAGACCCTCCTGGTGGATAATTGGCCTGTGATGGTGATGTCACCCCCAGGGATCTGAAAAATGAGGGAGGACAAAGGAGGGGCTCAGTCTGAGAAAGAGAGAGAGAGAGAGAGAGAGAATGTGAGTGCTAGGCAGAGGGGGTTGCTGCTGGATCAATACACCACATCAGCCATTATAATCTGCCGGCAGAATCTTTTTGATCCTTGTTTGATGTCACGATCACCGAATTTTCACAATTTTCGAGATCGGACCAGTTTTACTGGAGCTAGAAAACTAGTATGACTAACAAGTAGCCTAATAAAAGTTTCTGCCTTAATCAGCATCTTACAATGGTTTCTGATACTGAATACTGTATACTGTGCCTAACAACAAAACAATAGCAACACCCCAGTAGAAGCCAATTTTGTGTATATGTTGTCTGTTTATAGTGATCTGAAAGCTTAATAGCTGACGAATTAAAGTAAAGAAGCAAACTTCAGACATGTCTTGGCTGATTGACTATTTTTGGAGTAAGAGTAAAATTGTATAAATTCACCACACTATTGCTTTAAACATTCACATAGTTTTCTCCTGGGTCTGGACAGATTTGTAAAGGGAAGTGAGGTACACCCGTTCACAATGAGAGCCAGTTTTCCTGAAAGCTTATCCCAGAAATCAGTGCAGTGTCAGAATGCTCAAAACCCCTCAGATCTCAAATGCGTATTCCAGCTCCTATGGCCACTTCCTCCTGTTTTCCAGCCCGCGGCCGTGTTCCTGGCTGTGAAAGTATTTGCACGCCTGTCTCTTTAAGCACAGCAGCGCTGAAGAGAGAGAGAGAGAGAGAGAGAGTAGAGCTTCCATCTGGTGACTGGCTGAGCAACGGTGCTTGCTCGGCCATCTAGCTGGGTGGTCCAGATGGGAGGAACCAGACACAAATAGCTATAATTTACTTCAGGAGCCCCTGTAATTACAGGCCCAAGGACTGCAGCTTGATTCCTGCAGATGCCTGAATGCATTAAATATGAACATGGCGTCAGAGGAGCAAGGCGAAAAGGGGGGGGATCATAAAATTTAGTGCACGTTAGCTTTTTTTTTTTTTTTGCGAATGGATCTGCCCTTGGGATGTAGTATGCTGAATGTTTGGAGTAATGTGTTTACATGGCCCAGCTGCAAGAGTGCTGCAAGCCATCTTTGTTCAACAAGAGACTGAAAGTGTGTAATCATTCAGTCAATTTGTCTGCAGCCATGCAAGATAATGTCACCTCTTGCTGTGGCTCTGTAAGCACTAACTTGTATATGACGTTACTACACAGTACTTGTGCAGGCTCTGTGTTACACAAGCCTGGAGCTATACACAAGCCTGGAGTGGGTTAAAGGCGTGCTAAAGGCAGAATAAATGATAGTGTCCTTTAGTCTCTCTCTCTCTCCCCTGCTAATTCTTTTTCTTTCTATCTCACATGTTGATTAATGAAATCAAATGTGCAGAATTTCTCTTTTAGCCCAAATGTAGTTTGTTTTTTTTTAATTTTGCTTGGGAAATTGTGCACCGAAGCTACGAAGAAGTGGAGGTAATGAACAGTATGTTATACAGTATCAGAAACCACATAGCAACTCTATTTGAAATTGCTCAACAAATTGAATGTGGTTGATATAGGCTTGATTCTAATTATTTTGATACAGGCATCATTGTTCATAGCTACATTAGACTACATTAGCTCCAGTGCAAAACTAAAGAGGCAAACAGTCTCCGCAGACTTGTCATGGTGTACTGGGATGCGAAGGGGCAGACGGATGGGCCCTGATTTGGGCCGGTGCGTTTCATGAGGTCTTGGCATGACTGCAGCTACCCTGCGCGCTCTTTTCACCACCGCCTCTGTTAATTAGGGGGCTGGACTCCAGAGCTCCCTTCATTCTCTTTGATGCCTTTCATCACTGCTCTGCGTACCACATGAACAGTGTTTCTGAATGTCCTCTACTGCCTCTGCTCCTTTTTCCCTCACCCACCCAGCCAGACTCAAGCACCAGCTTTTGTTCTGTAACCACCAAACACACACTCACATGCACACACCGATTTTCTGACGACTTAGTTCTGGGATGGTGGATGCCTGTTTTCAAATGGGGACACTACGCGGTCCATCTATATTGTGCAGGGATTTTATGCGCATGGGTTGGGTTGAGAATAAAGGGCTAGTCATGGAGAACTCACATGACCTGGATAGTGGTGGGCTAGAGATAAAGCAAGACCCCTTAGGCTTGAGGATTGGGGTCTTGTACCAGTAACCCAATCGTGAGTTTAACGGTCAAGCATTAAAGGAATAGTTTGACATTGAACAATAATGAATGAACATTACTTAAATATGCTCATTGCTAACCATGTTAAAATTTATTGTCAAACTGTATTTTAAAGCCCTCACCAAAAATATAATTAATCCGTCACATGTTCTGTTTTGGAGCAAATTAATGTCATGCAGACTGCCTAAATTATCACACACTCGCTTCAAACCGTTAAGTAATTTCAAGTAGACTTGCCTCTGTGGTTTCTGACACTGTGATGTGCACTGCAGTCACAGACTGCAGGATTTTGGCCATTTTGTATGATATACTGTTATCAGCTTTACTTAGCATATTTTTTCGAGCCTCAGATATGTGTGCTGACTCATGTGCATGCAGTGTAGGTTGAGACTGTGATCAGGCTGCCAGCATCTCACTGTGTCCCCAGTGGTGGGGAGGTTTGTCCGGGAGCTGGCTGTGTGCCAGCCCGTGCGTTTTGGAGAGAATTTATGAGCGATATCGTGCAGTGGCCTGTCTCCCCCAGCCTTGTGTGACAGCGCTAGTTTTGTCATATACTTTACACAGCTCCAACTCTCTCTCTTTCCCTGCCAAAGCCTCTCATGTGACCCCACATCTGTTTCTGGGGTTGCTTGGATGTGAGATAGATGCGGGACGTAAAACTGCAGAGACTTGGCCTATTTTAGCCTGTTGTTTAGTAAGAATCTTGGTTAATGTTGTTAGGGTGGATTTTTTCAGTGTTGCTGTTAGACTAGCTCAGTTTTCTATCTGGTACCCTGGCCTGATTGTTTTGTGGCAAGACATAAACATTTCAGCAGTAGAAGAGCAGCCCAGCTAGCATTTGAGGTAAAGGGAATGAAAACTTGGTGACCAAATGTGTTCATGTTCTATTTGCATATAGTAGACTATTGACATTGAGTCTTGTACTCTCTCTCTGTTTTTCTCTTAGCTGGCAGTAGGGTGAGCAGGGAATTACGCTACACGAAGGAGAAGCAAGGAGAAGAGACAGTGTTCACCTCACAGATGCTTATACAGACACCCAAACAGGACGGAACCAATATTCTTACCCAGGAGGCTTTGCTGCACCACCTGGAGGCAGCACTCTCAGCCAGCAAAGTTCAGGTGTCTCTTTATGGAAAGTGAGTCCAACTTTTAGATATTATGAGAAATTTCATAAGACTTAACGTCCTGAGGTTTTTATATGTGACTATTTCAATTCATTCTTCCTACAGATCTTGGGACCTTAACAAAATCTGTTTCAAATCCGGAGTCCCTATTATAGAAAACGTCATGATCGAAAGGGTACGTTAATGTCATTATGAGCAAATTTCTTGGTCAAGGATTAATTTAGTCTTTGACTACATGGTTATCTCAACGGTGATTCCTCAGTTGAAAAGCCTGTTTAGTATATGGTCATGGGCCTGTGAAATTAGCCTTCACTTTTTACTTTTGCTTGTATGTAGCTTGTCAACTGTCTTTACACTTGTAATTTTATGATATATATTTTTTTCTATATGGATTAATATTTGTTGCTGTTTCTGCTTTTAGATGATTGACAAACTTTTCCCCTGCATGATTGTGACCCCACTGGACTGCTTCTGGGAGGGATCCAAACTGCAAGGAGGGTCTGCCTACTTACCGTAAGCATTGTAATCTAACACATGTACTAATATATACACACAGATCTCCAGAACCAGTCATTTTTAGAAGAAAATTTATTCCAAGTGGCTATAAATTCTGTAATGTGATTATGGAAACACGTTAGAGAATCATGATTTGCCCAAAATGATTCTAATTTAGGGATGAATTAATCCCACAAAGAACATCCATGTTTGGTCAGAACATGTTTGGCTCACAGATCTAAATGTTATTAAATATATGTATATGTATATGTATGTATGTATGTATATATATATATATATATAGTGATTTAGTGATTAAGCTCGTTTGCATATCAGTACTGCAAAGGCCAATACTGGGATAAAGATTTTTTTCAGGAACAGTACCCCGACCCAACCCGGCCAGAGGAAACCCTCATGACTAGAGGAGAGGGGGTGGCTGCTACTGGGTGGGTGGGAGAAAAGGGGAGAGGTGGGCAGGGGGGGCCTTTGGATCATACAATGGTCAGCATTCTCCGAGTTTACGACTGAGCGTCCATCAGTGAGGGGACCCCGGAGGGGGCCCCGGCTTTGTCAGCACTGGGTAACACTGCGCATTCTCATGGTAATCGCCTGGGTTCTGAGCTGTAAGTTGTCCAACAAATAAAACAGGCATTATTCAAGTTGTGGGCCCAGAGAGAGAGAGAAAGAGAGCATACAAGAAATTAACAGTGCCTTTTGATCAACCAGTGCACCTATTCATTCAAAACATGACAGTATTCAGTATCTACAGCAACAGAAAGCAAGGCTATGTAATATTTTTGCATTTTAATGACTTGATATTCATCAGTTTAATACAGTGTTTGAAACGAATGTTGTCTTTAAATTGGAGGTCTGTTTCAGTTGACAGCTTAATAGAGTTAAACGGTCTTCAAGAGCAATCTAGAACTTACCCTCAGTCTAGAACACTACCTCAAAAATCTTGCAGTTAATGATTAAAAAAAAAAAAACTAAGTACTTGTATTTTCTTCTTTCCTGTTTTTTTTTCACCATACATGCTAAGAGCTAGAGGTGGCCTCTGAGGCTAATGTCCTTTCTAGCTTTCGCTTCAGTTCAGGGTTTTTAAAAGGAGCGAGAGAGAGAGAGAGAGAGATAGAGAGAGAGAGAGAGAGAGAGAGAGAGAAAAAACCTTGACAGAACAAAGAGCAGCAATCTATGGAAAAACAAAAGGGCCTAGGCCGGTTCACTCAAGCAAAAAATAGGAGATAAAGGAGGCTCTCTTTGCAGGCAAGAGCAAAGGCGCTTGGTGTGTGGGAATGGGAGAAGAGCAGCTTTATTTGAAGCTACTCTTCATGAGTTATTGGAGTGAGATTGGTCCCAGAGTTAGGACACTATTCCCTCTCTTTTTTTCTCCTTTCGCCAGCCAGTTAAAGACCCCCCGCTCTCCTCTGAGCTTAGATCAGGCTGGGTCCAGGGTCATTTTAGAGAAGGATTACTGGACAAAAACAAAATGATGGCCAAAGTTTTTACCCTTAATTATGTTTCTCTTTACCTTGGCACATTTTGACAGTGAAAGTGGCCCAGAAGATAAGATTATCCACAGTTCTGCCTGAGGTCACTCCTTTATGTCACCTTTTCATAAGATATCATGACACTATATCATGCCCACTTTGTTATGAGCAAGTGCAATATACAAACTACTCTAAGTAGTCCTAAGTTACTGCTAAGTTTATGTATGTCCACAATATAAACATGTAGAGGTAATTTATAGCAATTTAGATTCATTGGGATAAGATTATAACAGGTGTGTGCAAATGTACAAGCACCCTATTAAGATTGACTTTAGACTTGAAATAGAACATCTCAATACTTTGCGGTATTCACATGGGAGATTTCACTTGTAGATTGTAATGGGTTCCATGGCATTGAGCAGGAGGCTGTGGATTAGGGTTTTTAGCTGGAGGCACGGCCAGCGTCGGCCCCGGCGGGCGTAGAGTGGGCGAGACGGGAGCTCAAACAGTCATCTTATCAAGATGTTTAGGAGGCAGAGGTAATTGTTATGACTCTATGCCTGCGGCCCGTCTGCGCTTTACGCCCTAGCCGTGTAACAGGATAATAAACTCTCGCTTTATGCTGCTGCTATGGCCCAAACGAGGCCAGGACACAGGATGGTAATGGCCAACCTAGAGCGCTGGCAGCAAGGAAAGGGTGGGGAAGAGAAGACAGAACAAGCAGTTTTTCCAAGGGCCCAGACAGTCAAAATATTCAAACAGCTATCTGATATAGTGGTTAATGGTGTACCATGTCGTCAAATCTTTGGTTTAATATTGGTTGCAATTACTTTGGATTAATTCCTTAAACATCATGGACAGTAACTTTTTGAGGCTCACTGTGCACAGTGATTAAGACATTCAAGTTATTTGATTGAGAAGTAGAATTAAAACAGCTAGTGGGTGTTCAGGCATTCAATTGTTTTTGTTTTTTATTCACCTAAATAAATGTCTTGATTCATCAAAACACACTAGAACCCTTTCCGGGAGCTTTTATATTGGTGGCAGCCCTTCTTCACTATTGATACTGCAAAATCCAATATTGCTGTAGCAACTAAGTAACACAATATTGTTCAACCCTAGTTCATAGATAGCAACCATTCTGATTGCATGCATGCTGTTTGCTACAGGGGGATGCCTGATATTCAGTGGATGAATCTTGACCCTCTGAAGCTGATGGAGGAGCTGAGCCAATTCACATCACTGGAAGGCTTCAGGGAGATGCTGGACAAGGCTCAGGTGGGCCATGCCTACATGAACCGACCCTGCCTGGACCCCAATGACCCAGACTGTCCCCAAAGTGCCCCCAACAAGGACCTGCTGCAGGTGAGCATAGCTCAGGAACGCAATTAATAGAAAGTTCCGTGGGCTTTGTTGTTTTTTTTTCTGGATGTTTAATTAAAAAATATTTACTAATGTCTTGCTTAGAGTCCTGACATCGCTGTGGAACTGCAGGGTGGTTGCCACGGTTTCTCCAAGAAGTTCATGCACTGGCAGGAGGAACTGATCCTGGGAGAACGGATGAAGAACTCACAGGGTTCTTTGCAGAGGTGAGAGAAAGAGAAACAGAGATCACTCTTACTCCCAATAACCTCACACATCTGTGGAATTCTTTGTCTGAGACTAGATCAGTATCCATCTCTGACACAGCATAAAGTAGCCCAATTAAACATGATTGACGTCTACATTAACTATGAATGGATCTGTAGTGCAGCCAGAGGAAGAAAAATGCCACCTCTCTATTAATGGAGGCACAGAGTAATTGAGAACATGAGACAAAGTAAATAAAAATGTGTCTAAATTACTTTAAAAGATCAGCTATGGTCATCTCACGTACCTCAACATGAGTCGTGTGCTTTGAATTCGGAGTTTTAATTTGAAATAAATGAAAGGCTTTGGCTGGGAGGCGTAGAGTGACAAAGTTGGGACTCTTGCCCAGCTCGTGACCCAGGATTTCATCGCAGAGGAAGTGATAGAATGATTTGCAGCGGTGCACGAGAGCCCACACACACACACACACACACACACACACTAGTCTGCAGTGTTATTTATTGCGACAGCATACAGATCTCCTGTATTCATATCACTGCATGATGTTATCAGCTTGTGTTGCAGGCTTGCTTTCATACATTTCAGGACAAAAAAATTCCTGACTTTAGGAAAACGAGAGAAAAAAAGGTACCTCCCTTGTCAGGATAAAAAATAGGCCAACAAAAAGCTTTTGAAGTGAATAGGAAAAAAAAAAATCCTTTTGTTTCCTGGTTAGTTTTTCAAAATTTTATACAAGTAGTTACATTCTGGGCCGTCATATTAAAACAGTTCCATTTGCACCATTAAAAATGTTATTACTACAGTAGACCATGACATGGTGTGGATATTTCACAATGAATAGACCAATGGAAATGGTTCAAAGTTACATGTTCGATATACACTAAAGTTTTTCCCGTCTCCTGTGAAGTTACCCTTAGACACAATACACCGTCACAGTGTTTGTGTGTGTGTGTGTGTGTGTATGAAGTAAATTTACCTGTGACATGGCTCTCTTTGCAGTGCTGAGGCCTTGCAGACCATGTTCCTTCTCATGAGCCCCAAGCAGTTATATGAACACTTTAAGGATGATTACGAGATCCATGACATCAACTGGAATGAGGACAAAGCTACCGTCATCTTAGAGACCTGGCAGAGAAAGTTTGTTGAGGTAATTTTTTGCTGCTAGAGCACAATTGAGTAGCCCTTATATACTGGTGTTTTGCCTACTTGATCTAAATAATTGGTTAATTCGCCCCTTAACTCTAATGGCCTATATGTGGCCCTACCTCATTCACATAGCTATGTAGTTACCAATTAATATAGTTTAACCGAATCATAAAGCTGCCGTTTAAGGGGTCAGCAGCCGACCTTGGTTATTCATTGGCTTAAAGTCAGGGATGGAGAAGTTGGGGTCAGCGCTCAGGTTCAGATGGGGTTCAGAAATAGGAATGGATGGATGGTTGTTTTGTTTACATCCAGGGTGGGCAGCGTCTCCTTGAATTCCGGTAATTCTCGACTGCCTAGTAAAAGGAGTTATCCTAGGAGGCTACTGTCAGACCCCAGTTATAGGAACAAGCTGTTTTGGTGATAACCGACACTCAGCATGTGGACTGAAGGAGGGAACCAAGAGAAGGAGAGAGAAAGTAGAGTGGAGAAGGGGGGCAGGGCACTGTAAAAACAAAGTGGTGGGGTATTTGGTTCCCCTTCAGGTTGTCAGGCATTCATGATGCTGACAGAGTAGCCTCAGGGGTCATGTGATCTCATCTGATCCATCTGAACCCTGACCCCATGGCATCTGTGCTCATTATTTCGTGCTTGTCAAGGTTCCCTGGGGCTCGTCCTATCTTGTTTGTGTTCTTATATATAAAAAAAAACATTAAAAAAGCCATTTATATATATATATATATATATATGACTCTGTATTAAGGAGTGTATATTGTATGAACATTTCTGTTTTTAGCAATGAGATACTGTGTCATAATAATAATTTTGTTATTGTCTGACTGAATGTGTTCTCTTACTAGGTGGTCCATAGCAGCATTCCTCAGAACGCTTCCTCTAATGTCTATGCCTTCTCCACCACCACTCTCAACGATATCATGAAGTCTTTCTCTGATGTCAGCGTCATCAGGGTGGCGGGTGGTTACCTGCTCATGGTAATTATGAGTAGTTTAAATCAGCATGCCAGTGTAAAGATTTAAACTTGTATCATCTGTTATTACTGTCAATACATTTGATTTACAACATGTAATTACTGCAGTGTATTACAAGCACAAATGTGATACTGATTGAGATATTAGAATCCACACTTTCATTTGTTGTTTTCTTCATTAAGCTAGGAGTGTGAAGTAATAAATCAATAAAATAAGTTTTTTTTCAGTGCATACATGCCTTGTGCATACATGGTCCAGGAGGACGATGTATGCACAAGGCATGTGCATACGTGTCTGGGATGACAGTAAAGTTCTTCTTGACTTGACGTGACTTGAATATATGGTACTGTCTACAAAGCTCATGCTTCTCTCTTTGTGTGCATTTGTCTAGCTGGCGTACGCGTGTGTGACCATGCTCCGCTGGGACTGTGCTAAGAGTCAGGGTGCAGTGGGGCTGGCTGGAGTACTGCTGGTGGCTCTCTCTGTGGCTGCAGGTTTGGGACTGTGCTCTCTGCTGGGGCTATCTTTCAACGCTGCCACCACACAGGTATATATATATACATATGTACATATATATATATATACACGCATACAGACAATACCTATCATTCACACCCTACTAATACTATTTGGCTCTATGTGACTTTGGATGACTGTGGTGTTATCCTCCACAGGTGTTGCCGTTCCTAGCACTGGGGATAGGGGTAGATGACATGTTTCTTCTGGCTCATTCGTTTACTGAGACCGGATCCAACATCCCCTTCAAGGCATGTGGCTCTAATCTTTTCTCTCTCTACAGTGTGTTATTGACACCAGGCTTACAGCACATGTTTATTTCTCTTTATTTAGACTGTGTACTTACCAGGTGCTGTTGCTTCCCCCTATGTGTGTGTTTGTGTGTATGTGTGTAGGAGAGGACAGGCGACTGTCTTAGGAGAACTGGCACTAGCGTGGCTCTCACCTCCATTAATAACATGATTGCCTTCTTCATGGCAGCACTAGTGCCCATTCCTGCTCTAAGGGCATTCTCACTGCAGGTATGGAACTGCATGTATGTGTGTGTGTGTTTCATAAGGTTGCAAAGTTTTTGAGAATGTCAGTTATGAAATAAGGCAGTCAGTTGACAAAGACTAAGTGAGAAAAACAGCAAATAGAAAATAGTTTGATGGGTTGATTGAATGACTGTCAAGAAATAATTTAGAATGGAATAGTAGTCAATAAATCAAGCAATTCTAGAAATGATCTTAGTCTTATTGTTTGTCTTTGTGTTTATATGAAAGTGAGAGATGGACTAGTAAACGTCTGCAGGCTGCAACAGCCATTCACTTGGCTGGCATGTACTTTAGCTCTCTGAAAAGGCTAATGAAATGTAGCTGTAATAAACAAGGGGACTGCTTTTGTTCTTTTTGCTGTGCCTTTTTTTTTTTTACAACTGCTCCCCTCTCAGTCCACCTAAAGCTGCAGCCTAGGCCTCAGGTTCTCAGAGAGGGGGAGTGAAAGATAGGGAGAGAGTAAAAGGATGAGTGATAGTGCGTATATCAGCAAGCTGTCAGCCTGCATTTCTCTGATCTCTCCAGGCAAGCACTGGGTGGTCTGCTTTTCCAGTATTGTACAGTATAATGTCTCCCCTAGGCTGGCAGGTTTTTGAGGTTTGAGGGGGCTGCTTAGGCTCATATTAGCCTTGGGAGTCCTCTTTCCCTTGTTGACTTCAGGGAAGGAGACAGGAACAGGTACATGCCAGTTGATTTAGGGCATGTTTTTTAGCTTTCTGGGATTCAATCTGAGGCACTAAAACAGCAAGTGAGTTTGAATGCAGAGAGTTTTTGTCAAGTTCAGCTGGCAGCTGCACAGTCGGGTGTGCCACTCGCAAAAGATAAGCTCCAAGGCCGTCTCTTAATCTCCCTCTCTGTCTCTCTCTGTGTCCCGTGTCCCCCTCTCCCTGTCTTTCTTCCACTCCCTAAGGCTGCTATCGTGGTGGTGTTTAATTTTGCTATGGTTCTGCTCATCTTCCCTGCCATCCTGAGTCTGGATTTGCACCGGCGTGAGGACAAAAGGCTGGACATTCTATGCTGCTTCTACAGGTAACCATGACACTCTGTCTTTTGTCTCAGAAAGGCCAAGTTAATATTAACATACTTCAGTTTTTATTAAGCCAGTTCATTTTACTGGCGCATTTGGAATTGCATTGTACTTGGTTAATATAACAATATATTATTACGTTATTGTTTAATAGTATACAGCATTTAAAAATATGTATTTTGAAACCATCTTAATTTTAGCACTAACTCTCTGTGTTCTTTTAGCCCATGTTCCTCGCGAGTAATCCAGATTCAGCCTCAGGAGTTCTCAGATGCAAATGACAACCACGCACCTCCCCATCCTCATGCCCCAGCCACACCCACTTTCCCCGGTTCCACCACCATCACCACCAGCACGCGCATCACCACCACAGTGCAGGCCTTCACACAGTGTGATGCTGCCGGCCAGCACATCGTCACCATCCTGCCTCCAACCTCACAGATCTCCACCAGCCCCGGACCCCCACCCCCCTCTGCCTCTTCCTCCACTGACCCATATGGCTCATGCCTCTTCACTCCTTCCAGTTCTACCCGAGACCTCCTCTCCCAGGCTGAGGAATCCCAGCCAGGCCGAGAATGTGCCCCCCTGCCCTTCCTGCGCTGGGACCTAGCTCGTTTTGCCCGGGACAGGTACGCTCCCCTGCTGCTGAAGCCCGAGACCAAGACAGCGGTGGTGGTGGCATTCGTGGCCCTGCTGGGCCTCAGTCTCTATGGCACTACCATGGTCCGTGATGGCCTCTACCTGACTGACATAGTGCCCCGAGACACCAAGGAATACGACTTCATCTCAGCACAGTTCAAATATTTCTCCTTCTACAACATGTACCTGGTCACCATGGACGGCTTTGACTATGCCTGTTCTCAAAGGGAGCTCCTGCAGCTTCATAACGCCTTCAACTCAGTCAAGTACGTGGTGAGGGACAGCAATCAGAAGCTGCCACGCATGTGGCTTCACTACTTCCAAGACTGGCTTCGAGGTAAGCACTTAATTTAATTATTTGTACAGTACCATTCAAAATTTTGAGAGTAATTGTCATATTAATAAATGTTCTTCAGTTGTAGCTTATACTAATGCAGAATATAACTTAGACATAAAAAAAGTTTTATTCAAGATTTCAGAAATTTTGCAACAAAGAATAGTGTACTTATATAATAGTGTACTATAAGTAGTTGCTTTCTGAGATTAGATTTAATCAATATTTTCATTCAGATTTATAACTAGATACATATTTAAACCTCAGTCTTATATACATATACAGTTCCTTTATTTATACACTGTTGACATCAACGTGATCATTTTATTTGTATATAAGCAAAGATTGTTTGTAAATCCAAAATTTAGGATAGTAGTTTCAAGCTTACAAAGCCTGGGAATAGATAAATGAAGATGGAGTGTAGCTAAATCTGCCCTTATGGACCTTTAGCTGCTTCATTTGGCAAGACAGTGGCCATGAATTACACCATGATATCAACCACAAGGCATGGAACACTTGCACAGAACTTTAGTTGGCCTACCTAGCATTGTGATTCCCAGTGCTGCTCCTGTAGTCCCATTGTTCTGGATATTTTGTTATCTACATCTGGTCCAAGTAATCTGCTAATACACTAATTAGTGGTCTCTGAGTTGAAGTTGGTGTGTAAGATTAGAGAAAACGTTAAATTAAAGATCAGGGCAGGGTTGAAAACAACTAGTCGGTCTATTGGGAATACATCTATCACATGAATAAAGGACTGTATCCAGTATCAGGCTGGGTGAGAGAGTGCTGAATGTCGGCTTGTGTGAAAGTGAAACACTGTTCGACCGCTGGTGAGGAGAGGAGTTCAGTAAGAGGTCGAGCCTGTCCATCACTGGTTCATCCTTCAGCCCGAAGGTGGAAGATCAGGCAGGGTCAGTGGTTATCTATTGACCTCTCCACCTGGCCCTAGCATGCAAGAAAGGTTTAGCTGTGAGGGAAACCCAGAGATGGTAAAAATTCCCCATAAAAACAGCAGAGTGAAAAGAGAAGCGATTTATTTTGAAAGGCAGTGGAAACTGGAGGCAGTTGAAAGAGTCTTTTTCTCTTCACTCCCTGTCCCCCATACTATTTCCTTTTCTTGTGAGGGAGATCTCTGTAATTACAGAATGGTTGTGGAAACTGTTTTTCAGCTGTTGCCAGACTTTGTAATTTGGAGAGCACGAAAGGCTCTCGTTGGTTAGTTTATTCAGCCCACACACACTTATTCAGCAGCAGGCACAAAGATGGAGACCCCAGCTTGAGGGGGGCAGGGGTGGGGGCCTTTCATTTTATGTGTCTGTTTGTGTATGCGGATTGGCCTTAACTCTCACCAAGTACTTTAATTCCATAAGGAAAGTTCCCTTGTTCAGGCCTTTTACTGCAATCCAAGCACATTGTGTTTGTGCTGTGTTTGTAGTTTTGAACACATCTTGAAGAAGACATTTAATTAGGGTGACCATGTGCTCTGACCAACAGGACTTCAGACTTCATTTGATGCCGATTGGGAAGCAGGCAGGATTACCCACGACAGCTACCGCAACGGCTCTGAAGATGGTGCACTAGCCTACAAACTGCTCATTCAGACCGGCTCCAAGAAAGAGCCCCTCAACTTCAGCCAGGTGTGTGTTTGACTAATACCTGCTTATTAATTCATTTGTTTGACAATACGTTTGTCATCCCATTGAATAGGCGTTTATTCAGACAGTTTTTTTTGACAGTTGACATCCCGTCGACTGGTGGACATTGATGGTATGATCCCTGCGGAGGTCTTCTACATCTACCTAACTGTGTGGGTCAGTAACGACCCACTAGGTTATGCTGCTTCCCAGGCCAACTTCTACCCCCACCCTCACGAGTGGATCCATGACAAATATGACACTACAGGCGAGAATTTGCGCAGTGAGTGTCTTTATCTTTCAGTGTTATTTATACAAAAGTTTACACACAGTATGTCTGGAAAACAAACATTTTCACAATTATTCCTTCATGTTAAATGTAGTTAATTGACAAAAGGCAATGTCAGTGTCAGAATAATGCTGTTCTTGCCCTTGAGCAATGAGGGTAATGTAGCTAACGTACTAGAAAGATAAAAATAGAAGGTACCTATGAAATTGCATAAATATATAGACAGAATCTTTTCAGCCAAGGATTGCTTTAAAGCCTGTCTGTTCTTTCTTCCAGTCCCTGCTGCTGAGCCCTTGGAGTTTGCTCAGTTTCCCTTCTACTTGAACGGCCTCCGCCAAGCCTCAGATTTCATTGAGGCTATCGAAAGCGTGCGCTCGATCTGTGAGGAGTTCATGCGCAAGGGCATCCAGAACTATCCTAATGGCTACCCGTTTCTCTTCTGGGAGCAATACATTGGCCTGCGCCACTGGTTCCTGCTGTCCATCAGCGTAGTACTGGCCTGCACCTTCCTGGTGTGTGCCATCCTGCTACTCAATCCATGGACTGCAGGTGTCATTGTAAGTCTCTCTCACTCTCTCTCTCGCCCTCTCTCCGTCTCTTTCTCAGTCTCTTGCTTTTTCTGTTTTCTCCTGCTGATCCCCTCAGCACAGCTCAATAACCCTGCCACACAGAACCTTACTCTGGGGAGGGTCTTTGCGGGTTGTCTAGAGGGTGCTACACTCACACACGCGCGCACACACACACACACACACACACACACACACACACTATCTCTCTTTCTCTCCCCCCCCCCCCCTTTTGTCATTCTAATGGGGACTGCGCGGGTTTTTAAAAAAAGAAATGCAAAGGAGTGGCAAAGCTCTCCTGAGTCCTTTTACCTCAAACTGGCTTTGTCCAGAAATTTGGGGACAGGACAGATCTGCCCAGTCGTGACCTTGGCCTGCTAAACCCATCCATCAGCGCGGGGTTGGGGTGGGTTGCGGGGGAAGTAAGGCTGCTGGGAGTAGGGGGTGGACTGTCTGTTTAATGGCTGGGAAAGGTTTCACACTGGCACACAGAAATCAGTATGACCCCTTGCTTAGAATGGTGTGTGTATATATATATATACACACACACACACATATAAAGCTGATGATATCCAGTATATAGTCAATAATTAAAATCTGTCATTTTTCAGTTATGAAATTTCTCATTTCAAACAGCTGTAATTTGACTGGCCTGATACATCAGTCACATTGTATTGTATGTCGGTAGGGAGTACACTCACAGTCTTGTTGGAAGTGTCTGAGTCCTCTTTGGTTTCACAGCCTATATGCAACTGTAATAAAATGGATTTTACCATCTCCACTTTGAGCGTGACTGTATTTGGACCCCTGCCAACATCAAAGCTACTCAAATACCAGAGACATTCTTGAGAACCCTCTTCATCTGATCAAAAAACAAGGAGTGCGTCATTAGAAGGATTTTCCTAAAGGCCAAACAGTGTTGGAAAGTGATAACAAACACATGCGAGGCAGCAAAAAACCCTAATTTCTCTCTCTCTTTCATACGCTTTTTCTCACTCATTCAGTTTCTTTTGCTTTCTCTTTTGAAGATGTAATCTGACAGTGAGGGGAAGCAGGTGACAGTATAATCTATAAGATGCTGGTCTGTGAGGGCTCATTTTGCGCTATTAGTATTCATTGCCATTGCCGTGTAAACCGCTATGAGGCTGTATGGGCTGCTAAACATGAGGAGTTGCCCCTGTGTTACACAGGGGTCCTGAGAACAAATTGTTAGCATGCTACATGGTTAACAGCTTGTTGTGTCCATTTACTCCTTAGGTTTTCATCCTGGCTATGATGACGGTGGAGTTGTTTGGCATCATGGGACTTATTGGTATTAAACTGAGTGCCATACCTGTGGTCATCTTAATTGCCTCTGTTGGCATTGGAGTGGAATTCACAGTACATGTAGCACTGGTAAGGACATTCTTACAATGCCGTGATGTAAGTTTTTCCTGCTCATGAATTTACAGTTGCTTTAATGTCTTTGTCTCTTCATTAATCCCTCTGAAGGGTTTCCTGACTGCCATCGGGGACAGAAACACACGTTCGGCCATGGCTTTGGAGCATATGTTTGCTCCAGTGATGGATGGTGCCATCTCCACTCTGCTGGGGGTGCTCATGCTCGCTGGGTCTGAATTTGACTTCATCATGAGGTAAGAAATCCTTCTTTAGGATTCACAGTATTTTACACTATTTTGGCCTAATCCCCATGTTGCTTCCAGATTTATAACTGCCAAGAGTTGCAAAGTTGTGAAGATTTGCTTAGGATGCCTTTTGTTAAAGATGAGGGGGTTGGGTGTTTGTTCAGATTTTAGGCAAATACACAGTTGTCAGGGTGGCATTCATGGTGAAGAATGGTACAGGTGGGAATGTGTGTGTGTGTCACACATATCTCACCTGGCCTTGTCACTCTGGTTGAAAGCTCCAGGCCACCCTTAGCCAGTACTGCTTTAACACAACAACAAATGGAGAAAACATTAAGGGTGTGTAACAGCTGCTCATAAACACGTAAATGCCCAACGCATGGTGACACACACTCACACACACATTATCTGCTGTTTTCTTGGGAAGTATGTCAAATGTCCAGTCATCCGGTTGAAAGCTTCTGTGCCTAAACAAGGCCCACACATGAGAGGGCTGCTGGCCCTGCCCATCCAAGAGTTCAAACGGTCAGTCGTGCCTCTACCAAGAAGTTGCAAACCCTTAAAGCATTGCCTTTGGCTTTATGTCTGTCTTTGGGAAAAAAGCAAATAGCAGTGTTTTTCAGTTGAATCTGGGCTTTGACAGATCCCAACCGCAACCTTGAGAGCCGGCTTAGTTGGAGAAGGCAGCAGAAAGGGAGAAGAAGCATGTCGAGGAAAAAAGAAAAAATTTAAATACGCCCAGGGTGGCTTCTTGGCACTACAACTATTCAGACATTCTCCAAGACTGTGCATTGAGTCAGATGGTGAAAGGATATTTTTTGGCTTTTTTTTTGTGCTTTTTTTCTTTTTCTTTCCAAAGATTGAAACAAAGCTGTGTAAAGAGGAGGTGGACAGGAGGAATAACGTGATTTTGGTGGCTGGGAGTTGGGGGGTGTTGACAGTGTTAAGGCAGAAAGAGAATCGGGGTTGGGCGTTGGAGCAAATCATTTGGTAGGTGCAGTGTGCCAGCACTGGGGCATTCACACTGGGAGGTCCTGTTTAGATGTAGATAGAGCAAGAAAAAGAAGTAAGGGAGAGAGAGACCGGGCCCTCTAGCTGGGGAGTAGCATAAATACGGTGCTGTAAACATCTCCTGGTGGTGGGACACTGAATAAACACCAGAACAAGCTCAGCGGCCCTTCTCAGAGGGAGCCACCCCTTCCAACCCCTGAATCGGAATGGAAAAGATTACAGTTTATATAAACAACAGAATTCCTAACACTAGGTCTACTCTGGAGGTCTAACCCAAGTGGGGCCCATGGATGGTTTCTCTCTCTCTTTTTTCCCTTTTTTTCCTCTCTCGCTCTCTCACTCTTTCTCTTACTCTTTTTTTACCCCTTAAATAAATCACGCTCCACTTTTGGAATGTTGACTTAGTAAAATAAACAGGCGCCTTTTTTTCAGTCATGTATACAGTATTGTGAATGTTGGAGTGCCCCTAACTAACAAAAGGTTGACTCCAGTTTAGAACTTCTAAATAGCCCACATGTCTTCATGCAACGTTACGAACATAATGAAAATATTGATTTCCTCATAGTTTGGCGCTTTTCTCCAAATGCTTCGCATTTCGTCAGGACTGATACATCTGACTTGTTTGTGTAGATGTGAGATAGCCGTTTGCATGGGCTGAACTGCAAATGAAAAAGGTTTACACTTGAGCAGTTTGCTTCAGCTTTGTTAATGAGGCAGACATGAACGAGGGAGGGAGGGAGGGAGAGAGAAATGGGGGTGGTGAGAGTGAGAGTGAGTTTGTTACTCACTGTTTGAGAGACTTCATGGTTTAACTTAGTCCTTTCTTTAACTGTGGCATAGAATCCTGTCCCTAGTTGCCTTCCTTCCTGCTGAATATGGTACAGGGACTCTTGACAGACCGCCTAAGATTTGAAGAGGTTAGGTTAAACCTTGTCTACCTCTACTATAGACCATGACTAAAATGGGTAATTGCAACTCTGTTAAACAGAAGGTACTATGCTAAAAAAAAAAAACCCAACATATTGTTTGAGAAAACCTTGCTAGAAATAAGCTGAAAATAGATACAAAATGGAGATTTGGAAGGGCGATGGTGATCAGACCTGTAATCTTTCTAACATGTTTTTTTGATGTATTTGCTCAATGGCTTTCCCTCAGCCAAAGCAAATACAGGGCCTCACTGGAGGAGACAGGTCAATGGACAGCAGTTTCCACCACAAGCCTTGAATGCTCCCAGCAGATGTGCCATAGTTTAACAAATTCTGTTAGGTGTGACATAAGCAAAGATGGGGGGGAGTGCTTTAGGAGTGTTCCAAAGTTCAAAAGACAACATTCCAAACTTGCCGAATCCACTGCCTTGTTTTTTTCAGATTCTGTTCCTCTTTTTCCTACATCCAGAAGGCTGAACCACAGCTTAGAAGCGCTGAATTGTCTTTTGTGTGTGTGAGCGTGTGTGTGTGTGTGTGTGTATGTGTGTGTGTGACTGTGTGTGTGAGAGTTTAACTGGAGCGCTCTCTAATTTTCCCATGCACTCTTTCTTGTGGCAACGGGCGAGCCCTCCCTCAGTGCCGTGAGCTGAAGCCCAGAGACACAGAGGCATAGACACCCTCATAGGTCTGCTGCCCATTATGGCTGCCTCCTCACTAGCACGCTAGCCAGGCCTACACATAGTATAATCACAGTGCCTCCACATAATCTAGGGTTACATTACACATTAAGTTCTAGGCCGATTATAACCACGCCACTGGGCCGACCCAGTGCTAGTTGGCAGATATTTGGGATATCCGAGTCAATGGTTGCCACAGAAAACTGAGAATTTTGCAAAAGGCATTCTGGCACTCTGATTTCATGCCTCCTAATATAATTATAAGCCATTCTGGTTTTATCAACCATGATTGATCTCTTTTAGGCTAGAATCTGGGAATAATCTAGTAAAACACTTGCAAGTAAGTTGTTATGTGAGTCTTGGTTGGTACAGCAACAAGTTGAATTGTTTGTGTGTGTTCTTTAGTTGTTTACTTAATATTTAAGTATCTATAAAAAATTGGAAAGTGCGAGATACCCAGTCTTTTTATAATCTGTAAGTTTTGTATCCAAGCCTTGAGTACTTCAGATGTGCCAACCCCAGTACTAGCTAGACCTCCATGTTCTTGGCTTGGGTGGAAATGGGTGGCGTTTCTTGCCAGTTTTCAGCTTTGTGGAAGAGGATCATGTTTTAGTCAGTTCCACTGAGGGTTAGACAATTCTTATAAACAAAAGTTGTCAGGGCTAGACTAGTGGACTTGATGATCATTGGAAGCTTGTCTGTTTTTGACCTTTGGCTGAAGGGCTTGTGGGTTAGAACGGCTGATTCTCCTCAGAAGAGGCTTTGCATCCAGACTTGTAAGAGAAATATCCATTGACAGAACGATCCTGGTGTGTTGTGATTATTTCTGAAGCTAACATGGCAGGAGGGAGGGGTAGAGAGAGAGAGAAAGTGGAGGTTGGCCTGCCCAGTGTAAACACAGAGGTGGCATACCCTGGCTAGGGTGAAATGGGATCTCGTTGAGATGGGATATTAAGTTGTTGAGGGGAAAATTACATTAGCAGCAATGACGGGCCTGGGGGGCCTCAGACAGGGAAGGGAAGAAAGAAAGTTTAAGTAAGAGAGAGGAGGGAGAAAGAATGCTGCAGTGGGGTGAATGTTTCTGACGTGTAGAATTTGCTTGCTAATGTAAACACACTTGTTCAGGAAGTGGCAGCCCAGTAGTGATAGATGAGGGCTCCCAGAGGGAGCGAGAGAGGAAGAGTGTGCTCACACTGAAGATGGTGCTGAGGAATGTGTCCTCTGCTCTGCCATGTAGCTTGGATAAAAGATGTGACAAAAGGAAACAAAGGAAAGAGGGCAAACAACTAATTTTTTATAGGGCTACAACTAATAATTATTTCTGTTTCTTTAATTATTTCTGTTAACCAATGGATTGTTATTCAATAGTCAATTATTTAAGCCATTGGCCTTTAGATGTTTCCTTTCACTTTGCCCTTTCATAGCTCTGTCATTCAAAGTGTTGTTTGTACACAAGCAATTGAAGTCTCCCTGACCTTTTTTAACGTATCACAGTCTTTAGGAATAATTGCACTTATCGTATGAGTAGTCCAGATCATTATATTGAATGTTTCCTTTTAAGTAGAGGATGACATTTCCAGTGTCCTCTACTTAGCTTGTGTCCCTACATCTCTTGTGTCCCTGGTCAGGATGGTTCCTTGGAGTTAATCATGTTTGTTGTCTATGTTTCTTCCTAAGGTACTTCTTTGCGGTGCTGGCCATCTTGACCTTGCTAGGAATCCTAAATGGCTTGGTGCTGCTGCCAGTTCTCCTGTCTGTCATGGGCCCTCCGGCTGAAATCGTCACTGCTCACAATGGCAACTGTCTGTCCAGCCCCTCACCAGAGCTCACACCGCCGACCATGAACCACCACGGCTACTACGCGGGACATATACCTAGAGGACGACGCCAGGCCTTCTCTGAGGTCTCGGACTCCGAGTACTATTCTGAGACAACTACCACGTCAGGGATCGGGGAAGAAGACTACAAGCACTGTGACAGGAGCGCATACATAACTGCTTCCACCCATCCTCCCACCTCTCACATCCTGCTGGAAGCCAGCAAGAACCCCACTTTTCCTAAACTCACAGTAAGTATCTTACACAGATGTATTGCATCTGTCATGGTTCGTTATTTCTGAAGAAATAGTTTGGCAGAAATTTGCATTTTTCCACATACCTACAGCATAGGTGGTCATCCTGTGTTTGATGTCTGAACTTTACTTCATTTGTTTTGCCCTGAATGCTTAAGCAGACTAACTGTGCTCACTAAGATTTGCTTATGTGCTTTCTGACACTGTTCAATGAACTGATGTCTACAACACGTTTTTGTTCATTTTGTTCACATGTCATTTCTTGCGGAGTTCCTATAATAATCCAATTAATTGTACTTCATAGGTAGTAAAGCCATTCAGTGAAGGTCCAGCTGCAGGTGGCCTGAAAGATCAAGCTGGCGAATCAGCGCAGAACACCATAAACTCCATCAGTTCACAGGTCATGAGGTGGGATGGCAAACAGGAGTACCAGGGATCTAGGAGGCAGCATCTGCCAAGTGACAGGACCCACTGTCCTGGGAGGACTACTCACTGTGGCCCCAGCAGAGGGCCACAGCAGAACAGGACTAAAGCTCAAGCACATGCTGGCAACACAGTCACCATGGTTACCGCCACCGCCTCAGTGACGGTGGCCGTGCACCCTAGTCTGCCGGGGTCCTATCAGGGTTACATGCATGAGGGCTTCGAAGACAGTGAGTCAGACTCTTTCGAGGACACTAAAAGGACTTCACAAATTTATGGGAGAGCAGCTCAGTCTTCTCAGAGAGACTCTTTGGAAATCCAAGATTTGGAATCCCCAGAGAAGAACCAGCATCAAGCTAACCAGGGTCTAGGTAAGAGAGCCCACCTTTTCGTAATATTTTAAGCGCCATGTAAGATATGGATAATGTTTTGTACAAGACACTAGAGTAGTGATTATACTGCTACTTATTACAATTGATATTGACTTCAGATACATTATAGATACAAATTGTAACCGATAATGTGACAGTAAAACATTACAAATTATTAGCAAATAATTAACTTTTGTTGGAGTACATACCCTGATTGCTCAGAACATCATCTGTTCATCTATAACTGTATTTGATGCTCACAGTAAAAAACACTGTGATTGTTTAGAGGCTTATTTGCATATTGCAAAGATCAATATTGTGCCATCCTGCTATGCAACAAACATCATAGTTCTACCATAGTTACCTAATAATTTGTGATATGATATTAAATGTATTTAGTATAGAAGGTAGTCTTACAGTCTTCTGGATGTTGCATTTGGCTGTGTCACATTCTGCATATTTGTACCTGTGGGTTGTAGCGGCAAAACACACCAGTGTTCCAGTGGTTCTGACTGTTTTCCTTTCCCTTCTCTGTGTTGCAGGTGGTACACGGATGCAGGCAGCCAAAGATTGCTAGACAGCCCCCTCCCTTCTCCCACATCCCTTTGTCTGGAATCTATCTCTGGCTGTCTCAGGACAACCGCAGCCCCAACTCTGTCTCTTTGAACTGTACATAGACCTCACAGATGAGAGGATTTATTTTAAAAGATATTAAAAAAATGTCTTGTTTTAAGATTATATATACATTCATAAATATATATTTTAATACTAAAAAGAGGGAAAAACTATTTAAAAGAGTACTGTATAACTTGTGTATTCTCTTATGTAAAGTCAGAGGTATAAGAGGATTCGGGGGCTTTGATTCCTCCTTTGTATAGATTAAGAAATGTGCTATGTAAAAATTCTGAGAAGTGAAATGATAGGTTATTGAAAATGAAAGGTCAGTGTTCTTTTTTTTTTTTTTTTTTTGCTGCTACACATCAGATATGCCTTGAAAATATGCAGTACCCCCTCCTCGGCATTAAGCTGCATCCTTACATTAACACGTTCTCACACTGCAGCTTCAGTTCATTCCCTGCGAATACCTTGCCATTTTATTGCACTGTGACCTACAGAAACCTACAGAGTACTGTCCTGCCATTTATCTGTTTAAGCTGTTTGTTTGGGTTTATTTTCTTTTTATACCTTCATGTCATTGAGGGCAATAATTGTGCCTTTCCACGTTACACTGCAGCCTTTACTGTATGTTCTTCAGTGAGGTCGGTCATTGGAAAGGACACATTTCTTTCTGTGGTCCTAGATGTTTTTTTCTCAAATGGTTGTTCACCTGCAACACATGGAAACTGTCAATATCTCCTATTTCCTTTGTATACTGACATTAGAGCATGCAGTGTGTGGAACTATGGGATCAAATGAGATTCACTTTCCAGGTGTTTTTCTTTATTAGTGACCTGCTATTTTTTAGTCATTTGCAGTCTGTACATTTGAATACTTGAAGCAGCGAGATGCAGATGTATTTTACAATTATTGCTTTGTTGTACATTGAGTAAGCTTCACTTTTTAGCTCCTGCTGATACTGCAGGAGCTATCGATGCTAGGCTAATTAGCAGATTACCCAAAATGTCACTCAGAAAGGGAATTTTATTTAAGCGCAAAGGGAGGTACTTGTTTTTTTTGTTATTGTTATTTTGTTTTCCGTTGTGTTATTATAATACATAGCTATTATACATACATGGCTTAATACATAGCAAGTCCCATGTAATAGTGGATTAGATAGGACTTCTGTGGGCTTTTCCAGCCAGGCCAGTGTAGAGACGGGATAGGTTTCTCATTTCAGCCAGTATTTCTTCCATGTTCTGCATCTCTCTGAGACAAAACTCTTTCAGTACTGGTCACAACACTGCCAGATTAAACCCAGGGAATCGTATTAGATTTAAGTGGCAGCTTCGTGTTTCTTTCTCTTTTCTGTGACAGGACTAGAAACAGTACAGAGCTACTGAATCTACAAGACCACAAAACCCAACAACACAAAGACAAACAATCTACATTATGAGATAGCAGACAGAAAGTCTAGGGGCGGGGGTCCTGCATAGTGTTGTAGTTCTATTTCAAATGTATGTCATGCCATATGAATTATTTATATCAAATTTTTATTTTTGTAGTTTGTACAGATGTTAGTCACTAGACTGAAGTTATATTTTAAAAGAGTAAATATATTATAAATGCAAATATATAATTATATCTATTTGTTTGATTTTTTTGTGGGGGGGGTTGTTAAAATTGGGTGGAGCTTTGAGCTCCCTTTGTTGTTGGATAAAGAGAAAACTGGTTTGGAAAATGAAGGAGAGGTGCTTGTGGCTTCGGCCACTCACCTTGTGTAGATTTCCTTGCCTTTCTTTCTTTGCATAAAGATATGAGGAATTTCTCTTTTTTGTCATTGTCTAAAACACTGTGACTATGGAAAACTATGTGCGAGAAAAAAGAACACACAGCTCTTGTGTGACCATCATTTTCCTTCACCCTTAATAGGAATTCAACTAACAAAATAAATGTTACAAATCAAGCTTGAACGTTAGTCTCGTTTCATTTTTGGACCTGTTTGTCAAATGTCCTTAAAGTGACAAGTGTAAAGAGCGTGTAATTGAGTGACAGTTCAAAACACACAACTAAACACACAACTAAACTGAAGTTCTTTGGTTAATGTTTGAAAATTCCCTCAGCTACACTGTTACCAGCCTCCTTATAAGAAACACCTACAATGGGTGTACAAAATAATAAAACAACACTTGAAATTCTAATAGTTCTTGTGCATTTTATAAGGTGCATCTTTTTTCATGTTTCCATTATTTTGTGCATGACCCTGTACCTATGCATCCACTCTCTGGTCGGCCTAGACAATTAAGGACTCTAGATCATTGATTCACAACACAGCAGTGACACTGACGTGGTAATAGCTTTGTGGGTGTGCATGGTATGAATTTATCAGGCGCAGTGGTGGTGTGAGTTTTTACACATACAACCAGTGAGGTAGCACTACAAGGAAGCTGTTTCTAATAAAATGGCCATTTTGGTATACAGTAACCCCCGCTTTTTTTTAAGAATCAGCAGTCGCTGTTTCAGTCTGTGGCGAACAAATAATTGTTTCTAGAAACTGCAGATATCCTCCGCATTTTTTGTGACGCCACACCCCCATGTCCTCGTGTTCGTTGTTTATGTCTGAGCGCAGCCTTAGCAAGGCAATCAGATTCGCCTGAACGGAATGAGCCCAGACATAAACAACCCTGCAGGAGGACGAGGGGGCGTGGCGGACGAGGCCCGGACGTCACAGCTTTTTTCGTGGCAATATATAATATATGCATTTTAGTGATAAATTATTAAGAAAGTATGATTTACTAATTTTCTAACATAAATATTAACGTAAATTCAGCTACATGGGAACGGGACACGGAGCATTTGGTAAAAACAATTCCATCAGATGATTTTTTTTTAAATCCATGTGTTTTTGTACTGTCCAGAGAACACAAAGAAAGCACGTCTTGGGATGGTGAAATACCGCTGTACTTGGAGGCGGGAGGTTTGAAAGTAGCCAATCCAAGAACGCTCTTTATTTCTCCTTGCTGCTGATTGGCTGGTGCTCTTTGACGCATCCCCCGCTGTACTCGGAAGCGGAGGTTTGAAAGTAGCCAGTTCGAGAACGTTATTTCTCCTTGCTGCTGATTGGCTGCTGCCCTGTGATGCATGTGTGGCAGCTGCAGACCAGAATTTCCCCATGAAGCGACTCGAGTGTTCTCGTGTTTGTTCTTCTTAAAACCCTGTATTTTTATTACTCTAAATTAAATGAATGTATTACTGTATTTACTTGCTTATACCACAGAAAATGACAGCACATACCAAAGACAACACCGGTGCATGAATTACAGTACAGTCTATACAGGGGTAATATTGGTTTTACATTCTAGCACTGAAGGAGTTCAGTGTACACTGTACAGGGTGATGTATTAAGCTGAGTTTTAAATGAAATTAAAGCCTTTTGGGAGCTTATTTGGGGGCATATTTAGGGTTTACACTATAAAATTGGCATTTTTGGGCACTTTTTACCACATCACAACATCACGGTTTTTCACTATACGCGGCTTCTCTTAGAACGTGACCCCCACGATAAGCGATGTTTACTATAGTCTGCGTCATAAGATTCAAAAGTTATTACAACACATTAATGCTCAGGTTTGATTAGTTTCAAGCTTATCGTCATGAAACCATTCTTAGAGATGTTGGTGTTGAGTAACACTATACTGTTGGTGACTCAACAGTGCGTGTGTATGTGTGTTCATGCAGAGCTAAGGTGTTAGAAAGTTTGGGGCCGGGGTTGTGTTGGAGCAGGCCGCTCAGGTGTAGTGAAGGGGTGGTGTGTAAAGCGTAAAATAGCCAGGCCCCACATTTCCTGTTTGATTGTTATGAGTCCCTGGGCGAAAGACAGAGGCCACCTATGCAGATGAAAGGCATGTGCTGTAAATTCCTTCGTTCCCCACAACACTGCCTCGTTTGTCAGCCACCTCAGGCCTGTCTGAATCTGATATGGCTTGAGCTTTTGAAGTTACTGTCGTGGCCCCGCAGCCACAGGGACAGCCATGAGGTGGGTGAGGGGACTGACTCTGCAGCTCAGAGATGTCCTGCTAAAGGCTGGAAACACTCGTTATTTTAACTTGTGCCTAAAAATGTCTGTCTCGCAAGCATGATAGGAGATACAGAGGCATTTTTTGGCGAACTAGACAGCTTTTGGTAAAACAAGATGTTCTTTTGGAGCTGTTTCTTTAAACTGTGTGCTGATTGGCTTCCTGGAGCTGCTGCTGTCTGAAAAACATTCAGTGGAGTACCAGAGGACATAAGAGAGTTTTCACTGGGAGAACTGACGTAGCTTAAGTGTCTTCCCCTGGACCTCTGTGACGTACTGACTGAGTTCACAGAGATGGATAGACAGATAGATAGATAGAGAGAGGGAGAGAGTGTGTGTGTGTGTTGTGTACACTGATTGAATGAGTGATAAGGCGTCTCTCATTCATGTCTGTTTTTGGCAGAAATGTGCGAACTGGAGAAGCCAAACATACTGACTGCATTGTTACACTAACTGGGGGGTCTTACTCTCTCTCTTTCTCTGTCTCTCTGTCTCTCACTCTCTCTTTTTGTCTCTTTTTGCCTTTTATTTGATTCTTTCTATCTTAATTATTCTTTGCCTTTTTTCTTTCTCTTTTCCTTCTTTCTCTTTTTGCCTCTCGCTCCTTTCTTATTTTCTTCTTTTAACACTTTTCTCCTCCCTTTTTCTTTCCTAACTTTCGTCTCTTTCCTTTTTTCTCTCTTTATTTGACCTGTCTTTTTTCTTCCCCATTTCTGTCTCCTTTTCTCCCTCTTTCCCATTTTCTCTATTTCTCTCTCCCCTTTCTATATCTTTTTTCTCTCACTCTTTCTGTCTCTTTCTCTTCTTCTTTTTGCTTCTTTCTCTCTCTGTCTCTCTGACTAACTTTATCAGGACAGATTACAGCTGAGATTTGAGAAGACAGGAAGTGAGCATAGCAGAAGTCTGGGTGTGGGGGAGATATGTGTGTGTGTGTGTGTGTGTGTGTGTGTGTTTATGAACAGGGCTGCCAGAGTTGTTTAGGAAAAGGCTCTAGTGAAATAGAGAAGGGCAGCTGGCACTCACTGAAAGATGCCTTAAATAGCCTCCAACACACAGGCAGATAGAGCAGCTGACACGCTGAACAATCGCTGCATCTAGGTGGCAAGAATCAGGGGACAAGCTTTAAAGCCCTCGCAAACGGGGGTGGGGGGCTATGGGTGTGTGGGGGGGACTGAGGGCAAGAACAAAAGAGTCAACACATGATCTGCTGGGCTTCTTGGGTGGTCGAGGAGGATGAGCGTCCATTGTCGCTTGAATCCAAGCAGCCTGGTTAGTGAAAAATCAGTATATGTGTGTGCATGTGTGAGTGTGTGTGTGTGTGTGTGTTTAATGTTTGTAGACTGACAGTAATTTTTACCCCAACAACTTTAAAAATAACTTTATGCCTTATTTTCTTCCCTTCTGTAGCGTTGCTTTGAGCAGGTTTTATGACAGCACAGGATGTTTGTCTTCATCTATCTAGAGCCATAAGAGGTTGGCAGTCTTAAGACATTGCTGGCATGCACTGTCCTCTGCAGATTCACACCTCTCACACTACTAAACTAATTTCTGCAACTGATAATAACAAAGATGCCTAATGACTGCGTGATGAAACAGTTTTTAGAGTGACGCTCGCACAATGTGTAACAGGAAAAAAAACCCTGAAGGTAGAGCAGCCCGCCAGGTTGTGTGTGTTGAGTGAGTGAGCTCCAAATGGTACAGCCTCTAATCGGTGGTCCCTGCTCCTTTCCATCATATGGAGCAGAAATCAACATTTATAAAAATTACTCCACACTAACAAAAGTGTTTGCAATTTTTTGTTCCATTCTTCCAGCAAGGAAAGTGTGTGTGTGTTGGGTATGGGAGACACACAATATGGATTCACAGGCAGGGCCCCCTCGTAGTGTATAAACATGTTTTAAATAAACAGGAACCGGCATAATGCTCTTTTAATTGATTCATTCTGGCCCCCGCCATGTTTACAGAAGGGCCTAAATATGAGCTTGTAATGCAAAGCCAGTGTTTAGAAGTGGTTTTCTCGGTTGAGACAATAACAGCCTGAATGCCAGACGCGTCGAGGTTTGCTCACGTCGATGCGCTTCCAGCACGGTGGTGTAAAATCTTGTAAAATCTCATGCTCTGTACAAATTCCATTAGCCAGCGCAGCATAGAGAATCAGAGTGTTTCAATTAGAGTATTGGTTCCTGTCAGTGTTTCTTCTTCATGCCCATTCTCATCTTCGGGGGAGATTTTTTTAACTTCTGTCTCCATCAGATTTTTCATTACGTGTCTGGGCCTTGATTTTCTTTAAAGCTACTTTGTAACAGTGTCTGCTGAGAAAAGCTCTATATACAGTTGAGGCCCAGAGACCCGAGACCACATGAAAAGGCATTCTTGCATACTTTTCTAGTTTAACACAAATTTCATTTCAAATATCATCAGCATAATTTCAGTGAAAAGCAGAGTCTTTTAAATATTTACATGAATTTCAGCGCTGGTTTGGTATGAAACAGCCCATCAATATGGTCAAACTTGGATTTTTAGCATTTCTCCTTCATTTTGTTTGTCATAAGTTTCCACTGTTTTAAAATCTAAAATATTCTGTTATTTTCCAGGTTAAAAAACAAAACAAACAAACAAAAAAACAGTCCAGAGATGTTTGGCTGCCACTGCACATAATGTTGTCCCATAGCCATCTCCATCCTAAATCAGAACGAGAAATAATCATAAGGTGGTGGCACTATGATTTAAAAGTCATTTCTCTCTATCCCTCTCTCTCGTCTCTCTAGATTATAATTAAACGCATGCAAGTAGTAATAAAATGTAATGAAGGCAGCGAAGTAGACTGGCAGAGCCATTTTATGTGGCCGGCGCAACATGTTTGAGGAACGTCAAGAGCTGTGCCATATGTGTCCCCGGCTGCTCTGGCTTTGAGGTTCTGCCCATGTATGGTTGCAGGGAGCTCTTTGGAGACACGTCCAGTACGCTGTGCTGAATTGGGGACTTTGGTGGCTTGTGCTCAGGGCATATGCTTCAAGGGTTGAGCCAAGATGTGGTCATGGGTGGCCAGTGCCACCCTAGTGTAAAGGGAGGCCACCTTTCTGGCCAAACCCAGTTATCAAAAGTGTAATTTACTCTGGGGACGTGTCCCCACCACCTTTAGAACACTTGGTCAATTTTGACCCCCTGCCCACTTGACAGATAAGATTAAATTAATATAACCTGCCATCATTGTTTATGAAATTAAAAAACAAAACTTTATTTAGAGGACTTTTTATGGAGAAAACTTTGTTATTCATGGGGCTTAAACAAGATTGTTAGCTTGCAGTGAATGTGAGGATGAAGCTAGAGATTCAGGTCCTGCAGTTCATGGGGTAAAATGTTAAAGACAATCATGAGTGTTGAGGTTCACGATAAAGAAATATCTCTCCGGTTAATCATACAAGTCGTGGTCAAACCAATCTGAACCCTCTTGCCAGTGCAGAAAAGACATGCAGCATGAATAAAGTAAATGGAAAATGAAAATCTGTGGTTAGGGAGATGACTGGGAGATTAGAGAGATATCACAATCTTGCAATTCCCCATTTCATTTGGAAATTCCACACATTTCATGACAAATACAGCAAATGAAATTGTCTAAAACAGTAAACACAGGGTAAAATGTTTTCAGAGAATGTTATTTCATTACTGGAAATAGTTCTCATAGTCAGCAATTCCAGCTAAATCACACTTTTTAATAAAATCCCCTTTTAATAAACCTCTGACCCCATGATGTCAGAGGTTAGATACAAAAGAGAAGGTTGTGTCAGCTGGACTTCTTGGCTGGAGGACAAGTTATCGGTGAGTTAAATTCTTTTCTCATCCTTTTTGTTTGGTTAATTCAAGCCAATTTGCATTCAGGCCAGTGGCTGAAGGGCTGGGAATAAAAAGTCTAATCTTGATCAGGAACTCTAGGTTATGATACAGGTCTGGTGTCAGAAAAGGGATTCTCCCCGCTGAAAGGACGGTGAGCAGGGGACACTGAATTGGTGCAAGAATGTCTTTGATTTTAAATATATTAAAAATAAAGTGCTTTTTGTCCCGATAATAACCTCTGCTGGCATTTTTCACAACCTAAATTAAAAGGCAAGGTTGAAAATAAAGATTTTTCTGTTTTAAGGGGCTTGTTTAAAAAATAACAAACTCCTGTGAGGCATGCACCATTGACATATGTGATGCTCTGAGCAGAAAGAGCCTGGCTTTTATTCAGAACTGAACAGAAGGTTGTCAATCAGTGAAGATAGGCGCTCCACAGCAGTATATTTGATGGAGGGTACCTTGGCTTGCACATTGCCCATAGCAATGAATTCTCTGTGGATCAGGCAGTCAGAAACAGCCTGCAGGGGCCTGCAAGTAACATGCTGTCGATAGTGATTGAAGCTGGTCCTGATTCAGAACCCTAATGAGCCTTATGTTTTATGCTTAGCCCTGTGATGAAAGCTGGTGCTGGAATAAAAGAGCAATGTATAACTTTAATCACCAGGTGGTGCTATTCAGGCCAACCATGGGACACTTCACAATTTTTTTCAGCACACCAAAAGACCCCTTACGTGAATGTATTAAAACCTTCTGCTCCTATTACTACAATAACTTTACAGATAACTTGCATTTATGGTGTAACACTGATTAATGAGACTCGTAAATGTAGACAATGGTTGCACAGCAGTTCAAGTTCTTGCTATCATACATGTTTTATTTAGTCTATTCAGATTATCTCACTGAGATTTATAGCGGGCTGGTCAAATATTCCAGAACGAAATGGTTCTCACCACCTGAACCCATCACTATTGATTGCATGCATGTGTATATGGCATGCATGTGTATATTGCATATGCATGTACTGACACAATACGTTTCCAGTGGGCCTTTATGGCTGTGTTCTGAACACAGAGGAGAACACAGTGCATTCTCTCTGCAAAACATATTTAAGATTCATTGAGGGACTGGCCTTGTCAAATGGCCCAAGACACGTTTTTGTTTCCCATTTGAGCACGACAAATAACGAGACCAGCACGGCATATGTACAGCAACAAGAACAAAAAGAGCCAAGAATGGATGAGCTGTATATGGATTTAGCAATGAAAAATGCATTAAAAAAATCTAGAAGCCAAGGAATTGACTTGCTCCAGGCCTGAGTCAGAACAGCACAAATATGCATGGAAAAAGGAATATTTATTTGTGTGTTTAATAAACCACTGCTCTGCTGCTAGGCTGTGGCTGCACACCTGTGTTGACAAGCGTGCTGTTCTCTGGCAGCTTTGAAAAAGGGATATAAACAGAGTAAAGCAGCTGGAAAAGGCAGTGGCTTTGCATGCAGGAGCACTGCCAGTGCCTGCTTCGTATCAGCCTCCTTCAACACCCGAGCCCAGCCAGATGTGTGGCACACTATTTCCCTGCACAAAACATCTCAAAAACAGAGCACAGTGGGCGAATTCATTCATGCTCACAGCATTTTACACTCGGCTATGTGGGCACCTCAGAGATGCCAGAGGAGGAGAAGCTGCCAAAAAGGGAGAAAAATAAACAAGGAGTTAAGCCTTTTGGATTCGAGAAATTATTCTGATGCTTTACATGGGAACCAGTGATGACATCCATATTCAAAATACCATGCAAGACTTCTGCTACAGCCCCATACAAATAAAAGACAAGTGATCAATGAATGCTGAATCCTACTCACATATGCCAGGTGTGTCAGGAATCCACCCCCAAGGACTGGCCTCAGAATTTCTCATCTACACGATATGACTGCCCCCTAATGGTCAGAGAAACATATATCGTATATATCGTGCCTGGATGGGTTTTTTTTTTTACAAAGCGGACAAGGAGTAAGGAAAATATAGCCAAGAAGACTCAGAGCAGCAAAGAAACAGCAAAATCTTGGCCACAAAACAAGACTTTTATCAGCAAAGCTATTACTGAATTCTACAGTTTTGTCTGCTCAAATGATGTACAGATTTTGTGTTTTAATTTGTTTTTATTCCTAGCCCTTCATCCACTGGCCTAGATGCAAATAAGCTTGAAACAACCAAACAAAAAGGACGAGAAGGAAGCAAAAGTCACGGAATTGTAAGCATGGTGTTAGCTAAGTTGATGGAGCTTATTTAAAAATGGACAAAATGACTGCATGAAACCATCAAGGGTGACTAGAAGGGTTAGTTCATCACCTATTACTAGCCGGTAGGTCTAACTGTTACGCAGCATAACTGGTATCAGATGTCTGGTTCAATGAAATATTAGCTTATTAGAAATGCTCATTGTGTACGCATGCACTAAGCATTAATAGTAATCACACCTCAAAGGAGGACGATTGTGGATGGAGTGCCACGGGCCTTGTGTTGACAGACACCAACACATCCAGATGCCTCCAAAGAGAGCCAGCGGCAAAGAGTGCTTGAAAGGAGACAGGGAGGAAGAAAAGAAAACAGAGGTTGTTCGGATGGACTCGCTGGGTGGTTTGGGCTGTTTATTTAGTCTACGGAGGTGATGGGAGCCGAACAGCGGCTGCTGCCAATTTTTTTCCCTCACTGAGAAAATATTCATGTGGACAGCTGGAATCCAGAGAGCAGAGTCCAACAGGGGCCAACAGACACAAGGCTGAGATCACATGATGAAACACATCTCCAGATTGAAGAAAATTCCCAGAGAACTTCCCCTGGGCTTTTTTTAAAGAGAGGTGACATGGCCAAAACATGAGGGACGGTATTTGTAAAAATCCTTATTTGAGCCATTGGAGATTCACGACGGATTTGGGCACAAAGCTGATTACTAGAGAAAGTCATGGAAACCCACTGCAGTCCACTGGCTCAAATGTGCCCCTGGAGTGCAAGAGCTCTTTGGGGATCTTCCTGAGAGAAGACACCTACTAAACCTGCTAATGAACGGATGAAGTGAGTTAGGTATGTTGGAACAGGCAAGTTACCACTAAGTACCACTAAGGCCCGGCAGACTAGAGCACCACAGTATTTCAGCATTTTCAGTTGAGTTTATCTAACCAGTTTAGGCCTAAAAAATGGCTGATCTGGCAGGACAACGTAAAGTAAAGTGGCCCCCAATAGTCACACATGAACACGCCACAGCACAGCACACCATGTGAACAATGTGAAATTCCCTCTCTGCCTTTGACCCATTTACCAAGTGAAGTAGCGGGCAAGATAAGGCATTGACTAGATTATAATTGCACCTATGAATGCCACCGATTTTAATATGGTGCATCAAAGAAAAGTGAACAAAATCACTCAGTTCTATTTTTTTGTACTGGTGCTCTTATACTCCTACTTGAGTTGTTTTTTTAAAACTCTATTTTTACTTCAATCATTTATATCACTGTAGTAACAATACTTTAGGCTACACTACACACCTCTGTACTCTAGCAGGAATATGACACAGTGGTACGATATTAATTAAAATTAAGCTGACTGAAGTGGAACTAATTTATGAATAATGAGGTATTTCATGCCTCTGCTAACAAAAATCTTGTAGATTCAGTGGATTATGCCAGAAAGCTTTGGGGCATCCCAACTCCTGATGGACAGACATGAACTAAACGTTAATCCCACAAGGCTGAACTCTGCTTATACCATATCAGTGGACCAGCTCACCACCGAGGAACAATTACTGCTTTGTGTAGTCTGAACGTAAGCTAAATGGAACAGAATAATTGGGTGCATTTTTAGCATAGCAATAACATGGGAAAATCAACAGTGTGGTATTTGAATATGGTTTGGAGAAGTGTATGTCAATGTGTGTTTGGGGAATGCCACCCAGCAAGACAGGGTGTGTGTATGTGCATGTGTTTGGGGGGGGGTTGGTCTCTCAGAGGAAGCACTTGGGCTGATGGGCCTCACACAGAGACATGGGGCCACCCAGTTTCAGGACAATTTTGTTTATTTTTGTCCTTTGGGGAAAATTGTTCAGTGCAAGTTGTTTAGTAGGCCTTTGATTTGTCATGTGTCAGCTTTTGCTTGCAGTGCAAGCGTAAACACTGTCTGGGATTTGTGTATGGCAGTGCGTGTGTGTGTGTGCAGGAAGGGCCAAAGAGGAGGAACCTGCAGCAAATGAAGAGGACATACTCGCTTCCCCCAACCCACTTTCTGACATCATGACGTATTTAAGAAGGCAATGTGTATCTATGTAGTACCTATATATAGTGGGTATAGAAAAGAATCACCCCTTTCAAAATAATAATATTTTGTTGCTTTGCAGCCTGATGCGAATACACAAAAAACATATTTCCAAATGTACTGGCAACCTGACGGTATCTCAGCAGACAGCAATTACAGCAAAAGGTAGTTCCACAAAATACTAATACAGGGGGTGAACCTTTACCCATCTCAGTGACTGTCTTTTTACTTTTTTCTTTTGCTTGGATGTTATAAATTGCATTGATTACATACAGCTTGAGAAGTAGTTTTTGTGTGTGTCTTCATTTCAGGCTGCAAAGCAACAATATCTGAACATTTGGAAGGGGGTGTTTTTCTATGTTCATTGTTATGTCTCTTTGTCATGATGGTGGGGAATTATTTCCCATTTAAGACAAGCACTTGTAATAACACCCCTACACCGTGCACACACAACCACTTACTGAGTATGCAGCGCCAGTACCACATGAGCCTGTGATGAGCCAGTCACATGAGATACTGCAAAAAAATTCTAAATCTTGTATGCTTTGATAAAGTCAGAAACATGATTAAACACTAAATCAGATCTGATTAACTGCTGGTTAGAGCTGAGTGTCTGGAACATGATCCTATGATCTACTGCACACATGCTTATTTTGTCTCTGTGGAACAAACTGTTGGTAAAGACTAGTGCCACCCAGTTAACACTGAGTCTTAAAGGCTATGTATGGAGTTTTCATTCTTACTGTAGCTCTTGATAGCTACTAAAGCTTTATGAAAAACCTACATTCCACTGAACTAGGCTGGTTTCCTGGGGCCTATACCACAAAGCGCACTTAACTTGATGGTTAATTGCGAACTCGCACTTGACAAATCACGGTTGTCCCAGGTGGCCTTAATCGGTACTATGAAGCGCAATAAGACGTAGATTAGTTGAATCAGCGTGAACTTATCACGGTCTGTGCTCGTGGTGCGTTCAACCACGCAAGTCACTGTTTCAAATCACGCAGAGAACGAATCAGTGCTGCAGGGCAAGTTCAACACCACAGCAACCAACAAAGACACGCAAGCTTGGAAACGCATTGCTGACCGAGTGCATTGTCTTATGTTCTTAGTTGAGTATTATTTATTAGACTATTTAAATGTTGTCTGAAAATGAATAAAACACTTGAAATAAATATAGAGGAATATAGTTGTGTCACTTGTCAGATGTGGGCCTTTTAATTAATTTAATACCCCCTAAAATGCAATTACTGTGAGGTTATTTCCGATGCAATAGTAGTGGGAAGCGTTCTTGGCTGCAAAGAAAGCTATGTAATATAGAACCATCATTTCATGTATTAATAGTTACTGCATTAGTATTTCTACTCATTATGAGAGATGTAGTGTGTCTAGGCTCCATAGCTTGTTTCTGTGTTTTACAGTCAATAGGAAAAAGGTTGGCGTGAAGGCGACAGGTGGAGGGCCTCTTGAAGCTTTTACACCTGTAGAGGAGTTGGTCAGCAATAGGAGGCCCATTATGGAGGGGTAGAAGGAGGCGTCCAGTCGGACCCAGATGGCAGGAATGTCCACCCTTTTATGTGCAGGGAAATATCACAATCACTCTCTACAGTGCGTACATTTTTGCAGTCATTCCATTCCATTTCATGTGTAGTGTTCAGTGGAGGGGGAGAATATTTAGCTGCTCCAGCCACATGCAGAGCCCAACATCTCCTGTGATCCTGAGGTACAGGGGAGTGTTTGCATGGTGTGAACCATGCTGATGTGACGTGACAAATGTACTCCTTTGGTTTTCAGGAGAATGTGTGTGATTGAAAGGATTGAAAGCTCATTTTGTTAATGAGATAAGATAATGTCATTGTCACTTTTTCAAGGAACAACGGAATTTAAGGTCCAGTTGACTCAGTGTGAGGCATGTAGTTAAGACAGGAATAAAATAACAGGAATAAATAACAAACAGTAATAGTCGTATACAAATTATATACATTTTTTTTTTACAATAAAACATAAAATAAAACAATTTAATAAAAACTACAATAAAGATTCTCGGTCTCTAAAACCCTCACCCTGAAGAGAGCCAATCACAATTCAGGCACCGAGGTCCCGCGGGTCTTCCAGGCACGCCATTGGCTGCGGAGAAGTGGTGTGTGGAAGGGCAGGGCTTGCAGGGGGCGGGCTCACGCTGAAGTGCGAGTTAAGTAAGAACGTATTCTGGTCGGACCAAGATTAACCCACTGCGGAAATTGCCATAGCAACATATCTCGTGATAAACCTGTTCACCTATCGTAGTACGGGTTAGTCATGAAGTTACGCCTCACGTGACCAAGTACAGGCCCCCGGTGGTTAGGGGGTTGCCCCTGCAATCAGAAGGCTGGGGATTCAAATCCCAGGACTGCTAGATACCATGAGGTACCCACACACAGCTTCCCAGGTGCTGCATTCTTGGCTGCCTGTTGCTTCACTTGGGTGAATGGGTTGAATGCAGAGAACAATTTTGTGCTGTTCACATACGAGAAATGGACACTTACATTACTCACACCTACACTATGTATAGTTCAGTCAAACTAAACACAGCCATGACACCAATCTTGAACTGTCTGATGAAAACCTTTATTAAGTTTACAAAACATAACTAATTGAACACAATTTGAACAAACTGTAAAATAGCTTTTTATTTAAACCCATTTATTTCAGGCTACAGATGGGGTTAATAGAGAAATGTGTTAGACACCCCTCCAGTAAACCAAACTACATTATTTAGTTTCATATTTATTCCATTTGCACATCATGCATGACTAGATGACCTGGTCTTCAATGCTTCAATAGCTGATCGCAGAGCCTCGTAAGATCCTGTATGACAAAGAAAAAATTTAACACACTGCTTTCACCAGGACCATGTACATCAGAAAAGAAAAAGGTTCAGGAACATACCTTGCAGTTTCTCCATAAACAAATCAATTTCTAGGAGACCAGTTTCACGGTCATAAGATGAGTGTTTCATGGCTCTGGCAATTCCACTGGCACCCTGGAAAAGAAATCAATAGAGGCACTTGTATTTGATAGCCTTGTTTTCCCAGATACCTCAAGACAGCAGTAGACTGGCAATGGCTTTAAGCGAGAACGTCGGTTCACATGAAGGTTTATTTCTTTTCAGTGAATAAACGCCAGTGGACACCAAAGTATACCATATGTAGTATTTGTTATGAGCTTATTATTTGTGAGTTTATGTACACATTACAAAAGCTTTGAATCCTTGCTTGTTGTGTTACTCTGTAAAGCATCCTTGGGTTTGTGAAAGGTGTTACGTAAGTGTACTACTATTATTGTCACAGAAACTTAGTACTTATTGTCTAAACAGAAACTTCAGTATAAAGGCAACTAAAGTCACATCACAGTGCCCTTAACATTTATGTTAGAATTGCATCTTGGAGACATGTAGCATTCATTTTTTATGATAGACAAAACTAATGCTATTAACAGAAGATTAGTGGGGAAGTCATTCTGCACTCATACTGAAGTGCAACAGTTTAACACAGTTAAAGTATAACTATACACCATGTTCACATAAAGATAATCATTAAGGAGAACAAACTACACACCTGCAGGTCTTCACAGAACCTCTCCTCCAACTCAGAGATTTGAGTTACTGCGTCAAAATCATGAACAGACTCCTGAAAAATAAACATGGCCAGATACCAAGCTAGACCCAAGTTGTCTGGTAACAAGCCATTTTAATACTTCACAGAAAAAAAAATAAAAGAACTGCAAAGTAAAATAAACTAACGCAAAAATCTGTTACCATTTTATCTTTTCATTTGAGCGAATGAAACGGGAGCTTCCTATAGCATTATCTGAAATCTCCAGGGGCTTCGATTTTTAACCCGTTTTATTTTGTACTCCTAACCACACACATGTAAAAACACCCAGTGATCACACAATTATGAAGAAAAAACCCAATTATTTTCAAGCAGTTCAGCATAACTGACTGAATTATTACTTAAAATTCAGTTTATATATATA